>CAMZMU010000051.1:5966338-6394332 GCA_947311845.1 Poa pratensis
ATAGTCCAAGGATGAACTACTCACGCATCACTCCGGAGGCGGGCATGGCGATGTAGAGCCCTCCGGTGATGATTCCCCTCTCCGGCAGGGTGCCGGGAAGAGCTTCAGAACCCCCCGAGTTAGGGTTGACGACGGCGGCGGCAGCGAATATGTTCTGGATGAAAGGCTCGGTGTTTTAGGGTTTTCAGTCTCGGGGAATAAATAGGCGAAGGGGCGATGTCGGCGGACCCCCGAGGGGCCCAAACCACCAGGCGGCGCGGTGGGCCCCTGCGCGCGCCTGTGGTTTGGCCACCTCGTGGCTCCCTTCGTCTCTCCTTCGGACTCCGTGTACGTGCTGGAAAAATAGGGACTTGGCCTTTTGTTTCGTGCAATTCCGAGAATATTTCCAGAAGTAACTTTCTGAAACCAAAAACAGCAGAAAACAGGGAACTGGCACTGTGGCATCTTGTTAATAGGTTAGTCCCAGAAAATGCATAAAAGTGATACGAAGTGTATATAAAACATGTAGCAAATGGTATAATATAAGCATGGAACAGCAGAAATTATGGATACGTTGGAGACGTATCAAGCATCCCCAAGCTTAGTTCTACTCGTCCTCGAGTAGGTAAAACGATAACAACAAATAATTTCTGAGGAGACATGCTTTCACACAATCTTGATCAATATATTGCAAGGCTCATGTCATGAATGAAGTGACTCAAAGCAATGATCTATAGTTTGCTAACAAATAGATAAAGAGTAAACAATGAATCATATAAGCAAAAACTTTTCATGAATAGTACTTTCAAGACAAGCATCAAAAAGTTTTGCATAAGAGGTAACTCATAAAGCAATAGATTCAAAGTAAAAGGCATTGAAGCAACACAAAGGATGATTAAGTTTCAGCATTTGCTTTCAACTTGTAACATGTATATCTCATGGATAGTTGTCAACATAAAGCAATATAACAAGTGCAATAAGTAAATATGTAAGAATCAATGCACACAAAGTTGACACAAGTGTTTGCTTCTAAGATAGAAAGGAGTAGGTAAACTGACTCAACATAAAGTAAAAGATAGGCCCTTCGCAGAGGGAAGCAGGGATTAAATCATGTGCTAGAGCTTTTTAAGTTTTCGAAAGCATATAGAGAGCACAAAATAAGTATTTGAGAGGTGTTTGTTGTTGTCAACGAATGGTAGTGGGCACTCTAACCCCCTTGTCAACCAGACTTTCAAGAGCGGCTCCCATGAAGGACGTTATCTCTACCAGCAAGGTAGATCATCCCTCTTCTCTTTTGTTTACACATGTATTTTAGTTTCTTTATAGATGACACTCCTCCCAACCTTTTGCTTACACAAGCCATGGCTAACCGAATCCTCGGGTGCCTTCCAACATTCACATACCATGGAGGAGTGTCTATTGCAAATTAAGTTGCTTACTGATAAATCAGGGCAAAACATGTGAAGAGAATTATTAATGAAAGTTGTAATTAATTGGGGCTGGGCACCCCGTTGCCAGCTCTTTTTGCAAATTATTGGATAAGCGGATGTATATGCCACTAGTCCATTGGTGAAAGTCTGTCAGAAGTAAATGACAAGATTGAAAGATAAAACACCACATACTTCCTCATGAGCTATAAAACATTGACACAAATAAGGAGTAATAAAGTTTTGAATAGTTTAAAGGTAGCACATGAAATATTTACTTGGAATGGCAGGAAATACCACATAGTAGGTAGGTATGGTGGACACAAATGGCATGGGTTTTGGCTCAAGTTTTGGATGCACGAGAAGCATTCCCTCTCAGTACAGAGTTTAGGCTAGCAAGGTTGTTTGAAGCAAACACAAGTATAAACCGGTACAGCAAGAATCACATAAAAACATATTGCAAGTATTATAAGACTCTACACTGTCTTCCTTGTTGCTCAAACATTTTACCAGAAAATATCTAGACCTTAGAGAGAACAAATATGCATCCCAAGTCTCAACAAGCTCTACGGTAGTTCTCCACTACTAGGCTTTAACTACATGATGCAAGAGCTTAAACATGATCTACTTGAGAGCTCAAAACAATTGCAAAGCATCAAATCAAAACAAGACAATGATCTACAAGAATGCATATGTCTTTTCCAATACCAACTACTACATGTAGCATTTTCTTTCTTCCAAACAAACACCAATCAATTTATTTAAACATAAACTCTCCAAATGATAATATAATGCAGCAAGAGAGTATTTATAAACAAGTGCTAACAGCTCGAAGAGATGCATGAAAAACAGGAGCTAAAAGCACTGCAGTAGCTAGTTAAGAATACTCAACAAATATAAGTGAAGAACATGAGTATTCACATGAAAAAGCGGAGCGTGTCTCTCTCCCACACAAGGATTGCTAGGATCCGAATTTATTCAAACAAAAACAAAAATAAAAACACACAGACGCTCCAAGTAAAGCGCATAAGATGTGAAAGAATTAAAATATAGTTTCACTAGAGATGACCTGATAAGTTTGTTGATGAAGAAGGGGATGCCTTGGGCATCCCCAAGCTTAGACGCTTGAGTCTCTCTGAATATGGTTGGGATGAACCACGGGGGCATCCCCAAGCTTAGGCTTTTCACTCTTCTTGATCACATAATATCACCCTTCTCGCTTGATCCTTGAAAACTTCCTTCACACCAAACTCAAGACAGTTCTCATTAGAGGGTTAGTGCATAATCAAAAATTCTCATATTCTGTAATGATACAATCAATCCCAAAGCTTCTGGACATTAGCTACAGCCACCAATGCTTTGTGGAGCAAAGAAATCCACACAAACACAGTAAAAGAGCGAATGCAAAACAAAAGGCAGAATCTGTCAAAAACAGAACAGTCTGGAATGACGAATTTTTTCGAGGCACTTAAGTTGCTCAGATGGATCTGGCCTAAAATAATGAAAGTTGCGTACATATCTCAGGAATATGCGTGATTTTTTCAGAATTTTTTGAATTTTCTACAGGGAGATAAGCTCAAATCCGTGACAGCTAAAAATCTGTCACTGCGCAGAAATCCAAATCTTGCATCAACTTTCAATATAGAACTTTACTTGGCACAACATTGCGATAAAATAAAGATACAAAGGAGTTGCTACAGAAGTAACAAAACTCCTTGACTCAAAGAAAACAAAAATAACAGCAAATAAAAACGATGGGTTGTCTCCCATAAGCGCTTTTCTTTAACGCCTTTCAGCTAGGCGCAGAAAGTGAAAATCAAGTGTTGTCAAGAGAAGAAGCATCAACATCATAACTTGCTCTAACAATAGAGTCAAAAGGTAACTTCATTCTCTTCCTAGGGAAGTGTTCCATACCTTTCTTGAGAGGAAATTGGTACCTTATATTACCTTCTTTCATATCAATGATGGCACCAACAGTTCGAAGAAAAGGTCTTCCCAAAACAATAGGACAAGATGCATTGCATTCAATATCCATAACAATAAAATCAACGGGGACAAGGTTATTGTTTACTGTAATAAAAACATCATTAACTCGCCCCAAAGGTTTCTTCATAGCATTATCAGCGAGAAAAACATCCAAATAACAATGTTCCAAAGGTGGCAAATCAAGAATATCATAAAGCTTCTTGGGCAAAACGAAATACTTGCACCAAGATCACACAAGGCATTGCAATCAAAATCATTCACCTTTACCTTAATGATGGGTTCCCAACCATCTTCTAATTTCCTAGGAATAGAAGCTTTAAGTTTCAACTTCTCCTCCCTAGCTTGCAAAAGAGCATTTGTAATATGCTTTGTAAAAGCCAAATTAATAGTGCTAGCATTGGGACTTCTAGCTAATTTTTGCAAGAACATAATAACTTCAGAGATGTTACAATCATCAAAATCAAAATCATTATTGTCAATGGTGGTGGAACCATTGTCTCCAATAGTTTGAAAAATTTCAGCACTTTTATCAGAAAAAGTTTCAGCAGTTTTAGGCAATTTCAAACGCTTTGCAGAAGTAGTAGAGACATTACCAACACCAATAACATTACCATCAATAGTAGGAGGTTTACTAGCATGTAAAACATTAGCATTACTAGTGGTGGTGATAGTACAAACTCTAACTATACTATTCTCTTTTTCAAGTTCTTCCTCTTTTTCCCACCTAGCATGCAATTCAGCCAACATCCTAATATTATTATCAATTCGAACTTGGATGGCATTTGCTGTAGCAAATGACTTAGTATCTTTAACTTCATTAGGCATAACTTTCAGTTTTAGAATTTCAACATCATGAGCAAGACTATCAACTTTAGAGCAAGATCATCAATTTTTTCAAACTTTTCCTCAACAGTTTTATTGAAAGCTTTTTGTGTGCTAATAAATTCTTTAAGCATAGCTTCAAGATCAGAGGACACACTTCTATTGTTGCTGTAGGAATTACCATAAGAATTGCCATAACCATTTGAAGGATAAGGCTTATATTGTTGCTACCAAAATTATTCCTATAAGCATTGTTGTTGAAGTTGTTGTTTTTAATGAAGTTTACATCAACATGCTCTTCTTGAGCAACCAATGAAGCTAAAGGAACATTATTAGGATCAACATGAGATCTACCATTCACAAGCATAGACATAATAGCATCAATCTTATCACTCAAAGAGGAGGTTTCTTCAACAGAATTTACCTTCTTACCTTGAGGAGCTCTTTCGGTGTGCCATTCGGAATAGTTGATCATCATATCATCAAGTAGCTTTGTTGCTGCACCTAAAGTGATGGACATAAAGGTTCCTCCAGAGGCTGAATCCAATAAGTTCCTTGAGGAAAAATTTAATCCTGCATAAAAGGTTTGGATGATCATCCAAGTAGTCAGTCCATGAGTGGGACAATTCTTCACCAAAGATTTCATTCTTTCCCAAGCTTGAGCAACATGTTCATTATCAAGTTGTTTAAAATTCATAATGCTACTTCTCAAGGATATAATCTTAGCAGGAGGATAATATTTCCCTATGAAAGCATCTTTGCATTTTGTCCAAGAATAATACTATTTCTAGGCAAAGAAAGCAACCATTCTTTAGCTCTTCCTCTCAAGGAGAAAGGAAAAAGTTTCAGTTTTATAATATCCCCATCCATATCCTTATACTTTTGCATTTCACAAAGTTCAACAAAGTTATTAAGATGGGCAGCAGCATCATCAGTACTAACACCAGAAAATTGCTCTTTCATAACAAGATTTAATAGAGCAGGTTTAATTTCATAAAATTCTGCTGTAGAAGCAGGTGGAGCAATAGGAGTGCATATGAAATCATTGTTGTTTGTGCTAGTGAAGTCACACAACTTAGTGTTCTCAGGAGTACTCATTTTGAAAAACAAAATCAAACGAATTAAACAAGTAACTAATTTTTTTGTGTTTTTGATAAAGAGAGCAAACAAGACTAAATAAAAATAAACTAAGCAAGACAAATAACAAAGTAAAGAGATTGGGTGTGAGAGACTCCCCTTGCAGAAGCAATTCGGTTTTCCCCGGCAACGGCGCCAGAAAACGTGTTGCTGCGCTAAGTTGACGAGGGAATATCTCCCGGCAACAGCCAGAAACAATGCTTGTACGTCACACGTCAGTTGGGAACCCCAAGAGGAAGGTATGATGAGTGCAGCAGCAAGTTTTCCCTCAGTATGAAACCAAGGTTTAATCGAACCAGTAGGAAAACGAGGTTTGCTTCGAAGGTGTTGGTGAAGGAGTGTAGTGCGGCGCAACACCAGGGATTCCGGTGCCAACGTGGAACCTGCACAACACAATCAAATTACTTTGCCCCAACTTAACAGTGAGGTTGTCAATCTCACCGGCTTGCTGAAAACAAAGGGTTAAACGTATCGAATGGAAATGATGTTTGTTTGCATAAAACAGTAGAGAACAATGATTGCAGTAGATTGTATTTCAGATGTAAAAGAATGGACCGGGGTCCACAGTTCACTAGTGGTGTCTCTCCAATAAGATAACTAACATGCTGGGTAAACAAATTACAGCTGGGCAATTGACAATTGATAAGTGCATATAACATGCATGTGTGAGCTGTGGTGTCTACTATGAGATTCATTTGGGCATTACGACAAAGTACATAGACCGCTATCCAGCATGCATCTATGCCTAAATAGTCCACTTTCCGGTTAACATCCGTACCCCTTCCAGTATTAAGTTGCAAGCAACAGACAATTGCATTAAGTAATGTGCGTAATGTAAACAATACATTCATCCTTGAATAAAGCATTGCTGTTTTACCCCTAGTGGCAACAACACATCTACAACCTTAGAACTTGCTGTCACTATCCCAGGTTAAATAGAGGTTGAACCCAACTATCATGCATAAATACCCCCTCTTGGAGTCACAAGTATTCACTTGGCCAAGGCTTCAACAAGTAACGGAGAGCATGCAAGATCACAAATGACATAGACATGATAATATAATATTCAGCTCCACATAGGTATCAATATAAGTCAGATCCCAGCAAACACAACATGTAGCATTACAATAAGATGATCTTGATCATGATAGGCAGCTCACAAGATCTAAACATGATGGCACAAGTGGAGAAGACAACCATCTAGCTACTGCTATGGACCCATAGTCCAAGGATGAACTACTCACGCATCACTCCGGAGGCGGGCATGGCGATGTAGAGCCCTCCGGTGATGATTCCCCTCTCCGGCAGGGTGCCGGGAAGAGCTTCAGAACCCCCCGAGTTAGGGTTGACGACGGCGGCGGCAGCGAATATGTTCTGGATGAAAGGCTCGGTGTTTTAGGGTTTTCACGTCTCGGGGAATAAATAGGCGAAGGGGCGATGTCGGCGGACCCCCGAGGGGCCCAAACCACCAGGCGGCGCGGTGGGCCCCTGCCGCGCCGCCTGTGGTTTGGCCACCTCGTGGCTCCTTCGTCTCTCCTTCGGACTCCGTGTACGTGCTGGAAAAATAGGGACTGGCCTTTTGTTTCGTGCAATTCCGAGAATATTTCCAGAAGTAACTTTCTGAAACCAAAAACAGCAGAAAACAGGGAACTGGCACTGTGGCATCTTGTTAATAGGTTAGTCCCAGAAAATGCATAAAAGTGATATGAAGTGTATATAAAACATGTAGCAAATGGTATAATATAAGCATGGAACAGCAGAAATTATGGATACGTTGGAGACGTATCAGCTAGCAAGCGCCGTCTTGTCTGACGAAAATAAAGGTGTTGCGATGATCCACAGATATATAAGTGCGGCAATATTAAAAATACAACATGGCATATGAGATGCAGCAGATATCAATTTAGACAGTCAAGCAAGTTTCCTAAAGTTCGACCGAGCTTGAGATTGGGTTAATGGCTTGCCTTCGGTTTCGGGATCAACTCCTACTCCGTCGGAGAGGTTTGAATCTATTAAAACAAGACGAACATGCATCAAAATCCCTCCTAGGTCATTCAAATAAATGCCAAAAAAATAAATTCCAAATAAATCTTTTCTGGTTCCATTTGAAAGAGAAAAATCAAACAAAGCCAACAAAATTGGTCTCATATTTTTCTGAGGATTTTTGAGTGAGATATGGTATTTCAAAGTTGGCTTCAAATTCTGCCTTTTTCAACAGAAAAAAATAAAACAGAAAATCGGTTCGGAAATGTTTAAAAACCTGACCAGTGGGACCCACTGGTCAGTGACAGAGAGGCCGAACCGTTACGCGCGCTGAAAAAAAAAGAAAAGGAAAACGGGCGGCGGGGTCTTCTTCCCCGGCGAGCTCACCGTGCTCGATCGCGGCGTGGGGAAGGAGAGGGAGCAGGGCGAGGGCGGCTACGGCTCTGTGGTGGTTGCAATTGGAGGAGGGGGTGATTGGTTGATGGCGGGGAGGCTCTGGAGTGGGGAAATCGACAGGAGGCCGTGCGGCGGAGACGGGCTCGTCGCCGGCACCCTGATGCTCCCAGGAGCTGATTCTGGAGAGGAAGGAAGCTGAGGGAGAGGGGTGGGTGGTGTGGTGCTCGCAGCGGCCGGGGTGGCATTCTTATAGCGTTTCCGCGCGGTGGCCGTCATCAATGCCACGGCGAGGTGTCGATCATGGCGTCGAGGCTACGGTGGCCGGTGCGTCGCGAAACCGGTGGAACAGGAGACGCACGAGGATAACTTCGACGCCTGGATGAGCTCTTGCGGCGGGGGTCGCTGACCAGAGGGCCCGGCGGCGCTGTTCTGGACGGTGCGTCGCCTAGCGCCCCTGGCGTATGCGGCGGCGGCCGTCCAGCTCCCCTCCGGCGACGCGTGGGCTCAGGGGGGTGGAGAGGTGAGTGGTGGGTGCGGGAGGCATGCTTGGGCGTGACGGGGCGCGGTACTCCGGTGACCAGAAGCGGGCGGCGCTCCGCGGCCGTGCCCATGCCGTTCCTGGCATGGTCCAGACCATGCCAATATCGGCATCAGCACCGATCTCTCAGCTCCGTGCTCCAAATGAGACGGGGTTTGCGTCACTGTGCGCCAAATTCAAAATCCAACAACTTTGCTGACTAAGGTTTGCTCAAATTCGAAAGTTGGTCCGACTAGTTTTTGAGAAATACAATACTGGTCAAAAGGGTTTTAATGTTTTGGAGTGGTAGATGGTGTTAGATGGACATGCCCTTTTGTCCTGAGGTAGGAGTGATCAAGGGGAGTCTATCCATGCCTTGGATTCATCCAGGAGAAATAATTTGGATAGGTTTAAAAATGTTTTGAGAAAACAGGCAGAAAGGAAAAAGAATTGTGGAGGGAAATTTTCCTAAGTCATGGCACCATATTTTTATAAATGAGGTCCACATCCATTAGGGAAGATTCCCTAATTTTTGCAGAATTTTTGGAGACATAAAAATAGGGGTTCCTTTGGAAGGCCAATTAAAAGGGTAATTTTTAAAAGGGAGAAAAGAATTTCCCAAATCAATATTTATCCAAGGAAAAATCACAGATCCAAGTACCAAGTGGGAGAGGGAAATGGAAAGCACAAGATCCCACTTGATGTATCAGATTTGTAAAGGTTCAAGATTTAAAATGATTTTCCTGAGGTTTAATTCCAAATGTATTTGAAATAAATAGAAACAATGCATGTTTGGAAAAAAAATTAAAAGGCCAAAATTCAGGGTGTTACATATTTACTCGCACTTTATTTATCTGTTATATCAAAAACTTCTAAAAATCTGTCTGCTAGTGTTTACAGTGAAACCTTGCTCGCAACTACTTGTCAACACCTTCTGCTCCTCGTTGGGTTCGACACTCGTATTTATCGAAAGTACTACCATACACCCCTATACTTGTGGGTCATCAGCAACTACCCCCAAATCCCAAGTGAGCAAAGACCACAAAATCGAGGTGAGCAACAACCCCCAAATCCCAAGTTAGCAAAGAGCCCAAAATCAAGCTGATGCATGTAAAATGCATACATGAACTTTGCATTATATTACTTATATTTCAATCATATTTGCATCATATAAGGGTTATATCATTGTTTTATATTGATTTTGGGAATATTTCATAGTTTCCCTATTTTTCTGGAATTAACCCTGCACAGGCAGAAAACCCTATTTTCTATATTTTGATGTTTCAGGGACCCAAACGACGTCCAAATGACCTGGAAATTTACGAGCATCGGTTTTTGGAAGGAACAAAGCGTGGGAGCGAAGGAAGCGAACAAGCGGAGGCCTGAGGGCCAAGTTGAGTGGGCCCACGCGGCCAGATTCCTTGGCCGCGTCGGACCCATCAACTGGGGCCTCGTGGCTCCGTTGCCCTCGATCTTTTTTCCCGAGCCTCCGTCTTGACCTAAAAACGACTATAAAAATAGTCCCCGACGCCTTCGGAAAGGAGCGCCACAGAAACACAGAAACCACGAAACAGAGACCTGGAGTTGCAGATTGGAGGGGGAAAACTCCGGTGGGGCGCTGCCGGTGTGGTCTCCACCTCTCCAACGACTTCTCCACCGTCTCCATGATGAAGAGGGAGTAGTCCACCCCTGGACTATGGGTTTGTGGAAGTAACTTATGTATCTCTCCTCTCTTGAGCTTCACTAATTAGTACCGTATGAGCTGCTGAACATGATTACGGTCATCTATGTAATACCTTTGTGGTGGATCTTTTTATGAGTTAATATATGTTTGAGATTGCAATAGTTTTGTTTCAGTTATGAAAGTAGATGCATATTATGTACCCCGTTCTTATTTACTTGTTCTGATCAAACTTGTTATGAGAGTTTGTGAGGGAACATGTGCATTAGATGGAGTAACGGGGAGTGGCTAGTGCGGTGAACGTGAGAGAAAGTTCCGCGATCCACTTGGGTTTTTACCTTACTTTGTTGCCTCACTAGGGATAAAGAAAAATACCTTGCTACCGGAGATGTGGGTGTGACCATTGCCACTACTCCATGACTAGATCTAGCATGTTCTTATTTTAACTTCATGTCATGAACTTAATGCTATGCTCTGATCTATCTTAATTATTAAGGTGTTATGATTTAGTTCGCATCTTGGTGGAGTATAAGAGAGATTAATAAACAAAAGATCTCTATGTTAGGACGTGATGCCCATATAATTAGTAACTTGTCATGAAACCTTTTTGTTGCAATCTCATATGTCAATTCTAGTGTTCCATTATCTATCACTATATTAAAGAGAGAGTGCATTTGTGAAACCATGATCCCCGGTCCATTTTTAATCATAAGAAACACTTTTCCAACCACTTTTATCCATTTTAAATTTCCTGCCATTATTAAATCCGAAAATACAAAAATACTTTTACATCTTCATTCACATTATAAAACCCAAAAATATCATTTATCATTGTTTCCACCATCCTTGCATATTTATTTACCATCATTGCATATTTATTTACTGTTTTGCATTTACCTTTATCATATCATTCTCACACCTTGTGCTTGACAACCACTTGGTGAGGTTGAGGGCACAAAACAATTTACTTTGTTTGCAGGTTCTCAAGAGAAGGATAAGAAGATAAAACCTACACTACTGGTTCCCCGAGAGTTCGATATTAAACCCTCGAGTCACCCCTCATGGGGAAAACTGTCTTTCCTATACAATACACTCTGCACTTGGAGTCTCAACCTAACCCATTTTTTTAACGCAGGTAACTACGTTAAGGGCCATCAAGACTGTTTTCTGGCGCCGTTGCCGGGGAACCATAGCTGAAAGGTTTATCCAAGGGTATCTCACAACAAGTCAACTTCATCACCAACTTGTGCAAACAACTAAGCTTGGGGAGGTTGCACCTACGTGAGCATCATCTTATCCATCTTTACCTTCAAAGCATTTTATTTTGTTTTGTTATTGTCTTGCATATCATATTTATATTTCGGTTTGCATATTTTATTTTCAGTTTTGCATTTTGTGTTGCATTTGTTATTTTGGTTTGCATTGTTTAGTGTCATTTTATTTCAGTTTTGCATAAAAAATTAAAAACACATAAAAACTTGCAAAAATGGGAGAAGAACTAAGTTGTGTGATTACACAAACACTCCAAATGATCAATTTATTGCTAAGCCCATTACCACACCTGAGATAACAGCTGATAGTTATGAAGTAAGTCCTAGTTTGTTGAACTTGATAACTAGGGAACAATTTGGTGGTTCTATGGAGGATGCCTCTATGCATCTTCATGATTTTGTTGAAATTTGTGACATGCAAAAATTTAAAAATGTGGAAAGTAATATTCTAAAACTGAAGTTATTTCCTTTCTCACTTAGAGGAAAAGCTAAAGAGTGGTTGCATTCATTACCTACTGGTAGCATTAATTCTTGGGATGATCTAAAAGAAGCTTTCATTAAGAAATATTATCCCCTGTTAAAATTTTGCAAAATAGAAACAATATTCATTCTTTTAGGCAAAATGAAAATGAAATGTTGCCATGGCTTGGGATAGGATAAAACTTATGCTTAGAACTTGTCCATCACATGGGGTTAACGAATGGACCATATTACACTCTTTTTACAATGGTCTAAATTACATGTCTGGAAATATTCTTGATTCAGCTGCTGGAGGGGCTTTCATGGGAAAAACTACAGTAGAAGCTAAGAACATATTGGAAAGTATTTTGCAAAACTATAGTCAATGGCATACTGATAGAGCACCTAATCCATCTAAGAAAGTAAACTCCATAGAAGAAACAAATGATTTGTCATCTAAAATGGACACTATTCTTGCTTTCATTAATAAACAAAATATTGAAAATGTGCCTTTGCAAGAACTAGTTGGTAATAATCCTGAAAATGTTGATGTTAACTTCATTAGAAACTATGGTAATAATGGGTATTGTAACAACAATTATAATTCCTATAATAAAGCCCCATATGTTCCCAACAACCGTCCTTCTATTCCATATCCTAATGCTAGTGATAATAATTGGAAGCCTATGCCACCACGTGATGATAATTTTGAGGCTAATAAAATTCTTATGGAACAAGTTGCTAGTAATAATACCATGATACAAGAGTTGAATAAGTCTATTGCTTCTATTAGTTCTGATATTAAAGGCTTACAACTCCAAACTGCAGGACTAGACAAAGCCTTATCAAAACTAGCTGATAACCAAGCCACTTTATTGAGTATGTCTGCAGGGAAACCACAAGCACCACCTATGGTTGGAATGAATTCTATTAATATTGCTGAAAATGTTCCTCTTACTTTGGAGGAAACTCTTAATGAATTATTGAACTATCCTGAATATTTGTTGCCATTTATGTCTCAACTTGTTGGTTTAAAAGAAGAAGTTAACGAAACTAAATATGATGAATCTCTTCTGTTAATTGAGTTAGAGAAGAAAGTTGAGAAAGTTAAAATGCTTAGTGAAGTTAAGGAACCATTACTTGACTTAGAGAATTGTAGCTTGCATGAATTAATATCTATCTTACAAAAATTTGCAAGTGATCCTTCCATTAATGTTAACCAAGCTGGTTTTGGTTCTTATATTGCTAATCATGTTTTAAAAGAAAAGATTGCTAGGTACAACCAAGAAGCTATGATACCACCTAAGCTTGGGGATATATGGATTCCCAAAGTACTAGTAACCATTGGAAAAGAGACACACCATGCTATATTAGATCTAGGATCTAGTGTCTCCGTTTTATCTAAAGAATTATATGAAGTTCTTGCATTAAAGAATCTTGAAAAATACTCTATTGAACTTGCACTTGCTGATGATTCCATTGAACAAGTTTAGGAAAAGTAAGTGATGTTATGGTAGAATTGCATATGACATTTGTACCTGTTGATTTTCTAATCATGGATATGGGGAATAAAACCTCTAGTCCAATTATTCTGGGAAGACCTTTTCTTCGTACCACAGGTGCTATCATTGATTCCAAAGAAGGGAATGTGAAGTTTCAGTTTCCACACAAGAAGTGCATGGAACACTTCCCAAGGAAGAGGGACACACCAAAGTTCAAGCTCCCTCATGAGCTTCGTCCACAATAACTATCAAGTAAGTAAGCATAGCTATATGGCTATAAAGAAAGCGTTTTACGGGAGGCAACCCGGTTGTTTTTATTTGTGATTTTCTTTGAGTCCTCTTGCTGTAACAAGAGATTTAGTTTTTGTTTAGTTTCTGGAATTTTTAATAAAGTGCCAAGTTTTACCTATTTTGGTTTGAAAAAGTTGCTATTTGCATTCGGAGATTTTATTCCTGCACGAGTCTGTGCACGGTTTGATTTTTCATTTTTATTCTGTAACTCCGATTGAGCTGTAATTTGAACTGTAGTTGCAACTTTTCATCCCCTATATACGTGAATTGTTTCAGATTTTTCTGATGTGTTTAAGTAGGGTATAAAAATACGTTTTGCTGCTGCTGTTTTTCTGGACAGATTCTGTCCCATTTTGTTTTATGCATCCTTTGAACTTTTAACTTGAATATTTTTGATCCAATTGAGTTTATGAGTGGGCATACAACATTATACACTTTCTGAACATTCATATGAATTTTTGTCTAAGGATTTTATGCAGCAAGAAATCTATTTGTCTATCACTACTAATGTCACCCCACAGAAAAGAAATTGGGAGAAACAGTGTTTTGAAGTTTTTTCACAGGGATTGGAGGAGATGCACCAAGAGCTATCCAAGGATGGTGAACACCATAAGCTTGGGGATGTGAAGACAACCCCACTGGACCAACACACTCTCGGTTTGCACACGTCTAACTTCTGTTTTTTGATCAATGCACTTTATCGTATAAACTTGGAGCGTCTTTTATTTGCTTTTTGTTATTTCGGTTTGATTTTTATTTTCTTGAGACCACCACTATCATTTATATATGAGAAAGCTACTGGAAGTTTGGGTTGAATTAAGTTGGATGCTATTAAATATATTGGGATAGTGATGTTTGAGTTGATTCAAAAAGATACATATAGTTGCATTATTCATGTGCTTTTAATGAGTATTAATTTGGAAGTGTTTTATCAAGAGCTATCTTTTATCACGTTTAGATGTTGAATGCTACTTTACTTTGTTTAACATAGATTGATTAGTTCTATGGACACTTATGCATGCATTTAGATGGTCAACTTTCTCCCTATTGCTAGCCCAAAAATTCCAACAAGTAAAAAGCTTGTTTTCCAACACCTTCAACCAAAGTTTTTCCAGTGAGTCCACCATATCTACCTACTAGTTGAATTCAGCGCGGCGGCACGCCGCGCCCTTGGTGAGAAATTGTGTTGTCGGGTTGTTTCCTTGTCTAAGAGAATATCAGACGCTCAGAAACAGAGTCTATACAACTTCATAGGTATGGAAAAGAAAGGCAAATCTCCAACATATCCAAACTGAAATAATATATGTCATAAAATGCAGGAAATTAACATGACGCAGGATGCAAAGAGGTATAACTTTTTATGCTTCCAGTTCTGCACGTGTGCACCATTAGACCTCCTCCATGGGGGGAATAATAGCAAGGATGATGATGTCAATTCCACAATCCTAGCAATCTAAAAACTGCACAATCTAAAGACGACCACCGACCTTAGCAATCCAGCAACTGCACAATCTACAAAAATCTCTACGCATGTCCACCAAGCGCGGCTGGTAGCGGATTCTTTTCCGTAGTCAAAAGTTTAAACCTAAAAACAAATAGTATCAATGAGAAACTATTCTTGACATTCCTTAGATGCTAAATAGACCGGTAAATTAACTGCAGATAGACAATGGGCGGCAGACTTAACCAAGAAATAGACACTTATAAAATCAAATGGAAAAGAGGGCATGCACGATCAGGAACTAAATAGAATGATCTTAGATGTATGAGAAGATAGATAGATACTTAAATAAAATAGATGCATCAAATGCACTGAAAATGACATTTGAACTGACACAGCTCACCTCAAAGAAGGAAGAAGTTTCAAAGAAATTCAGCTAGAACCTGCATCCGTGTGAACAATTTTCATAAGTAATAACAACTATGATAATCAGGAGCTCAAGCAAGATTAAAAAAATCATAGCCTTATACTACATGGAAACTTGTACACACACCAACCTATATTGTCAGTCAGGTCTTCAAATTATGCAAGTGAAAATTAATAGCAAAGTTTTAGTACATGAGAGAGAAATGAAATCTTGTGTCTTCACCCACAACAGATAGCTGAGATTATGAATTGGTTAGAAAATAGGAAAACAATAAAGAGAAGTGCTTTGTTGATAAACCAAATAAAGACAACAGAAGCAATAACCCGAAGTTTGAGGTATATGGCTTCTATCCTCCCCCCCACTGCTTTTAAAGAAACACATCCCTTGTACATGGTACGATAGTGCAGCAAATACAATTTGCACTCTGAGAAATATGGGCATACAATTTTACAACTATTTTATCAAATAGTCCGGAATCAAAGTGGAATCAGTCACACCAGCAGCTTGGTTAGCATAATTTAAAACTTTACAACACATGATGGAAGCAACCATTTCTGTTCCATGATTGCATTGTGTGAAATCAGTTACTATGACTGCCAGGTAATCTGAGTATTCTGTAGCACCCATATCTAAGGTATAGGCATGTTTTTCCTTTACTTCTAAATAACACCTGAACACAGGGGATGGGCCACTCTGGTTACTATGTATATTTCAGTAACTACCTCCTGGACCAATAGCATACAGCGTGAGCACGACACAGCTCGAACTAAGGCAAGTGGAATTTTCACCGACTAACCTATGGGCAAAAACTAAGAAAAGGCTGGGTAAGAAAAGGCATTTACCTGGTCAGAAGCACAACTCTTCACTCAACAAATAGCCCATTGATAAAACCATACCAACAATATGCATTTATCAACCTAACTACTTCCTGAGATATATGTATCCTGACCACATACAGAGCAGTTGAAATGGAACATTCTAACATGTCAGCTAGGCATGGTAAAGAAAACGCTCCGAAATAGGCCTTGGTCGTAGCAGTAAATTGTCACTTGGGATTTTTACCAAACAACATATAAGCATAGATAAGAAGAAGCTGAATAAAGAAAGGGCATTTACCTAGTAAACTGGCAGCCTCTCCAAAAAATACAGCCGATAAATCCAAAGAGAAAACCAGCAGATAAAACTGCAAATCAAAAAGATGATCAGTAAATAAAGACCCTTTGAACCATGTTCGATCAACAGTGCACAAAAAGAGCCTAAAGCTGTGGAGGAGACAATGAGTAGCACAATGGTCCTCTCAAGAGGCCGACCCAAGCCCGAAACTGTTCTCGCTGGTAATTGCTCGTAAAGCAACCGCACCGGAGTGAGTTCTCTGGACACCCTGGACCCCCACAGTTTGGACAGGCAAAAACACAACAAATGCTTGCCAAATTGAATCGTAGATACCTGCATCCTTAATGATTTGAACAAATATCTCATCTACCTGACATGAACAGAGGAGTTCCCTATTAGAATTAACACCGGACATCAAAGACGATTTAGCAAAACTACAATGGTTGAAAAAGCTCAAATCTGATGGAGAACCTCCAAAGCATTGCCTTCTGTAACATCACCCAGAGCATGCAGGTACATCAAGACCTGGTTCAGGAAACGGGTGTCGTCTCAAGAATGACTCTGGGACATTTAAGATGCTTCCCAAGTTCCGCACCTTTTGGAGGACACTAAATTCAACAAACTACATAGGCTCAGACCTAGAAAGGGAATGAAAGAAACTTGCAAAGGTTGACCATTGGTTCTCCAAGTAATGAAAATTCATAGGCAATCATTTCTAAACAGACAAATGTCTGCATATGTGTAAAACTGCAATGGTTGAAAAAGCTCAAACCTGATGGAGAACCTCCAAAGCATTGCCTTCTGTAACATCACCCAGAGCATGCACGTACATCAAGACCTGGTTCAGGAAACGGGTGTCGTCTCAAGAATGACTCTGGGACATTTAAGATGCTTCCCAAGTTCCGCACTTTTTGGAGGACACTAAATTCAACAAACTACATAGGCTCAGACCTAGAAAGGGAATGAAAGAAACTTGCAAAGGTTGACCATTGGTTCTCCAAGTAATGAAAATTCATAGGCAATCATTTCTAAACAGACAAATGTCTGCATATGTGTATAAAATTATAAATGGTGCCGGAACCAAGAAAATGATTCTAGACAGCTTGAATTCAGATGGCATGTACATGATACGAACAGTCCATATGGAAAAAACCAATAAAGCTCTATGCTATTTCATCTAAGATATTACATAGCATTGATTCCTCGAATATGTTGACTAAAGTGAAATTACAAAAGCACATATTGCGAAAGGATTGGCCTTCTATCACTGTATTCATTTACCTCTTGTCGATCGTCGCTGTCGGCGGGAGCTTCCTGCTCGTCATATTCGAGGAGAAGGAGGAGTGCTGCATCATCTACGCGGCGGCCGTCTGGATCATGAGTTTGATCTTCATCGGGGACAACCACTGCTTCCGAAGCGAAGAGTGTGAAAAGGTCGATGTTTTCACCAGGAGGCGCGACCATGGCCAGAGGAATCTGATTAAGCTGGACATATTACATCTCAATTAGAAAGAATCAACATTCCATATATGCATGGGACTGATACAAATTAATAAAGGTATTTCTCTAAAACATGACGCAGTAGTATTTCTCTAAAACATGACGCCCTAGTTCCCTTAAAATTTGTAGGTTGCTGCTGTTGTGCCATTAGATAGCAATCTATAAAAAAATATAGAGAGGAGTGTAGAGGACGCTGCAATTACATGGGAATCAACAGATTTGTAGGTTGTTGCTGCTGTAACATTATATAGAAATCTACAGAAAAAGATAGAGAGAGGGGAGAGGGCGCTGCAATTACATGGGAACAAACCGGAGAAAGAGAAAGAAGGAAGGAATGCACCGGAGGGAGAGGAGGAGCCGAGGAGGAGTGGAGTTCGTTGGCGAGGGGGAGGCGGGGAGTTGCTGGCCTGCTGCATCTGTGCTCGTCTGTTGGTCGGCCGGAGAGGACGGGACTCAGTTGCCGCCGAGCGCCGGCTGGGTCACTGTTGGCTGCTCGATCTGGCCGGCCCCTCGAGAGGAAATCTGGACCCGGAGGCAGCTAGGCCTTGACAACCAAAAGATCCGGCACCAAGCGGCGGCGCCCCCTCCCAGCCCGCTTCTCCAACACGTGGAAGAGGGGACGGCGGAAGCCCCGCGCGGACGCTTCCCCTGCCTCCCTTCGCCCGCGACGAACGCCGTCGTCGATGTGGGCCTTTGTCGGTCCCCTATCCGCATTGCTGCATGGAGAGGCGGCGCTCAGGAAGGGGAGGAGGAGGCGAGGAGTACCGGTTGCAGGATCCCGCCGCTCCTACGGCTGGTGCGGCGGCGGCGCAGTCGCCGGCGGTCGTGGCCTCCTCTCCATGCCGCCGGAGGAGAGGCGACTACGGCGTGAAGGTGGTGGCGGCGCGGCGTCCGTCGGTGCCTGTTGGGGAGAGAGAGACGGGTGGGGAAATGAGAACGACTGGGATTTAGGGTTAGGGTTCGGCTTATGTATGGAAGGACCGAATTGTAATTCTTGGAAAACTCAGGGGCTTTTTTGCAAATTTACCACGGGGGTACTGTTCAACACTATAGCTACTGTTCCTCAGAACAGTAGCCGGAGCGCGGAGAGGCCGCGATTTGGCTTGTCTTTAAATATAGTAGTAATTAGCTTTATGCTATTCCAAGTATGTTTATCATGTTATATTGTGTTATCTATACTTATTAATTAAAATGCTTATGTTATTGATTGTCATGGGAAAAGTTGGTTAAAAGCTCTCACGAACTTGATGCACACTTTACTTTTATTGCACTTAATAAACATGAACCATTGTGATTAAAATTATGAAGTTGTGAGCTTGACAATAGTTTTGGTTGGGAGTTAGCCCATATGTGCTGTCACATGGCAAGCTTTCAACATTGCACTTATTTATATTCAGTTGATATCATGTACTTTTGTTTATGGATGCTTATCATGGTGCCAAATAAGTGTGGAAACTTAGTAAGTTTAAAGAGTTTGTATAAATGGCTAGAGAGATGCATGGGCCGCCAATATAAGCCATGCATCATTCATGGTGGAAATTTACAGCGTTCCATAATGAACCTTCCATGATGCACCTCATAATAAAAAGCTATACCAATAGTAAATAAAAGAGTGCTGAGATTGTTCATTGTCTGTTTGTCTTGTCATTTTGACATGGGCTTGTTCATGTCCTGAGGCAAGAGGTACCCCAGTTGACACTCTTAATGATGCTATTATATTACTTACAATGACCTTAACTTGAACTTACTTTTGTGGACCGAGTTGAGTAACACCATGGTGTAGGCACTTGTATTCACGGGGCATGAGGCATTCAACCATACTTTGTCAAGCACATCACTCATATTTGCTTTCACTTTAAACTTTAATCATTCAAGATGCTATGATAGGGGTAATGAGAGCTCCACACCAATGAATACCACATTGCAAACATTAACTTAAGTAGAAGCATTTGGAAGCTAGATGAAACTTATTCATGTTTTACCTCTACTTATTTATCTATCCAAAGTGTCCACCTTTTATATTCAGATTTCATAAGAAGTACTCTATGACCACTACAGGATGTTTTTACTTTTCATTATGCATACATTTGGTCCATAGTACTTTCTTCTATGTTACACTTTGTGAATTATCATTGAACATCCTTACATTGAATATTTGATATCACTTCATAATCTATCTTGCATATTGCTATTCCTTTGAAGAATGAATCATTTGACTCTATGTAGCAATAGTAATCATCTTTGATATCCTTTGATAGTATTAAATTGCAAAGTCCATGTTAGTTTTATCACCTTCATACTCGAGGACGAGTATAGGTTAAGCTTGGGGATGTTGATGCATGTAAAATGCATACATGAACTTTGCATTATATTACTTATATTTCAATCATATTTGCATCATATAAGGGTTATATCATTGTTTTATATTGATTTTGGGAATATTTCATAGTTTCCCTATTTTTCTGGAATTAACCCTGCACAGGCAGAAAACCCTATTTTCTATATTTTGATGTTTCAGGGACCCAAACGACGTCCAAATGACCTGGAAATTTACGAGCATCAGTTTTTGGAAGGAACAAAGCGTGGGAGCGAAGGAAGCGAACAAGCGGAGGCCCGAGGGCCAAGTTGAGTGGGCCCACGCGGCCAGATTCCTTGGCCGCGTGGGACCCATCAACTGGGGCCTCGTGGCTCCGTTGCCGTCGATCTTTTTTCCCGAGCCTCCGTCTTGACCTAAAAACGACTATAAAAATAGTCCCCGACGCACTTCGGAAAGGAGCGCCGCAGAAACACAGAAACCACGAAACAGAGACCTGGAGTTGCAGATTGGAGGGGGAAAACTCCGGCGGGGCGCTGCCGGTGTGGTCTCCATCTCCTCCAACGACTTCTCCACCGTCTCCATGATGAAGAGGGAGTAGTCCACCCCTGGACTATGGGTTTGTGGAAGTAACTTATGTATCTCTCCTCTCTTGAGCTTCACTAATTAGTACCGTATGAGCTGCTGAACATGATTACGGTCATCTATGTAATACCTTTGTGGTGGATTTTTTATGAGTTAATATATGTTTGAGATTGCAATAGTTTTGTTTCAGTTATGAAAGTAGATGCATATTATGTACCCCGTTCTTATTTACTTGTTCTGATCAAGCTTGTTATGAGAGCGTGTGAGGGGGAACGTGTGCATTAGATGGAGTAACGGGGAGTGGCTAGTGCGGTGAACGTGAGAGAAAGTTCCGCGATCCACTTGGGTTTTTACCTTACTTTGTTGCCTCACTAGGGATAAAGAAAAATACCTTGCTACCGGAGATGTGGGTGTGACCATTGCCACTACTCCATGACTAGATCTAGCATGTTCTTATTTTAACTTCATGTCATGAACTTAATGCTATGCTCTGATTTATCTTAATTACTAAGGTGTTATGATTTAGTTCGCATCTTGGTGGAGTATAAGAGAGATTAATAAACAAAAGATCTCTATGTTAGGACGTGATGCCCATATAATTAGTAACTTGTCATGAAACCTTTTTGTTGCAATCTCATATGTCAATTCTAGTGTTCCATTATCTACCACTTTATTAAAGAGAGAGTGCATTTGTGAAACCATGAACCCCGGTCCATTTTTAATCATAAGAAACACCTTTCCAACAACTTTTATCCATTTTACATTTTCTGCCATTATTAAATCCGAAAATACAAAAATACTTTTACATCTTGCATTCACATTATAAAACCCAAAAATATCATTTATCATTGTTTCCACCATCCTTGCATATTTATTTACCATCATTGCATATTTATTTACTGTTTTGCATTTACTTTATCATATCATTCTCACACCTTGTGCTTGACAACCACTTGGTGAGGTTGAGGGCACAAAACAATTTACTTTGTTTGCAGGTTCTCAAGAGAAGGATAAGAAGATAAAACCTACACTACTGGTTCCCCGAGAGTTCGATATTAAACCCTCGAGTCACCCCTCGTGGGGAAAACTGTCTTTCCTATACTATACACTCTGCACTTGGAGTCTCAACCTAACCCATTTTCTTTTAACGCAGGTAACTACGTTAAGGGCCATCACAAGCTGAGCAAGTACCCCCAATCGGAGGCTAGCTAATTAAATACATGCATTCCAAGCAGGTCAAGCAAGCTCGTCACCACAAATTGGATAGAAAGAACAACAAGGAGCAAAGAAATCCCAGGTGAGCGAAGACCACAAAATTGAGGTGAGCAACAACCCCAAAATCCCAAGTGAGCAAAGAGTCGAAAATCGAGGTGAGCAAGTAGCACCAATCGGAGGCTAGCTAATTAAATACACGCATTCCAAGCAGGTCAAGCAAGCTCGTCGCCACAAATTGGAAAAAAACAACAAGGAGCAAACAAATTGGGAAAAATACCACTAAGCATGCACACTAGAAAAGAGATTAGGCAAGGAACCATAACAGAACGGAGCTCATACACTACAAGAATCAGAAATCAAACAAGGAAGAAGATCTTGCTTTGGCACGATGGAGTGTGTGTGTGTGTGTGTCCGATGAGGGAGGCAGAGCTGTGTGGATGGATAGAACTTACGAGGGCAGCTGAGAAAGTTTTTTTATTAGTACCCCCGATTCAAACCAAGTAGTTTCCGTGGACTGGAGCCGGGATGGGTTATGGCGGTTCTTTTCATACGAAATATTATACAATATTCCCGCCGTAAATTTGCTTTCCTGTTCACCTATTATTCCTAATCATGCGGCGGGGAGAACACTGCCAGACCCTCTTTCGAAATCTCGAATTCCCATTGGACATTGGGGTTCTTCTTCTCTTTCACACGGCCTATCCCCAAAAGACAAATCATTCCTCTTATCTTTCACCCGGCCTATCCCCAAAATGAAAATCATTCCTCTTCTCTTTCACCTGGCATATCCCCAAAATCAAGTAAATCATCCCCGCCATGTCGTTGTCCTGCTGGAGGTTGTTCCCGGACGAAACAGACCCGCCACCATGCAGTGACCCCGAGGCCCGTCTAGCCGGAGGCCAGTGCGTGATGTCGCGCAGCCGCGGCTTGAGGACGCTGCAGAAGAAGTTCCGCTGGAGAGAGAGAGAGAGAGAGAGAGAGAGGAAATTACCTTGACCGTGTAGGTTGTGTCAAGACTCAGGACAGCCTTGCTCTCACATCGCGCTTCTTCAATAAGGGCCTCAAAATAGAGAGCAAATGCATTCAACCCCTTCACTTTAACAATAAAGGACTCCAACTATACATGTGCCTATGCGTGTCTCGTCACATTACAAACAAAGACTCGACCAAATTTCCCACAAACTTTTTCAAAATTTGCCCATATTTGGGACACATGCATGTTTTTGTTTTTGAACAGGGGGGACCCAGAAGGATCTAGGTAGAATTAATTAGTGGGTTTACAATTTACAAATAGGACCTCGAAATAAACACCAAATACAATCAAGTCCTTGACTTTTAGAATAAAGGACCCCAACTATACATGTGCCTATGCGCGTCTCGTCATTACAAACAAAAAACAGACCAAAATTTCCACAAGCTTTTTTAAAATTTGACCATTTTCGGAAACACATGTCATTGTTTTTTAATAGGGTGGATGACCTAGAAGGGTCCATACTGAATTAATCGGTGGTTTACGATTTACAAAAAGGACCTCAAAATAAAAAAAGTAAATACAATCTAGTCCTTGAGTTTACAATAAAGGACCCCAACTATTCATGTGTCTACGCGTGTCTCGTGATTATAAAGTATAAACAAGACCCGACCAAATTTTCCAAAAACTTCTTAAACCTTTGCCCATATTCGGGATGCATGGTTTTGTTTTTAAATAGGAGGAGGACCTAGAAGGATCCAGACTGAATTAATTAGTGGGTTTATAATTTACTAAAAGGACCTCAAAATAACAAGCAAATACAATCAAGTCTTTGATTTTTAGAAAAAGGGACCCCAACAATACATGTGCCTATGCGCAACTTGTCATTTCAAACAAAAGACGCTGCGAAATTTTTCACAACCTTTTTGAAATCTGCCCATATTCGGGATACGTGTTTTTTATTTTGAATAGGTGGAGGACCAAGAAGGGACCCCAACAATACATGTGCCTATATGCGTCTTGTCATTTCAACCATAAGACCCTGCAAAATTTTCCACAAACTTTTAGAAATGTGCCCATACTCGGGATACATGTTTTTGTTTTTAATAGGGGGAGGACCCATAAGGGCCAGACTGAATTAATCGATGGGTTTATGATTTACAACAAGGACCTCGAAATAAAAAACAAATACAATCAAATCCTTAACTTTTACAACAAAGGGACCCCAATAATACATGTGCATATGTGCGTCTCATTTCAACCATAAGACCCGGAAAAAATTTCCACGAACTTTTTAAAAATTTGACCATATTTGGGATACGTGTTTTTGTTTTCAAATAGGGGAAGGACCCAGAAGGGTCTAGACTGAATTAATCGGCGGGTTTACGATTTACAACAAGTACCTCAAAATAAAAAGAAAATACAATCAAGTCCTTGCCTTGTACAAAGGGACCCCAACAATACATGTGCCTATGTGCGTCTTGTCATTTCAAAGAAAAGACCCGGCGAAATTTTCCACAATTTCTATAAAATTTTCCCATATTCGGAATACATGTTTTTGTTTTTGAATAGAGGGGAGGACCGAGAAGGGTCCAGACTATATTAATCGGTGGTTTTATGATTTACGAAAAAGGACATCAAAATAAAAAGCAAATACAATCAAGTCCTTGACTTTAAGAATAACGCACCCCAACTATACATGTGCCTATGTGCGTCTCGTCATTACAAACAAAGACCCGACCAAATTTTCCACAAACTTTTAAAAACTTTGCCCATATTCGGGATACATGTTTTTTTTCTAATAAGGGGAGGACCTAGAAGGATCTAGACAGAATTAATCGGTGGGTTTACAATTTACAAAAAGGACCTAAAAATAAAAAAGCAAATAAAATAAATACCTTGACTTTTAGAATAAAGTGTATGTTGCGTGCCCATCTCGTCATTACAAACAAAAAACCTGACAAAATTTTCCACAAACTTTTTAAAAATTAGCCCATATTCGGATACACATGTTAATGTTTTTTGAATAGGGAAAAGGACCCATAAGGGTCCATACTGAATTAATCGGTGGGTTTACATTTACAACAAGAACCTCAGAATAAAAAGAAAATACAATCAAATCCTTGACTTTTATAAAAAAATAGGGAAACGAACAATACATCCACAACACAGAAGTGGCTAGCAAATTTGGATGGTGGAAGTGTCAAAAACCGTAGCTCAACATTACTAAAAAAGAACTGACAAGCTTATTGCAAACAACTAGCAGGTTCAACAGCAATAACACGATTAAAATTTACTCCAAGGAGGGCTCTTCACGGCAGCACAAGTACTCTGTTAGATCCCTCGACCTTAGCACACAAGAACTACAAGAACAGCTATCAAGAACTACTACACCTTCAACAATTAGTCGAGTTTGTAGTACATAACACGCTTTAACGGCAACAACCATTAATGAGTTTTAGCTTAAGTAACCAGCAAGATTTAACATCTAATTAGTTAATAACTCAAAACATTTGCAAAGAATCAAGTCATCAAAGTTTAATGATCTACAAGACTATGCAAAGTTTTCATTATACCACTACCACATGCATAACATTTTCTGTTCCAACAAAACACGAATCAACTTATTTGAACAACTCTCCAAAAAATATAAGTGAAGCAAGAGAGTACTTTCTACAAAATAAACTAATAGCTCTGAACAAGAGATACATGAAAAGCAAGAGCTAGAAGCTAACTGAACAAAAACTGAATACTCAACAGGTATAAGTGAAGAACAGGAGTATTCTAGGAAAAAGCGGAGCTTGTCTCTCCACCACACAAGAATGCTAGGATCCAACATAGTTATGAACAGAGAACAAAACAAAAACAAACTGAAAATAAAAACACACAGACGCTCCAAGAATAGCACTTGGGCATCCCCAAGCTTAGATGCTTATGTATTCTTGAAGATTGCAAGGAGGTCCATGGGGGCTCCCCAAGGTTAAGCTTTTCTCACTTCTTGATCTTCTTTTATCATCATTCTCTCTTAATACTTGAAAACTTCCTCCACACAACTTCTCGTAAACTTCATTAGAGGGTTAGTACATCAAAACATAAATCCACTTGGTTATGTAAAAACACATTGCAAGAACTCATTTTAAACATTAGCTCCTGTTACTAGCCAAATGTGATGCTCTCCACCCTTAGAGAACCTCACTCAACACTCGTAAAAGAGAGAATGCAAAATAAAGACATAATTTGGCAAAAACAGAACAACCAATAAAGATGGATTTTTTCGAGGCACTTACGTTGCTCAAATCAAAAAACAATAAACTAACGAAAGTTAGATATAACGCTCCGGTTTCTGCACAAAAAATGTCAGATCAAAAAGACTTTCTGGGATTTTTTGACGAATTTTGCAGCGAGACAGAGACATCTGTTTCTGGACAGCAAATCAAACTTTAACACTTTCTTATCATTAGAGGCTCTTCTTGGCACAAAAACGAAAGCAAAAAGATACAAAGGAGTTGCTATAGAGGAAGCAAGCTACTTGACTCAAGAAAAATAAAAAACAACATAAAATAAAAATGGGCTGCCTCCCACAAGCGCTTCTCTTTAATGCCTTTTAGCTAGGCAAAAAGCAAGAATCAAGTATTGTCAATAACATAAGCGTCATCAAACCTTTCAGCTGGGTCATTTTTCTTAATGGGGAAGAATACATTCGATTAATAGAAGCATTATGTTTCATAAATCCATACTTAACATTGATGAAGCATCCATCATCTTTTAGGAAGGATCTACCAAGAACTATGTTGCTAGGAGATTTTGCTAAAACCATAAAGTCTATAGGAATAGTTATATTTTGCATGGTGACTTGAACATTGTTAATTCTACCCAAGCTATCTGAGATGGTGCCATTCGCATGGAAGTGGAAAACAGGAAAATCAATCATATTATTATAATTTAGAGCATCATAAACCATTTTGGGCATAATAGACATTGTAGAACCCATGTCACAATAAGTAAGAAACTTTTGATTTTCAATTTCAACTTCAATAAAAGGTTCCCAATCATTTTGTAGCACAACAAGGGGCTGATCATGTTTCGAGTTGTGGTCTCCCCTATCCAGATTTAAGTTACTTAAGGATTTCTCTATTTTATCCAATCTATCAATAACTCCATCAGTTTTATCATTCATAGGAAAAATAGCCAATCCACTTACAATTCTAAGAGTTTGTATCTCATCATATTCAGAAAAGATTCCTTCTACCATAATATCCAAAGCATGCTTATAGGGTTCAGAAAGACTAAAATAGAAGAATTTCAAGAGAGCACTTATAGCAAGCATGGGTTATATCTTTTGATGTATCTCTGGAATTCTTTCCCAAGCATCCCTAAAACTCTCTCCATTATTTTGTTTAAAAGTGAAGAGCTCAGCTAGAGGTGACATAACAAAAGTAGTAGGGCTAGACATGATAACTAAGCAAAAGATAAAACTAGGCAAAGCAGGAAAAAGACTAAAAGCTGAAATTCTATTTTTTTCTGTAGTTTTTAATTTTTAAAGCAAACAAGAAAAGACAAAAATAAACTAAGCAAGACAAAAACAGAGTAAAGAGAATGGTGACGTGTAACTCCCGTTGCTGGAGCTTCCAGAAAAGTGCTTGATGACGTGGAACACACGTTCGTTGGGAGACCCCCAAGAGGAAGGTATGAACTAGTGCAGCAGCAAATTTCCCTTGAGAACAAAATAGGTTTATCGAACCAGTAGGAGTTGGAAGAGCTTCATCACGGTGTCAACTTGGTCACGCGGCTACAGATTGACGTGGACCTGCGCACAACACAATCAAACTATTTTGCCCCAACGAAACAGGAAGGTTATCAATCTCCCTGGCTTACTGAATATAAAGGAATAAACATATGGTGTGTGGAATAAATGTAAATGCAAAAATGGACAACGAGCAAATGATGGTGGGAAGCAATGGAAACAGTGTTTTTATCAGTGTAAAAGAATGGACCGGGGTCCACAGTTCACTAGAGGTATCTCTCCATAAAACAGATAAACAAACATGCTAGGTAAACAAATTACAACGGGGTAATTGACAAATTATGAGGGCATGACAATGCTATTATGACAAGATAAAGTTCATTGTAATATTTAATTGGGCATTACAACAAAATACATAGACCGCTTGCTGCATCTATGACTAATAATCCACCCCCGAGATAACTTTTCGTGTCTCCCACGAGTATTAAGTTGCAAGCAACAGATTATCGCAATAAGCAAAGTGTGTAATGTAAGCCAAAAATATAACACGTAGAAATAAACATCGTTGTTTTCTCCCTAATAGCAACAACACATACAAAGTTTTAATCGTTTCTGTCAACTCGAGTCCAGACTATCGGAGGCATGAACCTACTATCTTTACTATTAAACCTGAGTTGGTGGTGTCACACCTCCCCATGGTGTCACACTTACAAGTAATTACAATCAAATTACCACCGCATACCCTCTCGCTATCCAAACCTCCGCACCCCCAAATTCCGCTGGATAACTCGGTTCTGTTAGACCACCGAAGCCCTAACATCCGTACGCGCACGTATGGCAAAGTGCGCGTCCGACTTTCGTCGCACTCCGTTCTTTCTTCGCCATTTTTTTTGTCTTCGCCCGAGTCCGCTTATCTCGCTAACGCTCCATCCCGCACCAAACAGACCCCCAATCTCGCTAACCTTCCGTCATCGAGCTGCATCGAGAAGGAGTGGCATTACTGTTAAAGTGTTAAGTATATAATATCACCACTTCCTAACAGATCGGTCTTTTGGGATAGTTGGTTGATAGGACTATTCTAACATGGTATCAGAGCACTTGTGAGCGCCTGAGGTCTCAGGTTCAAGTCTCAATCCCCGCACCATTTAATCCCCAATTTATCTGAGCGCCCGGGTCGGGTTCAAGTCTCAAGGGGAGGTGTTATCCACGTCGGATATGAAGGGAGTGTTAAGGTGTTAAGTATATAATATCACCACTTCCTAACAGATCGGTCTTTTGGGATAGTTGATTGATAGGCATGGAGCTGCGTCGGATCTCCATAGCTCGGTGAGGACCTCCTCGGAGCTGTAGATCCCCCTGACACCGCCACGTCTTCATAGCCGCCCTCGAAGTGTGTTGCTGCTGGGCATGGTTTGCCGTGCAAGAGCTCCAGAGATTGCGATTCCCGTCTTGTCCACTGCCCAGCCGAACGACCAAACTTCACCTCTCGCAAGTCGCATCTCGCCACACACCGACACACGCCTCTCCGCCGTCGTCTCCAAACTGGCGACTCCTCACCGCTGCATGAAAGGGTGGGAAGGAAGGCGGTGGTTGTAGTCATGGCCGCGACGGTAGCCGGCAAGACCTTGCAGGCCAGTTTGCTCACGTCAATGTTGTCAGCGTAGACTCCACGCAGGTCTGCCGCGTCCTCGGCGTCCTCACTAGCAAGGTACCCTTCCATGAGCTGGTCTCTCCTCTCGACTCTCCCAAACTACACCCTTACTTTTTTTGTTTTCAAAATCAAAATCCAGATCGGTTCGATTTGAGCTCAGCGGCATTTTGCGCTTCTGCAGGTTTCCCTCACCATCTCCTTAGTATCATCGATCCTTCCATGGAGTTCACTTGCCGTGATCTCTGATGTGACTGATGCAACTTTGTTTCAGTAAACAGCCGTGCATTCTGATTGGCCGCAGATTATGCAAGATATCTTGGATCATGGTGGCTTACCTGTTATTGTTGGCAGTACAGAAACTTCTACATACAGGTCCATAGTTTAACACATGTCGATTTCCATATCTTGAGTTTTATCATAGTTCAACACTAGCCGATTTCCTTATCTTAAGCTATTGTGTCTGTTATTTGGAGGGACTAACAAATTCCTTAGGCTCTTGTTAACCCATTTATCTTTGAGGATATGGCGGACCATATGCAGGGGTTGCAGTGTGTTCACTCCTCATGATATAGTTGAAAGGCTCCTTTCTTTTATGATACTGTCCGTTATGACTTATGAGCACAACAGGTTGGACATTACTCCAAGATTTGTTGTTTACGTACACCTGGAAGATATTCACATTGTCGTTGCCCCATTATCTGTAGTGGCATCTGCTGCAAAAAAAAATTGGAGCCACTGGTTCCAATCTCTCTTAACCTTAGTGCAAATGAAGGAAATGAAGTCCATGGTCGTAGTTCTTCTACACTTCCAACTTTAGTTTGCTCACATGCCCATCGTTCGACCAAATGCTTAAGCAAATGTTGTTATTTGCCATATGCCTGGTAAGTTGACACCATGTGTTATCTTAATATAGGGGGATAAAACATGACACTATTCTCTAATTAGCATGTCCAAGCGGTCTTTCAGTGTTCTTTTATTGAGTTAGTATGTACTCACTTGAATTATAAGGTCAGTGTAGATTAAACTCCACTCTGCATTTTGGAAATTACTACTGTTTCGTATTGGTTATTTCACCTGACGGAAGGTTTGGGATGGATGATTGTATGTGTAAAATATATCTTCGAACCAATCAATTACCAAAAAATGGCCCGTATGTTGTTTCAGTACCAAAAATGCCCGATACATGAGTGGATATGGGCAAGGGCAATTAAACAGGGTGGTTTGCAGTGGTGGTTGATGTAGTCCTTTTTTATCAGATTAACCTTTATAGCTAAATTAGTATGCTTTCATTATGCATATGAACCTACAAAAATGAGCATTATGTATGCTTTTATTGCCAAATGGAGATGGAAAACAATAAGTTCATACTGTCAGCAACCATCAATTTGCCTGGTCCGTCAATTAATATCCCTGCCCACAAGCTGACCCGCCGGCCGCTTTCCCGCACGCCTCTATCGCTGCACCGTTGCCCGCCCATTGCGTCGCTACTCCCCGCACACGCCGACCCCACTCAAGTTGGGTTGAGATTTCTTAATTTGATATTTTTTTCATTCAGCTTACGGAACAGTATACATGGAGTGTTTTTGGTTCTTTTTTGTTGCGATTATGGGCATCCTATATAATGTACTCATGTTTATGTGTCATGTATGTAATCAAGTATACCATTGTCTGATGATGGCTTATACATGTGAATTGCAGTTAAACTTCCAATGGAGTCCACATTCTGGTTGGTTTCTTCAGTGTTCAAAATTGATGATCTTGAAGCCGCAGGTCGGGCTTGTATTCAGATAATCAGGTGAGGCATCTTCCAGAGTTACTATTTTATTTATATATGTGTAAGCTTGCCATTGCCAAACGAAAATCAATTAGAGATAACCAAGTGAGCCTATGCATCTTCATAATTACACCACACAAAACCAACTAATGAACCTGAATCCTACTGTGATCCGAATGATAAGAAGCTGAAAATTGAAGATACTCTTAATGCAACCATATGCTATCACTACTCAGTCCACAATCATATTGTTTGAGGTTCTGTAAACTACTCCGTACATTGTTCCAATTTCCTTAGCAAGTTTTTTAGCTCCATATTTCAAGAGGAAGAGACACTTTTAATGGCATGCGTTTGGATTTTATTTCAAGGGGAAGCTTGGGATGGCCTTTGCTGCCAACGGTGGCTGAACCTTGTGTCTCCTCCCTCTTGAACAACAATTTAGGCATATGTCCTGGATCATATCCTGTAAATAGCAGGTATACTATAATTGAATTTTCCTGATTGCGGTTGCTTAGTAAGTAATGGGCTACTGGCAGTTGTTGTTCAGAAGCCTACCTGTGGAAACTAGCACTAATGGTGAATTTTCTCCGGTTTAGCCTAAATTAATGTGCAGTAATGAGATGTTATTGTGTATAGCTTTCAACAGCCTGATTGTTTACTTATTCTTGTGGGATTCTTATTTTTGGTTACATCTAAAATTTGCCACTTTAGGGTAATATTGGATGAACCAAAAGAGCCGATATTAGCATTTGGTTAAACAAATTCAGGGGAAAACTGGGTTGGCATCTGCGAAAATCATGGCAAGTTGGGAGTCTTTTACTTGCTCTCCATGTTTTTATGGTCTGGATTACTTTTGTAATATTTAAAATGCATGTTGTCAAGCTTTATCGAGTTTGTTGAGCAAATCAGAATCAATGTCTCCAATTACTACGTAACTTACATGTTTCCTGCTTATTAAGAAAATTACACATAATGATTGGTAGACACAGCTGCAAGTTATGGAAAATAGCATACTGGCGAAATGCTACCCATCATCGATGTCTGATAGGGACTAACCAACAAATGTGCATATCACATCAGCCAGATAGACATCTACATCTTTATTAGGCCGTCAAGAGAATAAACCTTTGTAATATGGGTCCAGTTCTCAAAAAATAATTTCAGTTTATCAAGTACTACCTAATGGACAGTGATTTTATTTCCATATATCTGCTAATGGATATTATGACTTTGCTCCGATGTTTATGCCTTTGATAATGAAAATGAGAAGTGCCAACCTCAGCTCAGCTATAGTAGAAGAACGATTGAAGTCAAATTCTTTTCTGAACATTACAAATCATCAATTATGTATACGTCTCCTGAACATTGTACTTTAAAGAAGACTAGGACATTTTTTCAGAAGATAAAAAACTATAGCAGGTGTGCAGGCTTAGAAATTGACAGTCAATAAGTGATAGACCATTGTCCTTGGGACTTCCAGTCACAGTTTTATGTCTAGACAACAAATGAATGTATCCTTTCTGTTTTGGCTTGAAGTCATGCTTTGAGAGATGCTGTTATTGTTTAACATCGGTAGGAAAAAACATCATTGTTCAAGATCAGCATAAATACACGAGTCATTCAAGGTCTATGTGAATGTAATTAGCTTGGCTACAAAATGGTGAGAGAAAAAAAATGGTGCACGACAAAAAGAATCCTTCCATCCATACGTGTGGGTAGAGGAAAAATAATATTTGTATCGTCCGGAAGATACAATTACATGGTGGAGAGTTTAAACTCGAAAGCATAAAACATGGATGTTTTTTAGTTCTATTTATTTTTCGGTTGCTACACACGGGCAACTAATGCTTGCCAGGACTGCACTTGACATTGATGCTTCATGCCTACCAAAATCTTAAAATTACATGTTTGACACAATTAGTATGAAATCATTGGAATATTTATACTCCCGTTGCAACGCACGAGCAACTAACTAGTCTACCATAAATACCCTCTTTTGGAGATACAAGCAACTACTTGGCTAAAGCAACCACAAGCATCGGAGAGCATGTAAGATCATAAATAAAACATATATACATATAGATGAACAAAATTGATCATAACTTCATAATTCGTCGGATCCCAACAAACACAACATGTAGCATTACATAAAGATGATCTTGATCATGTTAGACAGCTCACAAGATCTAAACATGATAGCACAAAGAGGAGAGACTACCATCTAGCTACTGCTATGAACCCGTAGTCCAATGGAGAACTACTCACGCATCAGTTCGGAGGCGGGCATGGTGGTGTAGACTGTAGACCCCTCCGGTGATGATCTCCCCCTCCTTCAGAGTGCCGGGAAGAGCTTCAGAACCCTCCCAAACTAGGGTTGGCGACAACGGCGGCATCAGATGTTTTCGTGGAAAAGTGTTCGGGTACTTAGGGTTTTCCGGACGAGGAGATTATATAGGCGAAGAGGCGGCGCGAGGAGACACCCAAGGCGGTGGGACACCCCCTGGCGTGGCCACCTTCTGCCGCGCCGAGGTGGCGTCTGGGCCCCCTGGGTCGCCACCTCGGCTGCCCTTTGGACTCCGTCTTCTTATCTTCGTAAAACTTATCTCTGTGAAATTTCGTCCAATTCCGAGAATATTTCCTGACTTGCTTTTCTGAAACAAAAAGACATCAGAAAATAGGAACTGACACTGTGGCATCTTGTTAATAGGTTAGTCCCAGAAAATGCATAAAAATGATATAAACTGTAAATAAAACATGTAGCATTTGGTAAACGAGCATGGAACATCAAAAATGGTAGATACGTTTGAGACGTAACACATAGTTTGAGACGTAACACATAGTAACTTACGTGATTACAAGTATGATCGTAAAACTTCTGAACCTTAGGATCTAATTGAAATGCAACCTCAAGTGGCGGCGTGTAAAGATCTTGTAACTGAAAATGTTGATGGAAGTGTCATTTATTTATGCGAGGAAGACTCTAATATTGTTCGTCCTGATAAATCCGCTAGAATGGTTGGTACTCCTATTGTTTCCACTAAGATTGGTGCTTATGGTTATTAAGGTTTACGTGATGTTGGTGCTAGTGCAAGTGCTATTCCATTCTCTATTTATTAAGAAACATGCATGATATTGGTTACTATGGTGTTTAATAGAAGGTATAATGAGGCACAATATGCGACGTGCAATCGTCGTATTGTCTCTCATACCACCTAAAATATACAGTTCTCTGCACAGAAAAAGAAGAGCAAGGTAAAACCAAGAATATAAACATAAAGGCTAGCTTGAAGAAAAGGTAAAATAAAGTAAATATCTACGTTGGTTCATGAGACAACCATCTAGGTGGTCATCCAAGGAGATAAACCTACTTTTGGATCCCATGGGAATGCCTGAGGTTTCCCTTCTGTCGGAGACGATCGATCACCTACAAGCCTTCTTTATATCATTATGGATAAAACATGTCATACCTATAACAAGCATTATAGCTCCATAAGTAACACAAAGAATCATTCATTGAAGGTCATTTACTAATATTTTCACTTCTCATAAAATATTTTTACTAGAATGATTATTTCTTGCGAAACAAAAATTGTGAAAAAATATTAGTTCTCGTTATTATCGCTAATAAGAGAATTTAATAGAGTATTTGTTGCAAATCACCGTGTACTAATCATACTAAATTGTGAAGAGCAAAACTCACAAAATTGTCATTATTGGTCTAATCATATTTTTCCATATTGTTGCAGTTAAGACGGTAAATATATAAATTAATAGCTGAAGGTCAAGCAATATATTTGATTTTAAGTTGTGACAATAACCTTAATAACGAACATGGTTATGTAGATACTATGAATAGGCCTCTTCTGAAAAATCATACATGAATACACAATGAGTTGAACGGAAGGGGTTCTACTTCAACCGAAGCTAGACAGCCTGAATTGATTGTACAAAGCAAAATAATATAGGAGGGATGCCGTCTTGCTTGCGTCCATGGTTGGATACTGATGTCTACTATAACTTCTATTCTTGTAGACAATGTTGGGCCTCCAAGTGCAGAGGTTTGTAGAACAGCAGCAAGTTTCCCTTAAGTGAATAACCCAAGATATATCGAACTCAGGGAAGTAGAGGTCAAAGACATCCCTCTCAAGCAACTCTGCAATTAAGATACAAGAAGTCTCTTGTGTCCCCAACACACCTAATACACTTGTCAGATGTATAGGTGCACTATTTCGGCGAAGAGATAGTGAAATACAAGTGGTATGGATGATTACAAGTAGTAATTGCAATCTGTAGTAACAATGGCAGCAAGCAAACATGCAGCAGAACTGAGATTAAACGGTATTTCAATGCTTGGAAACAAGGCCTAGGGATCATACTTTCACTAGTGGACACTCTCAACAATAATAACATAATTGAACACATAAATACTTCCTTCACTATGCTACTCTGAACTATTCTCCCGTTGGATAGAAATACCAATATATTGCGTAGGGCTACAAAGAACACACCTTAAAGTCTGAGTAAACAAACACCACAACATCATAGAACACCAAGACCATCGCGTAGGGCTATAAAAGCACACCTTAAAGTCTGTATTCCACATCTAGGACACCCCACGCTGTCACTATGAGCATCCTAAAATGATCCACAAACACCACAATTTTATAATGGCATCCAACATAAGAACAACTCATGGTAAATATCCATCTAATCTCATTAATGGAGCCATACATGCCACCCACACTGTCACCTTGGTATTGTGTTGTCACATGACTCCGAAGATCATAATGATAAAACCACTTAACTAGCATAACTATAACAATGAAGGGGAAACATCCATGAATTCAACTAGATTACAATGCTCATGATCACATAAGGATCACACCATGGGAGAGAGAGATGAACCACATAGCTACCAGTAGAGCCATCAGCCTCGATGAAGAACTACTCCCTCCTCATCATGGGAGGTAGCAACGGTGATGAAGATGGCTCCGGGGGCGATGAAGATGGCTCCGGGGGCACTTCCCTGTCCCGGCAGGGTGCCAGAAGAGAGACTTCTGTCCCCCGAATTAGGGTTTCGGATGGCGGCGGAGCTGGGAGTCATCTCTGGGAAAATCGTCGAGTGTTTTAGGGTTTTCGGGACGGAGGCAATAAATAGGCGAAAGGGCGGCTCCGGAAGGATCTCGAGGTGGCCACGCCAGGGGTGGGCGCCACCCCCCTCCAGGCCGCGCCGAGGGTTGGCGTGGGCTCCTCGTGGCCCATCTCGACCTCCCCTTTTGGCTCACGGAGTCTTCTGATAAAATAGGCACGAACGTTGATTTTCGTCCAATTCCGAGAACTTTGGTTTTTGGACCTTTTCTTGAATGCACAGACATAATAAACAGGAACTGACACTGTGGCATCTTGTTAATAGGTTAGTTGCAGAAAATGCATAATAATGATATGAAGTGTATGTAAAACATGTAGCAATATGTATAAAACAAGCATGGAACATCAAAAATTATAGATACGTTTGAGACGTATCAGATACTAAGGGACAAAATACCAGAAAGGATGTCATAGTAGTAAGCAGCTGAAAAAATGACATTGTAGATATTTTAAGAAGACTTGAGCAGAAAAAACTGTTTGTGGTTTAGAGGGAAGATACGTCATTGCGGAGAGCTTCCACCAGTCGACAATGCTCTTCAGAGCATCTCCACCGGGGGCCTCCAAGTGACCCCCCAAAGGCCCATTGGGGGTCCGGACGGCCAAAAACGCCACCAGCGGCACCCCCCAAAGGGTCACCCCGAGCAAAAACATGTCCGGCACCCCCGAAGAGGCCTCCAATTTGGGGGCGGACATGCGTCTGACAGGGGAGGCCCGCCCGTCATAGAGACAACGCGGCGTGACCTGAATCATTCGCTCCCCACACCCTCCTTCTCTTTTCCTCTCGCCGGCGATTCGCACCATCGCCGGCACTCTCGTCGCCGCCTGCTTGATTCCCACCTCGGGCACCTAGCCGGAGCGGCAACGCAGACCCACGTGCCGCCGTTCCCCGCCTGTCTGCGACCAGTCCAGCGCTGGCGTAGCTAGTTTCTAAGCCGGGTACGCCTCTTCTTTCCTCCCACCCCGCCCGCAACCTGTTCGACCATTCGTCCGTAGGCTCATTTGGTTGATTGTTCATCTGTGGCTTTGTTCCATTGCTTTCTTTCGTCCAATAAGCCATGGACAGCGACGACGAGGTCATGTTTTTTGATATGATGAAGGAGGATGCCGCCCTTGCGGCCGACATCGAGGAGAATGAGATGGTCATGGCCGCACTTCTACAGGCCACGATCGAGGAAGACGCGGCGCCGAAGTTTGGAGGATCAGAGAAGGGGCGGAGGCCCAACAAGGAACGCAACAGAGCAACTGGGCACATGCTCTTGTATCAAGATTACTTTGCCGACAATCCGACGAATTTACCTCATGAATTTCGCCGGCGCTTTAGGATGAGCAGGTCATTGTTCAGGACGATTGTGCATGGCGTTCGGGAATACGACGACTACTTCGCCGTGAAGAGAGACTGCACCGGCCTCCTTGGGTTTTCATCATTTCAGAAATGCACGGCGGCCATACGGTGCCTTGCTTACGGGCTTCCCGCCGATGCGTTGACTGACTATCTCCGCATGTCTGAGTCCACCGCCGTCGAAGCCACCTACAGATTCTGTAAGGCAGTTGTGAAGGTGTTCGGAAAGCAATATCTGAGGACACCAAATGAGGCAGACACGGCTCGTCTCTTGGCACAAGGCAAAGCAAGAGGATTTCCAGGGATGATTGGAAGCATCGATTGCATGCATTGGAATTGGAAGAACTGTTCGTTTTCTTGGCAAGGGATGTACAAGTCAGGCCACCACGGAAAATGCAGTGTTATACTTGAGGCCGTGGCAGATTATGATCTTTGGATATGGCATGCATATTTCGGCACCGCCGGTGCCTCCAATGACATCAACGTGCTCCACAAATTCAATGTGTTCAAAAAACTTTGTTAGGGCCTAACTCCACCATGCAACTATGTGATCAATGGCCATGAGTACGATAAGGGGTACTATCTTGCTGACGGCATCTATTCCACTTCGTCTACATTTGTGAAGACCATCTGCAACCCTCACGGCGAGGCAGATTGTCATTTTGCAAAGAGGTAAGAGTCTGTTCGCAAAGATGTGGAGCGGGCTTTTGGTGTGCTCCAGGGCAGGTTTGCCGTTGTTCGCTACCCTTGTCTTTCATGGTCGCTAGATGAAATGTGTGAGATCAGTAATGCTTGTGTTATCATGCACAACATGATCATTGAAGGCGAGCGTGATACAAGGAAGCAACTGGTTGGCGAAGTGTTTGATTTCCAGGGGCCTATGGCCCATCCACATCCGGGCGTGCCGACGCAGTATGCAGAATTCCTTGCCATACATCGGGAAATTCGTGATGGAACAATGCATAAGCAGTTGCACGATGATCTCGTGCACCACCTGTGGACCATCAAAGCGACTCAGCCGGCGGCTGTTTGATAGGTCATGGTTTAAACTTGAATTCGTATTTAAACTTTGTATTTCAAATTTGAACTTGTGTTGTAATATTTATTACATCAATTCGTATTGAAATCTGCCCGCAAGGTGTTCGATGATTTGCTCGCATTTGGGGGGCGGATGTTTGGGGTGCGCCGCTGTGGGCGCGGTCGAAAACATGGACGGACACATGTCCGGCACCCCCAATTGGGCCTCGATTGGGGGTGCCGGACACGAATTTGGAGGCCCGGTGGAGATGCTCTCAGAACAACCTCTTAGATCTCGAACATGTGCTTTCTCCTAACCAGTGAGAGCAAGGAGAAGCCGACCGGCCGTGCTCCTCCTGTTTTGGGTCTTGGACGGCGTGTAGCTTGCCTCCTCGCATCATCGTATGGCTCGCGTAGTCGCGTGCATGATGTGGAGATGGACAGGACACAACAGCGCAAGCAAGCGATGGATCCTAGCAGAAATTCACTTTGTCTCCCAAGAGCATGCTCCCTTTACCGAAAAACCATATTTTAAAATGTCAAAAAAACTCGAAAAAAATTCCGAGCATACATCTTCATACTATTTGTGTGCATGTACAGTTTCACGAGAAACCGGCATTTTTTATGACTTGTATTAAAAAGACAAAAAGATGTCATGTGAAAAGGCTTATTTTAGCGGGAGTGGTGTTTTGATTCCCGGGTGCATATGCACCCTTTATTTAAAATTCATTTTGGACATATTTTGAAAGGTCAAAAAATTTGAAAACAAATATTCGCATATAGATCTTGACGTGCTATGTGTTCACAAAGTCGTTTTATGAAAAACCGACATTTCTTGTGGCTTGTATAAAAAAGACAAAATTTAGTGCTAAAATAAGACTTTTCACGTGACATTTTTTTTTTACACAGAGCACAAAAAATATCGATTTTCGGTGAAACAACTTTGTGAACATATAGAATGTGAAGATGTATCCGCGAAATTTTATTTCAGATTTTTTCAACATTTTGAAATATGTTTTTCAAATACCAGGTGCATATGCACCCGGGTGCCAAAGTGAATTTCCGTATTTTAGCACAATTTTGTCTTTTTTATATAAACCACAAAAAATGTCGTCAAACAACTTTGTGAACACAAAGGATGTAAAGATGTACACACGAACATTTTAGTTGAATTTTTTTAACATTTCAGAATGAGTTTAAAATATGTTTTAAATATAGGGTGCATTTGCACCCGGGAGCCAAAACGCTGCTCTTCGGATCCTAGGGATTATGGCCTTGTCAATTCCTAACTTGCTCGTGCATAAATGGGGGACGGTAAAGTTCAAGAGATTCCTAGTTCGCGATTTGAGAAAATTAATGAAGAGTTTTGAAGCATGCAACTGTCTTCCTACTGCTAGGTCAATGGAGCTCTTAGCTAGGTTGTGTGCGTCGACATTCGACGATCTGCATTCATGGACAACTTTACAGCTTAGAAGTACGGTGATCTTGCTGTTAGCTCTTTTGACAACATGGCCAAACGGTCCCATTACGTCTCCTTCGATGCTCCGGATCACATTAAGGCAATCTGTGGCCACTCGAAACCCTTGATCTTCTAGATCGGACAATTGCAACGTTATCCGACATCGCGTTCTCTTCTGGGGGCATCGTATTGGCGGTGGATTCGCCAAAGGGACAGACTTGCTAGGTTTTTAAATCCGGTTTCCCTTATAAATTCTTTTTGAGCTTAAGGTGGTCGATATCCACCGCTCGAATAGATAGAATAGAATTGACCCAGTTTATAAGGGAAACCTGGCCAAAAAACCATATAAACTGTACAATGCCCTGTTTATGAGGAAAACATGGCAAAAAAAACCGCACAGACGATGCGACCCGCCGCCCACACGACACAAGTCGACCAAACGCCACAACACACACCACCCGCTCCGGGGCCGCCGCCCCGACGTAGAAACCAGATCGACCTTCGCATTGCCCGAAAGCGATCCAGTAATGGTCGACGAACCTTCTACACGCGCAGTTTTCATCCAGGTCGCCACCAAAACCAACCTATTCCGGGGCCGCCGCCCTGGCGTAGCAACCATATCGACCTTCACATTTCCCGAAGGCGATCTAGTCGGGTCGACGAACCCTCTGCCCACGCAGTCTTCATCCAGGTCGCCACCTAGACTCACGCTAAACAACGGCTCTATCTCTTGATCACGCTCGGCTTTGCCGTGGCTTCCTCCGGCGGGAGCCCTTCCGGCAGCGGCTAGGATTCCCCCGTGTCGCCAGGCACGGGCGACCCTGGCGACGCGGGGGCGATGCGTCCGGTCCTTAGTTGTTTGTCGCTGTTTCCCTTATAAATTGAACTAACCTTCTATTCGTTCAATAAATTTAGCAGTAATCCGGTTAACATTAAAAAAAATCGTTGCAGAAGGAGGTCAGCTGCCCATCCCGTCCCTGCGTGCCATAGCTTCCAGCATCGAGGACACACCGATAAACAAGATGTCTGCTCGCTCATAGTAGCAGTTTTTTCTTTTTTTTAGGGAACTGGTCGTAGTTTTTTTTTTTTTTTTTTGAGCATAGGGAACTGATCGTAGTAGTAGGTAAAAAATCCTGATTACAAGAAGGGCCCAAGTTTATTGTTTCAGCCCAGTTTACATGGCCCAGGTGCCCAGCTCTTTTACCAGACAAGCCCAGTCCAAATCGGCTCTGAGGCCTTGTACCATCGGCGGCACTATATAAGCTTCCACTCTCACAAACCCATCTTCTTCCTAACCCTACCCGCCGCAGCTGCCCATTCCTCGCGTCGCCAGCCACCGCCGCCGCCCGCTTCCAAGCCGACCATGGTGAGTCCCCTCGATACCTTTCCTTATCTTCTCGGTCCGTAGCGTCCATGCCACTCTCGTAACACCAGATCGATGTTTCATTCCCCCAGGCGGACGTAGACGTCGATCCGGAGGTGGCCGCCGGCGCGCAGCCGAAGAAGAGGACGTTCCGCAAGTTCAGCTACCGCGGCGTCGACCTCGATGCCCTCCTCGACATGTCCACGGACGACCTCGTCCAGATGTTCCCCGCCCGTGCCCGCAGAAGGTATATCTAGTTTACGCATCTGGCTTGTCGCGCTTGTTTCTGCGTTTTCCTTGGTCTCACGCGGAGTCCTGGTTGTCTCGGGCAGGTTCAAGAGGGGTCTCAAGAGGAAGCCCATGGCGCTCGTAAAGAAGCTGCGCAAGGCGGTGAGTTTGGAATCAACTGCTAACTCTCTTTCTTTCCTCGCCATCGTCTGTGTATATTCCGACTGATGAATTGCCGTCACTCTACCTAGCAAATGTATATATTTTATGATTAACGTTGAATCAACACTGTCCATAATTATTTGTTTTGTCGATTTAGAACATATGGAACCAGCAAGTTGGACTTCTGTCCTTTTATTGGTGCTATATGCATCTGTACTTTCTCACATAGTATGTACGGTGAAGTTAGTGTAAATGATCCAACTATTTTTGGGATGTGCGCATATTGTTGGGCATCTCATCTGAACTTGTTTGCTCTGCAAATTTAGAACTACCAACGAAAACTGTAATAGTGAAATAACATGATACTAAACTGCTAGCAGTTTCATGGAGAAAAAGAAAATATAACGTTCTGTGATTCTTAAGTCAATCATGTTCAACCTCCAACAGCTATATTATAGCTGCGTTTTTGTGCAATATGAACTAGCTTGGTCTATAGCTTTTTTAGTCAAAATTTGCCTCACAATCTTTCACTGGTCTTGAACAGAAAAAGGATGCTCCTGCTGGTGAGAAGCCTGAACCAGTGAGGACACATCTCCGCAACATGATCATTGTCCCTGAGATGATCGGCAGCCTTATCGGCGTCTACAATGGCAAGACCTTCAACCAGGTTGAGATCAAGCCAGAGATGATTGGCCATTACCTTGCAGAGTTCTCCATCTCCTACAAGCCAGTGAAGCACGGTAGACCCGGTATCGGTGCTACCCATTCCTCGCGGTTCATCCCTCTCAAATGAGTTATGCAGCTTTCTAGTTTGCCCAATTCAGTGCGAACCATATGGTGGCATCTCCTTCCAGCTGTTTCCCTTGTTTTGAACCAGTTATATATCTAGCATTTGGTTCTGTTTAGCTAAGCTCATTGTTACAATGAGCTCTATTGTCAACATTTTGTGAGAATGTTGTTTACATTGAGTCAACTTTGATCGGTGTGTTAATTGTTGGTTTGCTGTGTGATTTAATGCCTAGTGATATATTGGTAAACGTTTTGGCCTGCCTGCCGTTAATTAATTGTTTTCATTATCAGATCGAGAATAACTAATAATTTAAGCGCTATTATACTATTTGAATCCTTTTCACGATTTCTAACATAAGCTCCGTTTGGTTGAACCGAAAAAAATGCTGGAAAGTACATTATTACAAAATCATGAACCAAACATGTCTAGGAGGCGGCTAGGCTGATTTGGAGGGTGAATAGACTGCTTTGAAAACTCTTATGGTGTTACCAAAATAATGTGAAAATTAAACTACGAACAAACCCTGAATATGCTCGACTGGATGCAGCAACAATCAAGTCAAGGGTATACCTGGGGACCCCTCTCGGGTACTGTTTTAGTGTTTCTAAACATACCAGAGTTCTTATAGAATGCAAGCTGCAGAAACCGATGGTACAAGGAAATCGAACCAGCACACGATGATGTTTTTAGTGAGTACTCCCTCCGTTCCACAATATAAGATGTTTTAGCTCTTTTCCACATTCATATGTACACACATGTATGTAGACACTTTTTAGTATGTGTGTACATTATTATTTTTAGTATGAATGTAGACATGCATGTGTAACACCTAAAACATTATGTTATGAAACGGAGGAGTATTTACCAAAGTAGCCTGAAGAGCTGGATTGATCAAGCCGGTTCACAACGATGAGCTAACATCTATGAAGGTTACTAATTCCTTTGCATCGGAAATGATGAGCTTTCAATGACTCACGAACACACGTTCGCAAGCCTTGAATGTTAGAGATCAAGTGGTTCACCAAGTTCATCTAGGTGGTGGTTTCCTCGAAAATATATAAGGCTGTCATACTCTAAATTGTGTAATGAAACAATGTAATCCAAACAATTACGAGATGTAATCAAATTATCTTTTTTGATTGATGAATATAAGTAAATATACAATTCCAACAGATGCCAGGGAGTGGGGACCGGAGACGTCCGCGAAACAGCTGTGTCGGAATATCACAACTCAGGCAACTAGCTTGCCTCAACTTGTCCCAATTTTATGCCTGAAGAGAGGCAAAGAGTAAGCAAAAAAGCTCAAGCAAGGCCAACAACGGTGAGAAAAATAGTGTTCCAACAAATTTAAGAAGGGTATATAATAATATCCATCTACACGCTGCATCCTATATTTGTATGTTCGAGACCAAATCCTGCATACAACGAAGAGTTCTATGTCATCTCCGTGGATGCCACGTTCAAATACACCCAAACTTACACAACTAGAGACGGACCCAGCTGGGTAGGGGCCTAAACCCCAACCATTTTTTAAAAATTCAGTACTACCTCCGATCGAAAATGGTTAGCATAGGTTCGTCAAAATATGAATATATTTACACACTAAAATATATCTAGATACATCCGTATTTAGATAAATCTGTGTCAATCCTTTCTAATTGGAGAGAGTAGCATTTGTTCATACTTGAAAGATTTTATAAAAATCTCTGAATTTATACTAGAAGTCCACCGACATATGAATTGCCCCCACTGAAATTTTGTCTGGGTTGGCCAGGAGTACACTGCTTACAGAAATGATACATCTGCGTCAATTTGTTTTCAAAGATACCACATTTCTCATAAATAAACGAGGCATTTGGGACGATCAACCAGACGGTACCATAAACACACAAATGACTTGACCACGATCCACAAATTAAGTAAGGCCATTAAGTTCGTTCGACACAGAAGAAAAGAAACAAAAACATGGTACATTAAGATAAGTGGCTGGCAATCAATTCTTGTCACGTCGTGATTCAGTTTCTGCACACTTCTACAACCAAATTGCGGACGCTACCACAAGAACTTGCCATCAAACTGATTCAGGAAAATCTTTTGGTTCTTTTTCACTAACATGCAGACAAAAATTGTACTCCCTCCGTTCATAAAAGTATGTTTCAACCTTGTCCAAACATGTATGTATCTACACACTAAAGTATGTCTAGATGCATGCATGTTTGGACAAAGTTATGACATATTTTTATGGCCGGAGGGAGTAACAATTATCATTGCATTGAAAGGTTAGAATTTTACCAATACCACGGTTCTGTAACGATGATCACACTCCGACTCTGGTTCGTTGGCTTCCATAGCTTGCTTCTGCAACAATGATCACACTCCGACTCTTTAGCTCTGAGAATGATGACACAGTGCCTTACGGTAAAAAAAATGACACAGTGCCTTTACCAAGCTATGGCTATGGGGCAGTGGAGCGAAACCAGAATGAAGTTATATGCTTGGTTTAAAAGCTAGCTCCATAGCAAGTGACAACACAGGGCGGCTTCCATGAGCCACTATGAGCTTGTGCAATTGTTCGAATACAATCAGACAACCCTGAATCAGGGTGCCAGTCACCACTCATCTAAGATATACACCAAGGGGTCCATAAGACCAATACAATGACAATCAACTAGGAAAATTCATTACACTCAGACCACTAACATCGACATGCGGCTACAATGCTAGCCACGAGCATTCGAGATAAAACTCGTAGCATGTGCTGATAATCTAGAGATGCTTGTCCTGAACACAGTTATGCCTGCTGGCGCTTCGCATCGACGGCTTCCTTCAGCTTCCTCCCAAGTGCAAAGGCAAGAGGAGGTGGCACAGCGTTGCCAATCTGCCTGTGCTTGGTCTGGATTGTGCCCGCAAACTGGTAGCAATCAGGAAAGCCCTGCACAAGTGGATAGGTTCAAGTCAGATTGTCTACCATCCCTTGGGGTATCCTGAACATGCAGATGGGGATAGATGTAAATCATCTTAGCTTACCTGAGACCGTGCACATTCACGGACAGTTATGATCCTGTCCTGGTCAGGGTGAAAGCACATGCCAACCTTGCCCATCGGCTGGGGATCTGTCACAGATGTGGGGAAATTACCCTCCCAATCCAACCTCCCATAGAGCCCTTTCCACTGGTTGTGCCTTTTAGCGGTGTTAGGCAAGCACCAAGGTATCAGGTCCACCATTTGCCCAGAAGATAGCTTGACCTGCACGCACGTTTTGGGAATAAAAACATCTCACGGACAACAGGAAGGCGTAGACAGAGGTCAACAAAAACATGGTGAATGCATCTACAGTGAGGAGGATAGTGAGGTTACCTTCTCATCTGGCAGGTCATGCCAGTCACAGCCAGGTCGCTTTGGGATGTGTTTGCATCTGATGAGATTTAGCTCATTCATCTCCTTTGATATGTGATCGATCTGGAACCAAGAGACAGGTTCACCTCCATACTACATTAAAAAGAGGGGAATTAGCTTAAAGCTGGAGTCGAGAGCAAAAGTAAAATAAAAACATAGTGACATTGGAATAAGAGTACCTCAAGTATGAGTTTACTTGCACCATTTTCCACTTTTGGCAAATCACCAATTGTATCTCTAACAGTTATTGCACGGAAAGGTGCCCCACCAGCAGTGCTTTTGGCAGCTGCATAGTATCTGCCATCAGGCAGTGTTATTTTCAGCTCAGGGCTAGCAAACACATGCATCGGTTCTGGCCAGTCAGGAAGAGTCTCTCCAGGAGCAGCAGCCCAAATGAAAGCCCTTTTCCTGGACTGTGCAACACCAAACGTCCCAGCTTCTAAGATTCCAAACCGAACCTAACCAACAGATAAACAACTGTTAAAAATACAGATTCAAATAAGTACTAACATAGGTATGTTAAGTAGATAATGACAAGAATCAGAACCTGGTATCCCATCTCCAGAAGAGAAGCAACGGCCAATCGGAAGGTCTGCCCTTTGTTGAAGGAAACAAAGTTCCTAACATTTTCTAAAAGAAAGAATCTTGGACGGAAATATTCTGCAAAAGAGAGGAATGCTAGAATCATCTCGCATTGAACTTTACTCCATGGACTTTGGTTGAATCTGTTCATCCCAGAAAATCCCTGGCAACAGAAAAATGATTTAGTCAATCAACCAGTTAAAAATTTGCACAGCAATTTGGTTACATATGTTTAGCAAGATAATATACCTGACAGGGAGGACCACCATTTATGAATTCTACTTCACCAGGGACAGGAAGATTCTTATGTTCTCTTCAGCAAGTTTAGCTGCTTGTTCAGCAGCTTCAGAAGTTGAAACACAGTCATCAGCATCCCCACATTTGTCCATAATTGCCCTGCATTACAACAAATAGTCCTGATTGAGCTACAAAAGGTAAATATGTGAAACACACAAAATCAAACATTGCACCTACTTCAGAATCACATTGCAGTTATCCACAAACACTGCAGCTTCCGGATGATTTTGCCTAAATGCTTCACCAGCTGGTTCCTCGTATTCAATTGCCCATTTCGTAAAAGATACACCTGCAGAATTTAACAATGAGAAAATAAATATCAGTTTGAAGGACAACAAGTTCATGCTAAACAATATTACTGAAGAAAGTGCATACCAGCTTGCTGCAACCCTTCCGATAAACCTCCACAACCAGCAAAAATGTCAAGAGTTGCAATACGGTTCTCTTTGGGCACCTCTGTCCATTTGCTTGAATCAAGTTCATCATTTTCACAAATCTGCTTTCCCTTGTTCTTTTTCAAAGCACCAGTTGCCTTCTGTGCCACGGACATGAGCTTTACATTTGAAGGCAACTGATACAGGCATGCAACATACATCAGTTAACTACCAAATCTAGCAATTACAAAATCAAAATTTTATATTAGCTAACTAACCTGCTTGAGAGCTCCAGTGGCAGGATCATACAAATGTTCGCAGAAGAATACATGTTCAACCATCACTGGAAGGTTTGAATTCGAGATATCCATCTTCTTTCTGACCTCACATTTTCCCTCTAGCATATCAACAGGCACATTAATTATATCTTCACTATAGTACACCTGAATCAAGCAAAGAAAGGTTAACAGAATGTATTGAAACAATGGAAGGACAATGATCTTGCTAAGCAAGAGCCTAGACTTCTACACATTATCTAGTATGTAAAGCAAGGAATTGATGGTAGTATCACGAATAACAAATGTAAAAACACTTAGAAAAACAAGAATATTAACCTCTCGGATGTCTGATGTATAAGCTTTAGATGATGAAATGTCATCTGGTCTATAAAACCTCCGAACACTGATTTTTGTTGATGCAGGGTCAACTTTTTTAGAACCAGCAGGTTCACGGACATCCAGCAGATGGCAAACTGCATAGGGTTTTAGGCCAATGTTTCTTCCAGCCTTATAGGTACCACGATCCTCTTCTTGGGAGAAAAATTCAGGCCTAATGTATAAGAAGTCATGGACACTATAGGTAACTTCTCTGTAGATGAAACTGGTCTTGGAGAGTATCCTCAATTCATCACATTCTGGTTCTTTATGCTCACAAGAGCTACAAACACCATTACCAAGACCTAGTTTATCACGGGGTAGGGAGAAGAAGGCACCTTTCTCAGGCCAGTACAAGCTTCTGCATAGATATTCCATTGGCAGACCCTTCTTTTTCCTCTCTTCCCCTCTTGCCCGCTCAATCTTATCAGCTTCAGCATTCTCTTTTCTATACTTGTGGCCCCAAGGCATTGATTGGAGATTGACAGACACCAATTCTTTGATGTCCTTTAATTCGAACTCTAAACAATCATTAGTCAAGAAAAGGTCCCTTTCATTTGCTGCATTGCCAAGAACAGTCTCTGAACCTTTTTGTAGCATCCTTCCATGAACTATTTTTTCACCATCAGGTTTCTGAAACATGTATTCAACAAAGCATATCACTATTTCTCCCGAATCATCTTCTAGTGTCACTGCCCCACCCACAGTTATTCTGAGTTCTCGGGAGTATGCACATTTGTATAAAGCTTCTCCAGAAGCTGTTTTCCCAGTTGTTTTACCCTCCCATCTAATTTCTTCTCTGGTTTGTGATATCAATTTCCGAGACCGTGTTGATGGTGGTGTCTTTGATACCTTTTCTTCTTCAATCTGTACCTCTTCTTCAGCATCCTCATCTTCATTTTCTTCTTGGTCATCATCAATTTCTTTTGCTTCATTTCCATCCCCCTCCTTCAAATCTTCCGGGAAATGGTGTGCATAGTACTCACTCCATATTCTGTTGATCAATCTGGTTGTGGTTGCACGCATGGCTTTTCTCTTTGATGATGTTCCCATAGTTGCAATTGGGTTCAAATTCTCCCCCCTTGTCACTTGAGCCTTCTTCTTCATGGACAACTTTGTATGCCTTCTCTGCTCCATTTTCATTAACAGACCAGTGGCAAATGCACTCCGCCGGATATTTCATCAGGGAAATCTGCAAACTGCTGAAGTATGATCTGTCCATGTACCACGATGTATCTCTCAACAAGTGCAATGTTGGACGATATAAAAGCAGCATTCCCTTGGTCAAACTCTGCCACTTTCTTGATGACATCATCAAAAGAAAGCTTCGAAGCACGGCTTTGCTCTTTTAGCAGGGTGATGATGCTAACAGCAAGCCTTGCTGTTTTCAGTACAGGCTCACACCAAGGAGCATATTGCTTTATTGGTTGTCGTAGCTTGTACCTGAAATATGCCAAATGTAGGGAAATGGAGTTTGTGCAGAAATGGATAAAAACTCTGGCCCAAACAAGAGGAATAAAAGGATCCAAATAAGCTGGAGTACACTGAAAGGGACTGGCTGGAGTACTTACCAGGCCACATCAGTCCTAATGGTTATGCAAACCATTGAGCCACCAAATTCTATAACCCATTCCTTGATTGGGCTCAAATATATTGGAACTCCTGCATCCTGGTGATCAGCCTTACTTGAGGAAGAAGACGATTTTGCAGACTCGGCTGTGGAGCAGCAACTGCCATCATCCTCTCTCATAAACCCAGATCCAAAGATAACTACATCATTTTCTGCAGACTTCATTGGTATTAATTCCAGAGAGATAAGCCTGGAATCTGAATTGTATAGAGCCCACTTGTCAAGGATTCTTACAGGCACATCATCAAAGAACATGCCATCCTCACTATCAAATATGTACTCATCCATTTCCGGCTAGACGGTTTATAGTATGCAGGCAGAGGATAGTCGTTTGCAATCTCAGCTTCACTAATTTTGATGTAGACATTTTTTTGGGTAGGCTTACCCCTCTGTTTCTTCATCATCTTCCATTCTTCTTCGTCTTGCAATAATCTTGCTAGTTTCCCATCATCATCCTCAGCTACCTCTTCACAGTCCACGTCCTTGATCTTCAGGCTTCCATTTGAGATGTTAGGCAGCCTCTTGGTTAATTCCCCTCGAGATTTGCACTCATCCCTTAGAGCAAGAAGAACCGGCAGTGTACCAAGCTTCTCATCATCATTGCCTGCTGTCTGATCCAATCCAATAAGCTGATTGTATACAAACTCACCAGTGGCAATCACAAAGTCTTTGCTCATTGTTCCAGTGTAACCTTGTATAGCATTAATGGAACGAACAACACTAGCAAGCAATTCTTCCAGACTCAGGTTAGGATTCCCACCTACTGATCTCATGAGCTTTCTGTAAACTTCAACACACACCTGTGCTTTCTCATAAAAGTGGTTGTAGTAAGATTTGTAATTGCTTGCTGGCTTCACACATTCATACTCAGCAAGTTCTGTTGAGAGCCAGACCACTGCAGTACCTTCATCATAACCAGATATTGCCCAGTCCTCAATACGCCCAAATCCTTCACAGCGTACTCCTCTTTCACGCTCTTTTTCTAGATCATCATCTGCGGGCATGATGAGAGCTGTTATGAAAAAATCATCTATTTCAGACATTTCAAAGGGCTGCAGATTCCCATCTGCATCATGCAATATGAAATCAATCAGTTTCCGGCAAGGCGGTAAGTCTTCTGGCCCTAGTTTTGTCAGGTTGATTGCATCTATTTCCTCCTCTTCCATCCGATTTTTCTTGATCATGACAGAAGAAGTTTTTCCTGATAAACGAACAGATTTCTCTTTGAAATCAGAACAGGCTGCTGCCCTCCTTGGTCTCTTCCCAGCAGCAGTACCAGTACCATTTTCAACACCATTTGTTTCATCCTGAGGCACGTTCTCCAAATTTCCTTTTTCAGTACCAGTACCATTTTCAACACCCTTCTTCTGTGGCTTTGTTCTGCACCTTTTTGTTCCTGAAAATCATTCAGAAAATAATCAACAACTAAATCAGGAACAAAAAGGAAGAAACTAGAATGATGAAAACGGAAAAATGAGGACTATGTTACATTGATATTCCTCTAGTTCACTCCTTGCTTACCCTCAATGAGGCATGCAGCGATATAATTGATATTCCTCAATGAGGCATGTTACATAGATGGTTTTTTCCCAACAATCTTAAGATCTTTAGTCATATCTGTCAAAGGTATTACCATATTATAATATCTTATCTCTAACAAAGGGTAGGAAGCAAGGATATCTATCTCTACATCTTAGCAAATACAACCTCAATCCTTAATGCTGATTCAAACTACAGCAACCACCATTTGATCTCCTTGCACACTCCTTAGCAAATACATGCTGGCTGCTAGTCTTGAATCTAGTGGCATGTATTAACTAGTATAGAACTGCACAAAAGTAGATCTCTGTGTATGGTAACTGGACTACTATGAGGATTATAACAACGTTAATGTAGCGGCACTCAAGGCTCAACAACATGGATGGCAAAATGGTGCATGAGCCATCAAGGCCGCCATCAGTGGCAGGTGAGCAAAAAAGAAGGGGTGCAGACCAGCAAGATGATTGTTGGAGGGGCTGTACATAAGGGAAGATATGGAGTTGTGAGGATCTCGTCAATTATAGTCAATTAGATAGCATCTTCGTGATAAAAATTAGTAACAGGTTATAGGTGACCTCAGGTGATGATCAGAGTTGGTTGACCTCAGTTGGGAATTATTTTTACAAATCAGTTGTTAGATAACATTTTGTAAGTGGTTTTTCCTTTATAAAGGGGCTAGCCAACAAGTAATGCCACAAGTTTCAATTGTACGTGTGATAGCTTTTTGTTAGTTGGAAACCAAGTGTCAGTCGGTTGGTTGAGGTGTGGCAGCGCCAACCCGCTTAGCATGGTTCGAGTCATGAGTGAGGCGGAATTAATTTCCAAGCAACAAAGTGAATGGTGTCTGTTCATTCTTTAAAACAATGCCACCGGGTGCTAGACTGCTAGTGCACAGTTGGTTAAGGTTTTATATACCTTTTGTTACTTTTTTTTCATTTCATAAACGTTAAGAAGTGATTTCTACAAAAGATTCAGTGGGCATCAACACTATGGATTGTTATCAAGACTACATATTACGTGGTATTCTCAAAACAGATAACTATGCCATAAATCGAAAGACTGGCTAGTACATGACAAGTAACAACAAGGTAATTGAGGACGAGACCTGTGGTAACAGGAGAACGTGGAGTCTTCACCATAACTGTCTCCCTGTAAAATTTAGTATTAGTCAGTAATGTCAACAGTAAACAAGTAAATGCAGTAAGCTTACTGCCAGTCCAAAATTAACTACTTGGAAAGATCAACTGAGCAACACAGTTTTGTCAAAATCACAAGTACACAGGTCAAAATTCAACACAATACAAGAACAAAGCAGTACGTGGCTTTGCTGAAACATGTGAGATCAGATAAGGGGATGGGATTTTCTTTTCCTGGGGAAACAGGCAAGAGTACTGCCTATTCAGTTAAGAAAGCAAAATATATACAGATTGCATGTTGTTTTTTAAGGACAAGGCAAGAATCCAGAGAAGCCAAAAAATGCCTACACATTCGTGGAGACAACACTAGTGTTCTTGGGGGTAGCAGCAAGGACCCGCCAGGCTATTTCAAGGTATCTTTGAAGGGAATGAGATTTTCATTCAATCATAACTTTAAGTTGTGTAGTCCGTTTATGTGAAATAACCAAAATAGCATGGAAAGACCACATAATAATATGCATCTTAAATGTAGTTTTTCATTGTCCCAGGATGAGAGGAAGCATATACTCCCTCCGATTGGAAATGATTGACACAAATTTGTCTAAATACGGATGTATCTAGACATATTTTAGTGTGTAGATACATCCACATTTTGACAAATCTATGCCAACCATTTCCGATCAGAGGGAGTAGCATTTAAGAAAATAAAGATAAAACGGTAACAGATCTTAGACAGCACATTACAAATTCAACCTACTCACTCTCAAGAAAGAGAAGATATATGCCAAATTGCCAACAGCAAAAGGACTTGGATAAGATACATAAATGGCAAAATGTTCTGAACCTGTAACCTAGTAATCTAGCTGATATTAGATAACCTATGAAAGTAGAGCTCGGCATCTTTCAATGATAGTGAGTAGGATGTAACAGCTATCATGAAACCCTAACTTTTTTCTTCTTCCTGTATAGAAATTTTATGGGTAGTGATATCTTGATTTCTTGACATTACTTACATTCCCCTATTAACTACAGTTCACAGACATGAAAACTTTGACAAATTCCAGAACTGTAGTGAAATCATTGTAACCGCAAGTTCACAAATTACTGGGAAAGTGCCACTCAGCAAGGTTACCACAGTAAAAGATATATCAAAAGAATTAAGCTGCACAAAATCTACCAGCACAGGTTGCACCAAGCCAACAAATAAAGCAGAAACAAGGCTAGCAGTACCAAACACCAGTTGAAGATAAGTGTTTGGTGCGACTGTCAATAAGAAAAAACCTATGGAAAATACAAACGAATTTATTGGCTCACTCATCACAACCCAAGTCCGCCACCTCCACATGATATCGAACACAAATTCATGAAATAATTCATTCATTAAAATGAAATGGAGTTAGTCAAAGCTACCTAGGAGCTTCACCAGCTGCAACAATCAGAGGCAGATTGAGGACACAGATAATTCACGGTGAAGGTTAAAGCTCCCAAAACACGGATCCACTACACCTGCAATGTAGCAAAACCACAAAAGGATGCAGAAACATAGGTCAACACATTTTGAAACTTTAACAGAAGTTGATCAATTTGGAAAGCGGTAGTAACATTTTTGCAAGAACATGAGTACATCAAGCCCTAAATCATCACTCCAGTAACACCGCTAAACCAGCAACATAGCAATCTTCTAATCCCCTAAAAAGACCACATGAAAGAAACAAACTACTGTATACGGATAGTCAGGCGCACAGGGAACTCGACCGAGCTAAGCACATCAAAGCAAGCACACATTGGTTACTTTGGCGTCAGACCCACCAAGGTAAACCTCCACGACGGACATCGGAAAACGATGGGGATGATACACCAGAACAAATCCGGCGGAAAATGGGGCAGACGCGGTTCCCGATGGATCTGTCTCCCCACCAAGCTTTCTAGAAAGCAAACAATAAAAATACGGGGGAACCAGATCAGTCCATGCGATTCCGCCTGCTAATCCAGCAACAAATCCTAAAAATCGCACCGGAGCACGATATTCCTACTCCTACTGAAAGCCCTCCTGCCATCTCGTCCTCCTAGTTCCAAGGAGGAGCAACGCCCCGTCGCAGCAACACACCGACAGTCCTCCCAAATCCCCTATAGTAGATCGCTACAGAAATCGAAGAAATCCCCACCAGGATAGATATAGAGCTGGGACGGCAGCAGCAGCACGCTCCCCGGTAAATCGTACCGGGGCTCGAAGGAATCCATCAGCCTCACATTAACTCAGAGCCGTAGCGGCAGCAGGATGAATCGCCGGTGGAAACCACCGAAACACGCAGGAACCGCCAGTCAAACAGCACGGAGCCTAACGACTGCCGGAGCACGCCCGTCCCCCAAACCCCACCCGAGGTCCCGAACTAACCAATCCGCTCGCACGGAAACAAGAGGACCTACAGGGGGAAAAAATGAGGTCACGGGGTTTACCTGCACGGCCTCCTCGCCGGCGGCGGCGAAGGCGACCAGGAGACGATACCGAAGGCGCAGACCCGAGAGCGGCGGCGCGGGCGGGCGAACGAAAAAGGGGAGGACGGGTTTGGGCGCGGGATGGCGGGATTTATAACGAGGGCGCGCCAAGGGCAGGACGAGGTGACGCGAAGGCGGGGAAGGGGAAGATTTTGGTGGTTTTGGCCGCGGCGGCGCGCGGGACTGGGCGAGAGGAGCAGGGGCGAAACCCCAATTTTCCCGTTGTCCCGCCCTTGGCTCTTGCAGATCGGAAAGCATTGCTTTTCTCTTCCGTTTCTTGCTGATGATTTTGTCATTTTGTTTCGTTCCCGTTCACAGCTCGGCCCTCCTGTTTCCTTCCAATTATACCTCAGCTCAAATGTTTATTGTAACGTGTTATCCTTCAAAATGGAAATCTTAACAAAAAAATCAAAACACGGTAAAAAAACAGACGTTCACATACACGTGCATACACTCACACCTATGAACGCACGCAGCCTACCCCTGTGAGCACTCCGAGAGATTCAACCGACGGATTGAGTCTTGAGATTAACGAATTCTTTTGTATGGAAAAAATGGTAGACTACCATTTACAAGGACAAAATTGTGTTGGCATGATATATTTAATACTACGTGATCCCACTTCAAACCCATCTGACCATCTGAGTTCAGGCGTGAGCGGTTGTAATTTGTTACCTTTTTCTATTTGACATCTACATGTAGTTGATTTCTTTTTGTGTGTGATGGAAACATCAATCTTGCATTAGATAGAGACATAGGAATGTCTCGACACAGGGGACACGCGATCTTCTGGAATTATTTGATAGAGACATCTCACATGGGTTGTCGTCATGATGAACTTGGAATCGCACGCGCTCGCATGGTTGAGGAGGAAGAATCAAACACACCATGAGCTTAAAACGTGGGAAGAGACCATCTACCAATAACTTGTGTCGAGGTTATAGAGAAGCACATGCAAGAGCAACCGAGAAGGTTGCAGCTCGGTTGAAGACACATAAGAATAAGGCATACTTTTGTATGCCCTCGGAAGCCATATCCAACAAAATGGGCCTCCCAGATGGGAGGGTTAGGGGCTTCTGACGAAGCGTAGCTCCCTAAAAAATACCATGGTGTCGCGAGAAAGAATAGCAACCAGAAAGATGGCCCAAAAGCAATCAAGTTTTGAGAAGAAACTAGCAATAGATGGTGGATGTCAACATGCGGAAAGTTTACTAAGCAATACCTAGGAAGGAAAGAAGGAAGCGACAAGTGATGGGCACCAACATTCATGCAGAGGAAGAGTAAACACGAGCTATCGACAAAGAACCAGTCTCTTCTTCACAACAACGAGCCATAAAAAAGGTGAAGTACGAAATATGGACAAGTCAAGACATAGGAGACGAGCAGGGCCACATGAAGACAAACCTGGACGCCACCATCGTGGTGGAGACAAAGACGACTAGCCCAATAAACATCGCAAAGGAATCTTGTCGGATCCCATAGATCCTAGGAGAGAAACCCTAAAACGAAAAAAGGATGACACTAGGGGTGGATCTACAAGGGGTGGGTCGAGTCTCTCTTTCCTTCCTCTTCGGTTGAACGAGCAGGGAAATGAGGGAAGAGGAGGCCTTGGGGAGCTAGTGGAGAAGGTGAACCAAGATAGATATATAGTAGAGAGAAAAGGAGGCGGAAATTCCTCGGATCTATTGTTTAATCATGTGATATAGTTTTCCCCATCTGGTCGATTGTGTTAATCACCACCAACTATGTACAGTTGGTGTTGGTGTTTAGGTGACCTATCTCTGGTATGTTTTTGCTTTACTTATTCATTTGGTCGTGTCTTTTCGGTGTGTGTTTTTAATGAGGTGAGGTGTCGATCCCATAGTTTTAGGTATCGATGGGTCGAAGGATAGTTTTCATGATCCCCCGACAATCTTGCTTCCAGAAGCCATAAGCAGGTTTATTTGTTCGATAGGCGGTGCATGCCAACAGGTTTGAGTCGTAGACACCTTAGATGAAGATTCCTCAGACTTTATTCATGGAGTGGCTACAAAATCAGTACAAAGCCTATCTCGGCGGTGAGTTATAGATGATCTCGTCCGGAGGTTTTAGACGTGGATCTAAGGTTTAGAACTAGGGTTTTAAAGATGTGTAGGGACAAAGCTTCGACGTGTAATGGACGTGGAGATCTTGATGGCGGTTCTTGGGTATTTATATGCAGAGTAGATATCCGAGCCATATACGCCTAGGGTTTCCTCTTGCCTTGTACACGATGTTTGGATCTCGTACCCTTCCTTCAATGTAGTCCGTAGCGAGGTAATCTTCTTAGAACCTCGGTGTAGCACGACATGTCTTGGTCGGTGGAGGAGCTTCTAGAAGCGAGCTACCGGCCGAGGAAGTCTTTGGACGTTGTGGGCCAAAAGTGGTGCAGATTCGTAAGGTTACGGCCTAAACCCACTTATCTCCGACAAGATGCATGGTAGTAGTTAGAATTTTGCATTATTCATACGTGTGTATGAAATTTGGGGTAAATTTGAACTTATTTTATGAAAAGGGGTGATACTTCTACTACTAAAACGTACCTATAGTTTTTGACTGATCTATATTGTTATTATATCATCGCTACATGTGTTTGCTATGATTTCATATCATTTTTATTGGACTAAGCAATTAACCAGTGATAACCCACAAGCGTAGGGGATCGCAACAGTCTTCGAGGGAAGTAAAACCCAAATTTGTTGATTCGACACAAGGGGAGCCAAAGAATACTTACAAGCCTTAGCAACTGAGTTGTCAGTTCAGCCACACCTGGAAAACACTAGCAACACAAGTGATGTGAAAGCAGCAGTAATATGAGAGCAATAGTAACAATAACACAGAAGCAATGGTACCACAAAAAATCTTGCTGGTGTGGAGTTGACGGGAAAATAACTTGTAGGAAATACTTGGTGCGAAATATGAACCGGGGTTCCCAGCTTCGCTAGAGGTAACTCTCCAAACAAACAGAACATGTGTTGGGTGAACAAATTACAGTTGGGCAATTGACATAATTGAAACTACCTTAAGACAGAACATCCAGTCTATGAATCATACGTAGGCATGTTTTCCATATATAATCATACGTGCTTGCAATAATTATCTTGCATGACATCTTTTGTCCTACCAGCCCGTTTGCAGCGGGGCCAATCATGGAACCTACTGGTAATTAAGGCACTCCTTTTAATAGAGCACCGGAGCAAATCATTAACACTTGGTGAAAACATGTGATCCTCATGCTACAGTCATCCCCTTCAGTTATCCCAATTGTTGTCACTTTGGGGCCTCGAGTTCTGGGCAGTAACAGATGAATACAACTTGTAGATACAATCTAAGCAACAATTATAGAGCTTAAATCTAAGATCATGCCACTCGTGCACTAGTGATAAGCAATGAACACAACAAGATTGCAGCAATAATAACTCACAAACTTAATGGATAGAATGATCATAATATAACAATTCATCGGATCCCAACAAACACAACACCGATTACATTAGATGGATCTCAATCAGGTAAGGCAACTCATGAGATCATTGTATTGAAAAACATGGGAGAGAGAGTACCAACTAGGTACAACTAGAACCCGTAGTCCATGAGGGAACTACTCATGGAGCATCATGGAGGCGGCGGTGTCGATGGAGATGACTTCGGGGGTCAATCCCCGTCCCGACAGGGTGCCGGAACAGGACCTTCTGACCCCCCCGAAACTAGGGTTTGATGACGGCGGAGCTCGGAGTCGTATCTGGGAAAATCCTTCGGTGGTCGTCAGTTTTAGGTCGAGAGGGTTGATACGTCTCAAACGTATCTATAATTTCTGATGTTCCATGTTGATATTATACCAATTGTTACATGTTTTATGTACACTTCATAGCATTTTTATGCATTTTCTGGGACTAACCTATTAGCAAGATGCCACATTGCCAGTTCCTGTTTTTCTGCTGATTTTGTATTCCAGAAAAGCTAGTCTGGAAATATTCTCGGAATTGGACGAAACTAGGACAGAACCTCCTATTTTTCCAACACGAAGACGGAGTCCAGAGGAGAGACGGAGGAGGGCCACGTGGCACCCACACCATGGGGCCGCGCGCCCCCCTCCTGCCGCGTCGTGGGGTGGTGTGGGGCCCTCGTGGCTCCGCAGCCGCCGCCCTTTCGCCTATTTATTCATCCCGACGCGAAAACCCTAAATACCCGAGCCATTATCCACGAAAAGTTCCAGAGACGCCGCCGCCGTCAACCCTAGCTCGGGAGGGTTCAGAAGCTCTTCCCGGCACCCTGTCGGAGAGGGGAATCATCACCGGAGGGCTCTACATCACCATGCCTGCCTCCGGAGTGATGCGTGAGTAGTTCATCCTTGGACTACGGGTCCATGGCAGTGGCTAGATGGTTGTCTCTCCACTTTATGCTATCATGTTTAGATCTTGTAAGCTGCCTATCATGATCAAGATCATCTTATTGTAATGCTACATGTTGTGTTTGCTGGGATCCGATGAATATTGAATACTATGTCAAGTTGATTATCAATCTATCTTATATGTTATTTATGATCTTGCATGCTTTCCGTTACTAGTAGATGCTTTGGCCAAGTAGATGCTTGTAACTCCAAGAGTGAGTATTTATGCTAGATAGTGGGTTCATGCCTCCGGTAATCTGGGAGAGTGACAATAACTTCTAAGATTGTGGATGTGCTGTTGCCACTAGGGATAAAATAACCGATGCTTAGCTTAAGGGTGCGCCGTTAGGTCTAATGCATTTGTTTACATTACGCATATTACTTAATGCAATTATCCGTTGCTTGCAACTTAATACCAACGGGGAACTCGGATGACAACCTGGCGGTGGATTATTAGTCATAGACGCTGTTGGATAATGGTCTATGTATCTTGTCATAATGCCCACATGAATATCGTAGTAATCATCATGTCATATATATGCATTGTCATGCGCTCAATATTTTGTCAATTGCCCAGCTGTAATTTGTTCACCCAACATGTTAGTTATCTTTTATGGAGAGACACCACTAGTGAACTGTGGACCCCGGTCCATTCTTTTACACTGATAATACAACCAACTGCAAACACTGTTCCTTTTCATTCTCTGCAATTTACTACTGTTTTCCACACCATACGTTTAATCCTTTGTTTTCAGCAAGCCGGTGAGATTGACAACCTCACTGTTTCGTTGGGCCAAAGTAGTTTGATTGTGTTGTGTGCAGATTCCATGTTGGTGATCGTAGACGGCGCCACCAACAACCTTCAGAAGTGATTTCTTCCTCCTACTGGTTCGATTAAACCTTGGTTTCATACTGAGGGAAACTGCTGCTACACTGCTTCATACCTTCCTCTTGGGGTCTCCCAGCGAACGTGTGATCCACGCAATCAAGCTCTTTTTCTGGCGCCGTTGCCGGGGAGCAAGAGGATTTTTGCAAGGGAAGTTTCACGCTTCCAATCTCTTTACTTTGTTATTGTCTTGCTTAGTTTATTTTTATTTAGTCTTGTTTGCTTTATTTATCAAAAATATAAAAAAATTAGTTACTTTTATTTTCAAGTTGTTATCTTTCTGTTTTGTTTTAATTTTGCTAAAATGAGTACCCCTGAGAACACTAAGTTGTGTGATTTCACTAGCACGAACAACAATGATTTCATTAGTACACCTATTGCTCCACCTGTTTCTAACGCAGAATTCTATGAAATTAAACCTGCACTTTTAAATCTTGTTATGAAAGAGCAATTCTCTGGTGTTAGTACTGATGATGCTGCTGCTCGCGTTAATAATTTTGTTGAACTTTGTGAGATGCAAAAGTATAAGGATGTAGATGGAGATATTATTAAACTGAAACTTTTTCCTTTCTCTTTGAGAGTACGTGCTAAAGAATGGTTGCTATCTTTGACTAGAAATAGTATTAATTCATGGACTAAATGCAAAAATGATTTCATAGGAAAATATTATCCTCCTGCTATGATTATATCTTTGAGAAGTAGCATTATGAATTTCAAACAATTTGATAAGGAGCATGTTGCTCAAGCTTGGGAGAGAATGAAATCATTGGTAAAGAATTGTCCCACCCATGGACTGACTGCTTGGATGATCATCCAAATCTTTTATGCATGACTAAATTTTTCTTCAAGAAACCTATTGGATTCGGCCTCTGGAGGTACCTTTATGTCCATCACTTTGGGTGCTGCAACAAAACTTCTTGATGATATGATGATAAATTATTCTGAATGGCACACCGAAAGAGCTCCACAAGGTAAGAAGGTAAATTCTGTTGAAGAAATCTCTTCTTTGAGTGATAAGATTGATACTATTATGTCTATGCTTACAAATGTAAAAATGCATGTTGATCCAAATAATGTTCCTTTAGCTTCTTTGGTTGCTCAAGAAGAGCATGTTGATGTGAACTTCATTAAAAATAACAACTTCAACAACAATGCTTATATGAATAATTTTGGTAATAACAATTATAAGCCCTATTCTTTTAATAGTGGCAATGGTTATGTTAATTCTTATGATAATTTCTACAACAATAATAAGAGTGTACCCTCTGATCTTAAAGTCATGCTTAAGGATTTTATTAGTACACAAACTGCTTTCAATAAATCTGTTGAGGAAAAGTTTGAGAAAATTGATGTTCTTGCTTCTAAAGCATGGAATTACGCACATTACTTAATGCAATTATCCGTTGCTTGCAACTTAATACCAATGGGGAACTCGGATGACAGCCTGGCGGTGGATTATTAGTCATAGACGCTGTTGGATAACGGTCTATGTATCTTGTCGTAATGCCCACATGAATATCATAGTAATCATCACGTCATATATATGCATTGTCATGCGCTCAATATTTTGTCAATTGCCCAGCTGTAATTTGTTCACCCAGCATGTTAGTTATCTTTTATGGAGAGACACCACTAGTGAACTGTGGACCCCGGTCCATTCTTTTACACTGATAATACAACCAACTGCAAACACTGTTCCTTTTCATTCTCTGCAATTTACTAATGTTTTCCACACCATACGTTTAATCCTTTGTTTTCAGCAAGCCGGTGAGATTGACAACCTCACTGTTTTGTTGGGGCAAAGTAGTTTGATTGTGTTGTGTGCAGATTCCACGTTGGTGATCGTAGACGGCGCCACCAACAACCTTCAGAAGTGATTTCTTGCTCCTACTGGTTCGATTAAACCCTGGTTTCATACTGAGGGAAACTACTGCTACACTGCTTCATACCTTCCTCTTGGGGTCTCCCAGCGAACGTGTGATCCACGCAATCAAGGGTCTTTATAGGCGAAGAGGCGACGCGAGGCAGTGGAAGAGGCGGTGAGACGCCTAGTCCACGACGATCAGCGGAAATTTCCAAAAACTTTTGAGACTAGACTTTATCCATTTGACGTCGGCTTCAGGTCGTTTCGGGGACATATTTAAAAACTGTCTGGTGGGGACAGATTTCAGGAAATCAGAGTCCACCTCCAACAAGGCTCATTTTGCGTTCTTGTCAATTTCCAAGTAATTCATACACATCAAAGTGTAAAACAAGAATATTGTGCACTTTTGCAACTATTAATAGGTTAGTCCAATAAAGGTCTAAAATGATATAAAACTATAATAAAAACATGTGGCATTGTTGTAAAACAAGCATGGAACATCGAAAATTATAGATACGTTTGAAACGTATCACCCAGCGCCAAGTGCTAGTTGTTGTTCGATGCATATTTTGCATTGCAGTTTACGTCCAGAAAAAATATCGGGGAAAGTAAAAAAAATGCAAAATCAAATAACTTTACGAGACAAAGACGAAGAGCACGGGGGCAACCAGAGATCGAAAGGACAACCCCCCATGCGCGCACACCCGCCAACTCCCTGCCCCCCTCGCGTCGCCCCTTTGCCTATATATGACCCTGGCAAATAAACCCTCTAGGAGGATCGTTTCGAGAAAATACAATACAGAGACGCCGCTGTCGCGAAGACGAATCTAGAGCCATGTTCGGGTACTCTTCCCGGGGAATCATCACCGGAGGCCTCTTCACCACCGTTGGTGCCTCCACGATGATGCGTGAGTAGTCCACCCATGGATTATGGTTCCATATCAGGAGCTATATGACATCTTCTCTCCCATGTTTTTCAATACAAAAGTATCATGAGCTGCCAAACATGATTGAGATTCGTATGATATAATTACTTTGCCATGTTGTATTTGTTGGGATACGATGTATTGTCACTCTATGATCAGTTTGTGCATGTTATAATATGATGATATTTTGTTATGACGATGCTCTATTTTATAGTATTACATGCTTTGTGATGTACTTATTCACTTTGGCCAAGTTTATGATTAGATCTCCGAGAGCAAGTTTTGTGTTTAATAGTGGGTTCTTACCGTGCAAATTCCTATACCCGAGTGACAACCAACGGGCAAGGTGTGCAATGTGTGGTTGCTACTCACGATAAAATAAGGGTATCTTGTCCCCTTTCCATTGATTCGTCGATAATGTTTATTGTTTACATTATGTATTAAGTTTAATGCAATATTATGTTGTTAAACTTGATATGAGGAGATGTCGGCATAAAATATGGTCTATGAGTGGATTATTAGTTATAGATGCAGTTCAGTTACAATCTATATATGTTTGAACGTCTATATATGTTTGACGTAATGCTAATGCATGTATGAAATATTGCCATGACCATCATAGTTGAAGTACAATTATGTCAGTTGTACAAACTGTATTTTGTTTACCCAACATGTTTTTTTTGAACAACGTTTACCCAACATGTTGTCATCTTAATGGAGAGATGCTTCTGGTAAACCTGTGACAATGGTCCATCCTTCTACATTATTACAACCTCATTTACTTGCATTTCACCATCACTTGCCCTCTAGACTGTTTTTATTTTTTAATCAATTACATGCACATTATTCGTTTGATCCTTATAACTAGAAGGACATGAAACTTGACAACCTTCGCGAAGATATGCAGGTACTGGAGAATTGATGATGTGGATTGATTGCATGATGATATGCCATTTCCCCATAAACTTTTTTTGAAATTGTTCCATATAGAAGAACAATAATCTCAAATAGCAGTTATATGTTTTTCCTTATTGAAAAGAATTCGCAAAAAAAATCGCTTAGTTGCTTGACATATTTAAGAACGAAAATAATTGTGATGTTGGAGTTGCACATGATTTAATTGTGTAATTACATTGCACAAGGGGGTGATCTCATCAATCAGACAACTACAAAAGAATGATGTGAACAATTGGATTGCTAAAACGATGGATGATGCGGATAGCTTGTATATAGAGATAGACAAGGGATGATATGGACAAATGAATAGCTAATATAATGGATGATAGTAAATGCTAGTTGAATGAGGTTGACATTCCGATGATTTGAAGGATGAACAAGGTGAAGAATTGGATGGCCAAAGGGATGCATGATGTGGATATATGTTGCATGTTGAGATAAACTATATAAATGTATCTTATTGGAGTTTTGTTTCATAAAATATAAATGTCTCTCCGGATTAAACTGATCAGGTTAAACCGATCATAATGCACGTATGTCAGTCAGCCACCCAACTCAAACATACTAAGATTGGTGTGGCACATAGCTCTGACTGGACCGACCGCCCACTTCAAGATGCGCTTGTGTGGCATGCGACTTAAAATCACGTATTTAATTGCAGCTCAACGCTTTTGGCATCAACGTTGTATTCAATCGTATTCAAAACTCATTCCATTGAAGTTTTCACCAACTGAGCAAGATTAATACTCCTCCATCCTAGTTTAAAGGACACTAGGGAAATGAGCGCGGCAATGCCGCACCTGTGAAGCAAATGAAATTTAAATTTGGTAACATGCATATTTGGAAATTGTGTAGGTTTGTAAGTTAGTGAAATTCGGAAAAGTTTGCGTGTGGAAATTGTTTAGTTTTGAAATTTTGTGCCTGTTGGGGTGTTTTTAAGATTCGAGTTATTTTTTACGTTTGTAAAATGAGTAGATTTCGAAGATATTTTCAACTTTCAAGAACGTAAATTTGAAATTTGATTTTATGGCACATATAATAAGCATTTTTTTTTGTGACGGTAGTTAAAGAAATACTTTTGTGTTATAGAAATTCTTCTAAAGAGGAAGTGCATTGGGATTTTCTTCAAATATTCACCATTTCGAAATATTTGAACGTATTTGTTTTTTTGACGTAAATAATTAGTTTTTTATTTTTCTTGGGAGCATTTTTGTTGTATTTTTTTTGGGAGCATTTTTACATTTGTTTTCTTTTATCTTTTGACAGTGTTGGCGACGATTTCGTTGGGCTTTAAAAAAAATTGAAAGTTGAGAAATACTATTGGGAAAATATGGCTGGAAATTAGGGAGAAAATAGTTAAAATAGTACTGTCCTATACGTGAAGGATGTCGGGACATCGACATCATAATTACCGTACGACATATAAACCCTAGAGAAATACAGTTGCAAAAATGAGGCGGGAATGGTAAGGTTTCCTACCAAATTAAAGAGTTCCATCATCCACGATTTTTATACCAAGAGCTTTGTGGTAACAAATATGTTGATGGGATTTCTCGATATAATTGCAGATAGCACGAAGTTATTTTGCTGGATAACTTATGTCATCTCGAGTTGTATGCAATGCTGGATCGCAAAATGATATGATCTCTCTGAGCGGCTGTACTTCGTGAAATTTGGCAGCATTTTGTTGCTAATTTTTGTAGATGATGGATGGAAGCCAGCATTGTATAATTGCTCAAGTGTAAAACTTGAAAGCTATTTGAAGCCTTGTGAATGATTTGTAGATGTTTGAATATTTCGAATCTTACAGTAAATAGTACAAATTACTGTTTTGTTGCAAAGGCAAACCATTTTTTTTGTTTAAATATAAATTATAATGTATTTACAACTTTACAACAACAAACTGAAATTGTAGAAGGGATTTTTTTTTTCTTCTTGTTAATTGTTATTCCAATATTGTTTTGATGCAAAGCAAAGGAAAAGCAAAAAACAAAAGAAAACAAATGTAAATATGGGGTCAAAGGGGGTTGAGATGTCATTTACACAAATTTTATATTTGACATTTAAGTGGTAAAACGCAGCAGGAACATTAAAGGAACAAAAGAAAAAACATTTAGGTAAACGATTTGTTGAATGCTTGAATAAATCAAAGCTTACAATAAATAGTACAACCTTTTTTTTCAAAGGCAGAGCAAACATTTTACTGGTTAAACACCAATGTAGTAGGATTCAAATGTATTTCCAAATTCATTATGGAAAAGTGAAATTAAAAAAGGCAAAAAATTATGCAGACTTTCGACATATTCACCAAATTTAAATTTTCAGATATGTTTGCATTATGCCAAAAGTAGGTGCATTTTTTTTTGTGATCATTTTGATATTTTTTTCAGAATTTTTCGGTGGATAGATTTGAAGTTATTAATTTTGCACTATTATTCATTTTCTGGATATTCTTAAACGGCTAAATTAAAATTTTCAATTATGTTTGCATTATGCCAGAAATAGTTAGTTCTTTTTTTTCTGATCATTTTGATATTTTTTTCAAAAAAAATCGATGGATAGATATGAAGTTATTAATTTTGCAGTATTTTTCATTTTCTGGAAATTATTAGACGTTCTGGGTCCACCTGACAGGTTTTAATTATTTTCTGTAAATATTTCTGCTGGGAAAATCGTACTGTCGCTGGCAGGCTGGGACGTCACAATGACGTCATCGATGGCCGTGCTCTGCCGACGGAGAGGACCACGGCGGCGCCGCATCCGCGCGTTGCGGGGCGCGCGCGTGGCCGCGGCGGACGCGCCTGGTCGCGGGATGGTCTGGAGCGGCGGCGCCGCTGCGATTAGGTCGCCGGAGTGGCCGCCAGCGAGCAAATCCGCCGCGGTGGATGCAGAGGACGGCGACGACGATTCCGCGCGGCGTGCGGCGTTCCAGCAAGCTACGCTCAACGAGAAGGGAGAGACGGCGGCGGCGGAGGCCGGAGCGGCCGTCTATCTGGACGGGGAGGTGCGAAACGGCCGCGAAGCGCGTCGGCGGCGGCGGCGGCGATTTCCGCCGTCGCGTGAGAGGAAAGAGAGGGGGGGGGTCTCGCTGGCGTTTTTCGGGCGGGGTCCCTGGATTTTTCGGAATTGCGTCTGGGTCCTTCTATGTGGAAAAGTGAGGGGTAGCGGAGCAATTTTTGGCCTGGCGTGTCGCTTTTTGCAAAATGACGCGGCCACCGGCTGGTGACCTGTACACGTGGCGCACGCTGATTGGAAGAAAGTCCCCAGCTACAGTGTTGCGCGTTACTGTAGCTGCGCGGGGTGCATCTAGGCCGTTGATTGCGCGGATCGGACGGCTGGGAAGAAAAGCGTGACGTGGATAGCCGAATTGAAGCTCAATCCAACGTACTTTTTTAAAGGACATGTACGGAGTTTAAGAAAAAAATTCCACTAATTTATCAATAAAATATGAGATATATGCCATCAAAGTCATACCATTGAATTCATATTTTATAAAAGTTTTGAATGATATAATTTTTGTAAGATGAAATTTATATTTGGTTAACCAATTATTTGTTATTTTTTTCTTAAAATATGTGCATGCCCTTTGAATCAGCGCCGGAATAATATAGTCAGCATATGGCTATATAAAACCGTCCTGCCATTAAAATTCTGCACTACCGGCCAACCACTCATATATAAGGTTTAAAAAGGCATTAATTATGCGTTTTGCAAGCGTCTTGCTCTTTTTGGACCAAAGCGCACGTTTATACGCAATTATGCGTGATTAAGGACAAATAAGGACTAAGTGTTTTGCCAGTGCCTAGGCACGCCTAGGCGAACGCCTTTTTGAAGACAACTCATATAATACATTTGGCTAGGTCAGTCATTTCAGCACATTTCTCTTTTATTTTCCTCTCATTTACTATTCTAGTTGGTAACACGTGTAGAGATTAACTCTTGCATGAGAGTCACTTTTTTTCTTCTACTTTTCATTGTCCCTCTTCTCCAAATAAGTAAAAGAGCCATATAAGCGAGACAGTGGACAAATAGCTCCCGACATGGAGCTTTCTTTGAAAAAAAAATCGAAAATGACATTTTAAAGTTTTCAAAAATCGAGAAAAAAAATCTCAAATGTAGATAATGATATTATCTATATGTGTGCAACTTTTTAAAACGAAATGCGTTGTATTGTGGGCTGGGTAAAATGACAAATGAGTGAATCTAGGTGGTGAAAAGTACACAATGTCAAAATTTTGAAATTTTTCCTGATTTTATTTGTGCAGCCTAAAATACGAAGAATTTTGAGTTGAAATGTTGCATAATTGTAGATCTCGACATTATGTACATATGGGAATTTTTTCTCGATTTTTTAAAAACTCAAAGTGCCGATTTTTTTTTTTAAATGAGCTCCCTGTATCTCGGGGAGCCATTTGCAGTTTCCGATATAAGCAAGCTCTATTTATACTTGCTCCTATACTGACAAAGGATAACATAAATGATGTTATACCACGACTGTTCAAGTTAACTTGCCAATAAATAGTACGTATCAGAACAAACATTTACACTCATCGGGCAACGTGTGTAGGCGGCAGGTACAGGAGTGCTACGTTGTTGCATCTGGCTTTGTAAACTGCAATGCTCCCTATTGTTTTTTGAATTTTTCAGGCATTTCTCATTAAGCTTGCTCAGCAATATCGCTGGCTAAAAAGTTTTCAATACAATTGGGGGCAGTGGCCTCACAGTAGGAGTCCGAAGACTCAGAGCTAACACCCAGCTTTGCAAGCATATGGGCTACAGAATTACAAGCACGGCGATTGAAACCGAAGTGAAAAAAGTCGAAATTTAAAATGCATAGGCTTCGCGCTTCCATCACCAAAACACCAATCTCAGATTTGTCATAGTCGTTGCTCTTCAGGGCCTGGACGAGAGAAGAGGCATCAGACTCAAATTGAATCCTGTTGGCCCCGATTCTCAAAGCTTCATCTATAGCGGCCAAACAAGCCACCGCTTCAGAATGGAGTGCGTCCCTGAGATGAATTGACTTCCCCGCACCGGCAGCGATGAAGACGCCGTCATGGTCGCGGATGACATAGCCCCAGCCACCAGAACTCGTATTCTGATCAAAAGCCCCATCAAAGTTGATCTTGACGAGATTTTCCGGCGGCCTTGTCCACTTGTGAAGATCAGGAGGCTTAGGAGGCTTCTCAGGCTTCCTCAGCTGCAGAGAGTCAACAAACATCTTCTCCACGCGGTGGCAAACGATTTGTGGCGTGGGGATCGCCTCCCCGGAGTTCGCCTTGTTTCGGACATTCCACCAATCCCACAACAACAAAACAGCCTTCAACTGAATGTCCTCCTTGCACTTCCACAGCTCCTGCAACATTTCATGTGCCGAGTTGCAGGGCAGCAGTTTCTCTCTGATCTCACCCAAGCCAAGAGAAACCCAACACTCTCTAGCCTTGCATTTCAGGAAGATATGCCCCCCATCCTCATTTTGCCTGAGACAGACCGGGCATCTGGTGTCAAGATCAACGCCCAATTTTTAATTTTCATCCGGTTGGCTAAACTATTGTGTGCCAGCCTCCACACAAACATCTTGACCTTGCAAGGAGCATTTAGGGACCAGATATGATTCCAGTTGAAAATTTCATTTCTGTTAGAGGAGGCAGCATCTCTACCCAGCCTTCTGTCCCTAATCATAACCGCAACCTTGTACGCGGATTTAACAGAAAAAAGCCCCCGGTGATCAAAGTGCCAGGCAAGGAAATCTTCAGTTCCGTCACAGATGCTGATCGAGAGAATTGCCTTAGCGTCATCAGCGTGAAAAAGATCACCAGACCATTGTTTTTCTTGTACACTCACAATTTAGAAGAAGAAGAACCTGGCAGTAACCGGGAGTGAACTATAAACACAAATCAAACGGCAGTGTCGGTGATCCAGTAGTAAAGTAAAGCATGAGTTTTTTGAAGGGAAAGTAAAGCATGAGTTACTTGGTACTGTTTCCATATTCACATGTAAAGAAAAGACGCCTACGAAAAAAGGTAAAAAGAAACAGACAAGCAAGAAAGAGAAGAAGAGGAACAAGGAAAGAAAGCGATGCAAGATTCCCGGTTCCGATCCATGCCGCCGAATGCGATTCTTGAGTTTTGGTTTTGTCATTATTCCTCGACTGTGCCGAGCTCCATCTTGCCCTCGCTCTCCGGAATCGCCACAAGCGCCGGCCGCCAGCTCCGCCGCATCAGCAGGCTGCGCAGCCCGCCGGCCCCGAACCTCCTCCCTCCCGCGCCGCCTCCGTGAGCCATCTCCGGCCTTCGGGAACCAATGCCCCCATCTTCCTCCTCCTCCTCGTGGCAGCCGCAGCCGCGGCGGCAGCGCCCCGCCTCGGGCGACGCGACGAACAGATCCCTCAGCGTGCGGCTTCCGCGGCCCACGAGCGGCTTCTTGTCTTCCTCCTGGCGTACCGGGGGGTCGGGCCCGCCGCCGACGCGACGGGAGAGAAAGCGGCGGAGGCGGCCGCCACGCCGCCTACCGGACCCGCGACGGCGGCGGAGGCGGTACCCGGGGCTGGTGGCGTAGGACGGCATGGGGCTGTGCGACGGGCTGGGTGCCCCCACCGCGCACCGCGTAGCTAGCAGCTTGAACCGCTGCGGCAGCGTCGACATGGCTGCTGCCCTTGCGCCTGCGGGTCTCTCTCTCGACTTCAGTATCAGTGTTTGGTTAGATGAGGGAGGGGGAATGGGAGTTTAGCAGCGGCCCCCCTGGGCTCGTTTGGTTGCAGGCCTTCCCTAGCGGTTCCGCCCCTTTTCCCTCGTCAAAAAAACTCCGAGCCCAATTTAGCCCGGGTCAACTTACCACACCGTTTGGTTGCCGACGAGGGGAGGAAGCCCAGCCCGTCCGCGTCTTTTCCCCGGGCGATCATTCCGCGACTCGAGGGGTGGGGATCGCATTCCGCGACAGGGGAGACGGCGGCGTGATCTCCTTCCTCCGGCGGCGCCGCGTTCTCCGTCCTCCGGCGGCGCCGCGTTCTCCGTCCTCCGGCGGCGACCGAACGAGAGCCCGGACCGGAGCGAGTCCTCCTCCCCTTCGCCTCTCCTTCTCTCGCATCTCCCCTCTCCCCTCTCCCATCGGGTCGGCATCCTCATCCAAGATCTCCTGTCGAAGGTTTGCCCTCTCCTACTTCTCACCCTCCCCCTCCAACGACGACGGGCCGGTGGTCGTGCTAACTTCTTCCGATCTTGCAGTTGTGGGGGGGAAGGAAGGAGGTTTGTGGTGGGATACGGAGAGATCGAACGCCGACCACGCTGTCCAGCAGCACAGCGAACACATCTCAGGTACCGGTTTATCTCAGGTCCACGGAGGTGTTGATTTGGTAGTTTTGGTGCGTGCTGAGACAGATCCTTCCGAGTGACCCGCATCTCTCCTATTTCGAGTTTCTGAATTTCTCCATGCGTGCTTGTCTGCACGACAGTGCACGGAATTTCATCTAATTTCTTTGATTTTTCTGTGGGATGCTCATGTGCTGTAGTTCTTTCATCCGCATGACCTAGTGATCACGGCTGCAACTTTCATATCATTAGATTCACATTAAATTCTAACTGAGCTGAACTAGCCGAAATAAATTGTATCGTAAACATCATTTGTCTGTATTCCATTCCATAAACTTAGGTCAGATCGATGAAGAACTTCAAGTACCATTCTGAGCAAGTTTTTAGCAAGAGTGCATACATTTGCAAGACCACATGCGAGAACCTAGGATCATCGTCACTAATAATAATCCAGATCAAATCACTCTGGATTATTTGAAATCATGGTGCTTTAGGTGCTTCCTGTCTGCTTGTGTGAAGACGAAGCTTATGCTACTTCCGAGCTTCTACAATGCATTCATTTTCTCTTGAATTCACAGCCTGCATAACATATTGCAACTATCTGATTTACTATCTGGGACATCAGGGACTTGATTTCAGCTGGTGAAATTGAGCTTATTTTAGACAGGGGACATCAGGGTTTAGGACCAGCTTATTTACAGAAGTTACTTGTTTTCAGCTGGTGAAATTGAGCTTATTTACATCAAGTTAATTTCCTGGTAGTTTCTACATTCATCAAGTTTGAGTTTGAGTTGATTATTGATCTGCAGGGAGTGCCGGCGAAGGCTTGTATCTGAATAGTTCTCCTATAAACTTGAAGGTACTGTCCTGAGTTGTGTTTGTGAAGCAGCAGATTCATGGTTTTGTCTTATTTTACTCACTGCTTATGCAGTGCCAACGATTTTATAGACAGAGGGAGTACAACTTTACAGGTTACCAAGTTGATTGTGGGTATTTTTTCTAGTAAGTAGATTTACTACTTATTGATTGTCAGGTTGTGCTCGTAGTCTTTGCCCGCCCAAAAGTTTTGGACAAAACAATTTCTACCTAGGATTGGTCAGGCTTATGCTTTTACAAAAGAACCAGATATTAGCTCGGGAAAAGTCTTGGACTGGGGCAGGTCTACCCAACGGTTTGGTTTGAGTAATTTCTAACTTGAATTGGTCAGGCTATGCCTTTATTTCAAATCCAAGGTAAGCTTAACTGCCTAGAACCCCTCTGGATTGGAGCTGCCTAAATATGGAAAATAGTTGTTCCAGTGTATCACAACGGAAAGCATACACCAATAGAACGAAAGAAAAGGACACAGTAGCACCTTGAACCTGTTCTGGTTAATGTTATCAATGCCCAGATTACAAGATAGTCAAGAGTCAAGCAGATAAAATCAAAGAGGGTTCTTCCACGAAAATCACTCTTGCTACTAGTTGAAAATCTTTCACACAAATACCTTAAACTCAAACTTTTATCCACACTGAAAGGGAGGCAGTAACATCATTAAGGTATATAAAAAGAGACCGTGATCCTTGGTACCATCATTAGTTGGCTTTGCATCCCTATTCCTGGAATTTCTAGGCTTGATCCAGATCTTGCATTGCTACCCTGGCCCAGCCATCATGGAGTAGTATGCACATGCTGCTGTCAATATTACCTGAAACTGAAAAAAGGAAACAGATTCAGATAGCTCTAGTACTTGGAGACTACGTGGGCTTCAAAAGCAACAAAGTTAGAATTTTGTGGAAGAAATGAAGGAACCAAAGCAAACTGACCAGTTCACCATTGCCAGGAGGACCTTTCCGTTGCAGAGAAGTCAAAGTCGCTACGGCTTTTCAAATGCCAACTCAATCGAGAGATTTTCCTCAACACCAAGGACCCAATCCTCATGTGCTTTGCTGTTTGTTTTTGCTTTCATGATTCTATGGCTGATTTAGTTGGGATGTAAGTTGTGCTGCTTCATGACATTTTTTTGTATTACCAAGTCTCACTATCTGGCTTTCTGTTGTTCAATATCATAAGTAACTCCTTGCAAAATGCATAGGTTAACTGAGCTGCGTTTTGATCAGTTGTCTTGGTGTGCTTGTCTTGGTGTGCTTGCAAAATGCATAGGTTTTCAATATCAAGCTTCTTAGATCATCACATGCATCTCTTGGTGTGCTTGTCACTTCCAGCATATCTCTAGTTCTAGTCAAAGTCTTTATATATTATTGTCATGTTTCAATATTGCTTTGTTGTATGCTTTCTTGAGATCTTGCTTTCAAAACTGTAATGTTGCTTTGCTGAGATCTGCAAATTGATTTGACCAAGATGGCTTTGATCCCACTGCAGGTATCTGGAGCTAATTCACTGTTGTTATTCATTGTGTGTCATGTGATGGTGTTGATGCCGATCAGAAGATAGCCGGCGGCTGTTTAAAATTATGTTTATTTGCCTGGAGATGTAAAGATTGATGTTTGCTTATGTTGTCGTGGTTGAATATGTTAGTTGTTGTGTATTTCGGATTATGAGTATTCCTTAAAATTTCTATATTAATTTGTATGCCTGAATTTTCGTATCTGTTGCGAAAAAACGTACTATTCTAGCCTTATTTTTGAATTTTGCATCTTCCCTTCCGTTCCCGTCCGTTCCCTTGTTTTGCTGTCCAAATGGCATCTGCTGCTGTTCCCGTGCGGGAGGGGAAACCTGGGGTTCCCTCGTGCCCAGGGAAATTCCTGTAGGGAGCTTAGTTCCCTGGTTTTATTACCCCTCCGCAACCAAATGAGCCCTAAGGAAGATAACTGCGGGAGTTTGTCTTAATTCCATTTCCCTTTCCCTATCCAACTACATACCCTTTTCAAAAAAAAAATATCCAACTACATACGGCCATACCCGCCTAGCGAAAGCCAGATCGCATCCGTTCCAAAGGAAAAAAAATATCGTGCTATAACCTCCATTATCATACTATAGCCTGCTATTAGCGAGATATTGTACACTGATTTACTTAGTGAGATAACTCTCAAAACGCTATAGCGTGCTATTGGTGACGCTATAGCGTGCTATTTTTTTCCTCATGATCCATCCCGTGTCCTTTCCAACAGACGAGCAAGTCGGTTACTGACTTTGCCCTCTCCCTCCACCAACGAGGTTGTTCGTCTCTCCCTCCTCTGTCCGGCGTTCCGGCTATGACAGGGGCGGTACATTGACGCTCCGATTTCGACAAGTAGGTAGGGTTGGTCATATATTTAGGGGTGTCGCATCGGTGACGGGGACACTGTTGTGTCGGAATAAGTTTTCCCTGCTTATCTCCCATTTTGACGGTGGTGCTGTAATCGGGTACGTCATGAAAGCAGTTGAGCTAGTCCTCTCACGTTTTTCAGATCTGGCGAGATTAATTTCTCGGTGTGTCACTAGCGTTTGTCGCTATTCGCGGCGGCGAGAAGGATGCATGATGTTGATCCAAAAGTGGTAGATTTGTCGTTCTTCCCCGACTTCGTTGACAACATGCAACAGATCTTGGTCCAAAGTGAGGACGTCCCTGGTCGATGTGCCACGGTGATATGTGAGTTGCTATTTGCAGCGCGTCTGTTCATCGACTCACCTAAACTCGTTGGCGATGGTATTTCTTTGGATCTGGCAATGGTAGAGCCTCCGCCTCTCTTGCGGTGCACACCTCGCTGGCGCTGGAATTGAGCGGCGGCCGTTGGCTTCGTGTGCAGAAAACAATATGAATAGTTTTGTATTTTTTTTTCCACGTGCGATTGTACATTTACTTGTTTTTATGTTACCCGGAGAAAAAAGAAACTTGATTTTCTACTATTGAAATACGTGGTGGTTCTAAAAATAAAACTCCCATACCCCCTAACTATATAAGAGATTTTAGGTCCCATGCTCCTTTAATTCCCATTCCCTAGCCATACACCCTTCACTTTTCCTCAAGTTGCCATCGTGGTGGGACCGGAATAAGTACCATGGTCTTCGTTGAACTCAATAATATCAAAAGGATGTTAAGCGATCATGTCACGCGAGCCTCTGTAAAGTGTGTTTTGCCTGACACGCGTGCTACACAAGATGAAAATGAAATGTCGCGGACACCGAAATTCCATTTTAACACGAGCAAATGATAATGCCATTATGCTGTAGAGTGAACCAACAGTCCCGTGGAGGGTTATTTACGCATCTCCCTCCGCACGGCCACGGCACTACCACTGTCTCGACGATGATCAAAACGGCAGCAATATAATTAGGCTAGCCCACACAGGAAAATCTACACCGGACAAGAAGAGTAGAAAGCTGCACACTGGTCGAAACGTAGCTGACCAGTTCAGTGCTAGCCCTCCGACGTCAACTGTAATATCTGGGAGATCACTGAATAATACTAACAAGTAGTACATCGAAGTAGTATATAATGCGACTGGGATCATTTACTTTAGCTTCTCATGACAGTAATGAGATACAATATTTTTTATCTTACACACCACGTAGGCATGAGCAAAGCATCAAGAGACCTCCGTGGACTTCATCCAGTATATGTGTCTGGGAGCACTTATTAACATTATGAACAAGAAAAAGAAATTCTCATGCTTCCAATACTATTTCTTATTTGATCCTCAAGAAAATTTCCTTCCCGGGCGCCGAAGGTAGCGATCCAGTCTAGAGTTTGGACGACTGCTCACCCCCGGAATATTCTTTGAGCCATGTCTTGTGGATGTGAGTTACCACGAAACCCCCAGGGGTTTCAGGCTGAGATCGCGAAAACAAAATAGCATAGTTAAACGGATGTCAAAATTTCAAAAATAGGAGTTGGCAAGGTTTTGGCTGGGCAGAAGTGATATACCTTTACATTCAGCGCAAGAGTTGTAAAACAGCACACCCACACATCACCTGAAAACAGCAGCGCGTTAAACATTCATCTGAGAATGATTTTTTGAATAAGACTTATATGAAGATAACGGAATCATGCTTAATAATTATTGACAGGAGGAGAAACTTTAAAATCCACGTCTCACTGTCCCACAGGTTATGCGTTATGCCCTCCATTAGGTAAAATCAGAGAATCATGTCCATCAGATAGAATCAACCAGCAAAGGTATGTAACGTAACCCGTATCTCATTGTTAAGAGGGAATATGTCAAATCAGGTAGCCATATCGATTTTAACTAGCTTGCAGCACAATTTCCGTCAGACCAAGATGATTTTTGATATCCCCAACTGACCCAGGATATGACTACTGATTGCTGAACTACCCATGCTTCAACCTATGGGTTGTCCTTTTGCAGAGCACTTTGAATCTACGGGCATTATCATCAAGTAATCATTGATGTTTACACATGTAGTAAAGGGATTTATGTGTCAATAAAGTTATACTATCTAGACTACTTCATACTATAAACAGTAAGTCCATAATATCTGGCCAGAATAGAGTTATACAACATTCTACACTGCAAATTTAGTAATTAGCATTGTACTTTCTGTAACTGAATGAAGCAGTCATTATTTTGCCACAGGAAAAAACAGATATGTGCGCAAAGTAATATAAAAACCTATTACCATAGTCCTAAAACAATTACTTGGCATCCATGTCAAGTAAAGGTAAACCATAAATTACACTATCTAAAACAAAACAAGAATTCTGATTGTGCACATACTATCTGGGAAAAAAGATATTACAATCTGACCAAAATGTATTAAATAGCAATTTTTGTTTGAGTTTGAGTTGCTCAACACAGTAACTGTATAATACTTTGCAGAATTAAGAACTCACCTTCTGACTCCCACAAGTCGAATCTCACAAGCCAACTGTCAGAAGCAGTCTGCGAGATAACTAGTCTGTCCACCCATGATCGGTACTTTTTCCCTTGTTTGTCACCATAACATGAAGCCAACGCATCAATGGATGAATGGATCGAAAGTTCGACCCCAGACGGATGAATAATAACTCCATTTGCATCCTAGCACCAACAATCAATAAATAATCTGAAAGGTCAAGAAAATATAAACAAAAATATGGCAGTTTCTCAGAATTAGAAAGCTTGAGAAACTGAGACAGGCGAGGGAGAAATTTACACAAAAGCTAACTAAAATATTCAAGTGTATATCGAAGTGGAAAGCCATATACATACAGTGATGTTCTTGAAGTACTCTATGACTGAATCAGCCTTTGGAACATCAGCTCTACGCCACTTCTCGTACAGAACATAGAACTTCACAATGGCCGCTGTAGGCTTGAAAGAGTCCTCCTTGACATAAGGAAACTCAATGTCTCTTGGAGAGACATTAGGTCCTAGCTTGAAGTGTCCGATAGCTTGAATAATACCAGCAGCACACCTCTCAGTTGCATGAATTACCTTAGGATTATCCTTCGCATTTTCTGCATGCCACTGGAGTAGTTCCTCTTGCGCATTGCTAACCTAACAGTTTAGAACATAGAGTTGCAGTAAATTCATATTCATTCACAACTGCATATTTTATAAGGCGCTTCATGCAGGTTATTGTATACTGACCATGACACCATGTACACCAGGGATACTGAATAATTCTGCATCATTGCCAGAGTCACCACAAACAAGAGTATTGTTTGGTGTTTTCCCGCATGAACCTAACTTCTTGAGCAAATATGCAAGCGCTTGACCCTTTCCAGCCCCTTGAGCTAATATGTCAAGATCCTGGCCACCACTGTAGATTATTTTCGCATCTACCTGTTTACAATAAATATAGTAGTTAACCACACAAATTCCAAAAAAACATGTTTCTTAAAGAATATATTACGAAAAACTAACACCTAACAACATCAGTAAACATGCTGCCTCACCCCACGTTTCTCAAACTTCTCGGAGAGAGACTTAATCACTTCCTTAGCGTTCTTCTTGTCAACCAAAAAGCTCACCTTATGTGGACGCTGTTCTGTCTCTGGCTGCATTCATGCAAGTGAATGACAATAAAGTGCTATTTGTCTAGAAATCAAACTGATTATTAATTAAGGGAAGTACTCCCTCCGTTCCAAATTAATTGACTTGTTTTTGTCTAAATATGGATGTATCTATACTTGTTAGGTGTCTAGATACATCCATGTGTAACCAAGTGTGTGTCAATTAAATCCGAACGGAGGGAGTAGCTGTTTAGCAATCGAACATGCCTGAAGCTTCAGCTCGGAAAACTTAGCCGTCTCCTCAAGAACAATATTCTTGTCCCACTTATTGTTCAGATATTCCTCCCAGCCATCATCAGGAACCATGGCTTCACCATAAGTAATCTCAGAGCCCACAGACATAATAGTGATGTCTGGAGTTAGCATAGGCTTCTCTTTCCTCAATTCCTTATACAGAGTAGGAGATCTTCCAGTTGAGAAGACAAGAAGAGAATCCTGACAGTAAGCAGACTCCCAAAGGGCCCCAAACCTAAGCAAAGACAAGTTCTCTTCGTCATGATGATCAACCTGAAAGTTTGAAACCCAAGAAACTTTAAATTAGTTGGCCATATAAACTTTTCATAATTATCTCTGGACAAATCCAAGCTGCGAGTTTAGACAAGCACCATTGTATGATCGAGATCTGAAACAATCATAAGACGCGCAGAACCTTTGAGCTTATCCATTTTAGCAACCTGCAAAGATGGTTGTCTCTCTGTGAGGAATTAAGATTCGAAGGGAAGATCTTGGGTGCATAAAACACCAAGGGGATTTCTATTTGTTCCATTGACGTAACTAGCTATGAACCCAGACTTTCACAGGCAGTCAAAGCAGCAAGTAAAACAGTAGTTATTAATGTGTGCTGTCTGCTATGAACTGTCTCGAGACCTTCTATAAAGTAAAATATCACACCCAACTTTGATTATTCGCGCACTCAATGTAAACAGAAATACATTTTACAGTTTTAGGAGAAAAATTAGAATCAAAATCTCAAACAATCGGTGCTGACATAAAAGTATGATGCAGTTGTGTTTTGATACTCTGCTAGTGCTAGGCCGCTACGGGCCAGGTAATTAGCATCAATGGCTCTAGAATCTGGACGAGCAACACGGCAGACCAGAACTTAAGAACGATCCAAGCAAGTTAGGGTTCGTCACCGGCGATAGAAAGCAAACCAAGCCCGGATCGATCCCCACTCCCCGTCAGTCCAGGCGAACGGCGGAGGAGGACGGCGGTTACGGGAGGATCCCCTTGGAGGTGGCGTGGGAGATCCGGAGGCGCGTCTGGCGGAGATTGGGGGTTTGATCGACGACGGCGTCGCCAGGGGAGGAGGAAGGGGAGGGGAGTGGAGAGGAGGGGAGGGAAGGGAAGGGAGACGGGTGGCGAGCGGTTGTTTCGGGAGAGATGGGCGAGCGCCTTTCTTCCTCCCGAATTTCGTTGGTGGTTTCCCGTCAAAAAAAAAAAAAGAATTTCGTTGGTGGTGAGGCCCCCTCGCCTTGGCTGCAACCGTTCCCTTCTGTCGACATATCCATGCCTAATCTAAAAAAAAAAAAAAACTACGATATCTAATCTTAAAAAAAAAAAGATCTACGATATCTCGAATCTCCGGCCCATCCGATGGCATATCCATCTGTTTTTTCAAAATGATGACTCGACTAAAAAAGTTTTTCAAAATGGTTATTACTCCATCCGTTCAGAATTATATGATGTTTTTTTCAATCGTCTGTATCTCAGTGTGTGTTCAACTCATTTCAGTTCGTCTGTACTCCATATTGAAATATCTAAAACATCTTATTAAGAATAGAGTTTGACTTAAGACAACTTAGCTAAGAAATTATGGAAATGAAACACACATTGTGAGTTTTGGGGCATTGGTTACCTCAAGTTTACTCGTACATATACATTAAAAAAAGTTTATTAGTACATAAGAACAATTGTTTATGGTTGGTTTGTTATGGAACTTAAGGAACGAGAAATAATGCTTGTTTTCAACGAGAATTGCCTAGTATTCCTACTAATTTCATGCTCTCATTCTATCGTCTGCTGGATAATTGGAATATTCTCTAGAAAGAAAAGGTTAAAGGAACGCCGTGACTGGTTTCTACTCTCTCCGTTTTTAAATATAAGATGTTTTAGGTGTTGTGCATGATGACTAGATTCACACTAAAATAAATGCACATATAAACTAAAACATGTATAAATATATGTGGATACATGTGCATGTGGAAAAAGGCTAAAACATCTTATATTAAAAAATGGAGGGAGTAGTTGTTTGCATAAGATGGCAAGTGGAGTTTTTGTGCGTCGGCACGGCTGGCCCCTAGTCCGTAGATGCTGTCATATGCTCTGATGTGCGACCGATGGTTTTTAACACGGAGAGGAAATGGAGATTCAACTATGTTTCGTGTGCGGACATAGTTTGGTAGTGTTTAGCCTGTTGAAGTTTTTGGTCATCTAGTTGCTTAGTCGTTTCGAGTAAAATGTTCTTTTGCCTATGTGGTAGTTTTTAGTTTCGTGAGCAGCATGAGTTGTGATGCGATGTTCTGTAACGCCGCGTGGCACCTTCAATAAGAAAATGCTTTAAAGTCCCCATCTGTAACAGCTAACGTCCGTATTGATATGGAAATATATGGAACCAATAGACGTAAGACATCTAATACAACGGAATGAAGTGATATATTGGATGTGATCCCTTCATCAACACAACTCTAATGACATTTGCATGTGCCGAGCCGTTTATGCTTCGAGCAAGCGCCTGCTGCAAGTTAGAGCATCTCCAACCATCATTGCCAAATTTGACCCGCATCCTAAAACCATAAATGCAACGTAAACTAAACCAACGTAGATCGGAGCTCAAATGTACTACGGATTGCATAACAATACTTCGATCGGAGCTCATAGTTCGGATTTCATACATAGGGCTAAACTATATAGACAAATTAAACAAAAGTGGGCAAACCGGCGGCGCCGCCGTCCTCTGCGCCTGGGCTAAACTATATAGACAAATTAAACAAAAGTGGGCAAACCGGCGGCGGCGCCATCCTCTGCGCCTGCCGGTCCCTTCGCTTTCATCGGCGGCGCTTCACTGCTTTGACGTCGGCCCATTCCCCTTGTCATCACCGGAGGGGCGGTGGCGGCGCAGCAGCTCGAAGGCCGCGTACGGGTCGGCGTGGGAGGAGCCGGAGCTGTTGGAGCGAGCAGCGATGTTGCAGACGGCGCGGGTCTGCTCCTCGATGAACTTGGCCGCGCGGTCGTTCTTCGCCGCCTCCTTATTCGACTCGGTGATGGCGACGTCGAGCATGGCCTTGTTCTTGCGGCGGAGGCGCCTGGCGTCCGTCTCCACGGTCGTGGCCAAAGGCACAGGCTCGTTGGCGGCGGCGCGCAATGCCCGCTCCGCCGCAGCGGGGTCTGCCTTGCGGAGCTGCTGAAAAGCCTTCCCCTCCGTCTCCGACGTGCGCATCCGTTTCGTAGACGGCGGGGTCTTAGGCAGTAGCCTCCATCCGCCGGCTCCGTCCGGCAGAATCCTCCACCCTGGTGGAGCTTGGACGCGGGGGGGGGCGCGGGGTGGCGGAGATGGGGAGGCGCAGATCTAACCGGAGCCGAGCGTGGTGGAGGAGCCGATGAAGCCGCAACAGACCCCGCCGGCTGTGGACGGCGCCACGCCGGCGCAAGCTCGAAACACCGGCTGCATTGGCCTTGGCTAGCCGGCGCCGCGGCAGCGCTGGATCCGCCCATATCCTTGAGCGATTGCTCTACGGCGATGCACAATGGCTCCTCCTCCGCGTCGTCGAGCCTGGGTGAGCGGCGCGGCGCCGCCGCGTCGGACAGCTCCTCCTCCGACGAGCTCAGGTCAAAAGAGGCCGACATTGCGCCGGAGCGAAGAATGCGAGGAGAGTGGCGAGTGCGGAGTGGAGAGGAGTGAGGTTAGGGTTTCGTGCGGTGGGGTATTTGTGGGGACGGAGGAGCCACGCGGCAGAAGTCAGCGGATAAGCGACGAGCGACGACGGTCAGCCTTTCAGCGGCGACAGTCTCCCTCCCGTCGTGGGTCCACGCTTGTCAGCGACCATGGGGCGGGCGCGTCGAGCGGCCCCAAACCTGCCCCACATATGGGCTGGGTTTGGGGGTAGCCGGACAGCCTGATCGTTTAAGATGGCTTTAGGGGCCTCGCTTGGGTGATGTTTTTTGACCCAAACGCTCGTTTGGGCTGGTTTTGGGGCCTCTGCTTGGAGATGCTCTTAATGGAGTATATTATATCTCCCCAAAAGCAGCACCAAAGCTTCCGATACATGTGTGAGACCTGGATTAACAATCATGGACCTTCCCGTGTACGTCGGAATAAATATCACAGCCTTGGATTCGGAAGCCACAAGCACGAAAATTTTCCAAGCCCGCCCTGGCAAGATTGTCACAATCTCTCTCCCTACAGCACTCCATGTTGAAATGGCGAACTTGAAGACTCCTGCCTTTGTTCCCTCTTACAAGCCATCTGGTGCTCTGTGAAGCAAGATTGTCTGAGCCGAATCAAAATTACAAAATTTCGTTCCAAAACATTTTAATACATAAAAGGCCTGATTTGCTAGTCGCACATACAGTGTAACACACAGGATGATACCAAATTCATCTCACACTTTCATTAGACACTGCTTGGTGGTCTCTACGCATATCTTCGTACAACAGGGAAGCTCAGCTGGATCAGTGACGCCTGTGCCGATCTTTGTCACCAGACGAGTAGTAACCGCCATGGTCTGGAAAAATGGAACAAAGAAGACATATAAGAAACATAAATCTTGAACTGAACGAAATGGGGGTAATGAAGTGAGGGCTCGCTGCGCAAATGTACCTCGTGATGAACGGTGCCTTGATTTCTCCTTGTCCGAGTATCCTGCATTGGAGGGACATCATGTAAAAATGACAACAACATAATACATCTCGAACAATATTAGCCCCAACAGAAATGTTCATGATAATACCTGAACTCTTGTCTCGCGAACGGTGTCTCTTGGCTCTATCCCTGTCTACTTCTCTATCACGCCCCCTCTCATGATCAGAATCTCTACCCCTACTATCACGGTCACGGCCCCTTGATCTGCTTCTTTCTCTCTCCTTGGTCCGATCCACATTAGCCTCTGACTTCTCACTCTTTGAATTCACTGCCTTGTCACCTTTCCCATTTACCTCAGCAGGCAATGGCTTATCCTTGTTATTACCTTTTTCCTTCACCTTCTCTGGTCCTGCCTTGGCCAGTGAACTCTTCTCCTGGCTAGAACTCGAAGGTACAGGGGTACCCCTATCACTAGCAACGGCACTTGCTGGACTCTCCTGTGTAGAAGTGCAAATAAATCCAGTAATCATTCAAAATAAACTTCACAAGTCCAAAAATATTTAGTGGTGTCCCTTACCTTAGAAGCCTGCGGATCAGAGACCCTTCTAACACTGAAGGAATCATTGTCTTTGTACACTGGTATATATTGTGCCTTTGGGAGGCTGTAGAGATGAGCAAGAACCCTGCAAACTTCCTGAATTCCTGCCTCATCAGCATCAAAAACTGTCCACCAAGGAGGATCTTCAGGGAGGGGAACCTTGTGTCTCCTAGCTGCAGCATACACGACTCCACATGCTACTACTTCACTCTTGAACCGTACGCAAAGAGTTGTCCGCAGGCTGATACACCAAATGTTGGATATTTTAGTAAATGTTAAAATTTAAGTGAGTACAATTGAAAAGGCACATGAACAATAAAACATGACAAGTAAAATGCTAGTTTTATATCCAGCTATTGTACATGTTATCCACGTCGGATGTGAAGGGGTGTTAAGTATATTATATCTCCACTTCCTATGAGATTGGTCTTTTGGGATAGTTGGTTGGTAGGATTATCTAACAGTACACTCCCTAATAGTACATGTGCAGATGGTGAGCCTAGATATCTCGACCTTTTAAATTTGAAGCCCAACTTTGTTCAATATCTGTTAAATGCGAATCTAGCAAGTACATTCCTTATGAACGCATGTGCACGTGGGGCCCTAACCGGGCTGCCGCAGTAGCACATCAGAGCATATGACAGCATCACTGATTCAGGTATTAGGATAAACAGTTCCAGATAAGATGCAACACAAATATACCTAACAACAATAAGAAAATCCAGGATGGAACAGAGTACCTATCATTAGCAAGGTTCCATGCTTCTTGTGTCAGCTCAGGGGCTTCGAGTGTTGCAAGGTAGTTCGAGATGAACTTGTGAGGGTGCTCGACATGGCAAATGAAACCCATCTCCTTCAACAGATGCCGCTCGGTCCTTATCAGATCATGCCTGAGCTCTGAATATTTCTGCACCAAAGATGAGAGCAACAACTTTCAATTAACCATCCATAGAACACAGCATTCAGAAATTTAAAGCAACAATAACATAGAATGCTCAATGCAGCAGTAGCAATGCAAAAAACCTAAGGTAGAGATGCCATAAAAGTTTTGGCTTCTTGCTACCATAAATATTAAGTACTTAAGCGTACAAGGTTTCTAGGAAAAAGAAAGGGAATGGAATTCTGGTTATTCGAACAGAACATACCGTTGAAAATACATCTAAGTATTCTATCGGTAGGTTTTCTCTCCTGCATTCCATTCTATGGAAGACAAATATGATATGCTTTGATCTCCTTGGACTCTCCTCCAACTTCCCAGCTAGCCAAACACAACTAGCAGCAAGTCTCTACAAGAATAAACAGACAAGCTCATTAGCTCAGCCTGTACGAGTCTAAGAATGGTTCGGCTTGAGTAAACTGGAGAGAAACCCATTTACCTTAGCACTAAATCGTGCAAATGATTTCTTGCAGAAAAAACGATGAAACAGTACTTGTGCTGTGGCCATCACTGCTTGTGGTCTTTGTTAAGTCAAGGAATACACAACATATATATAATTAAAGTAAGAAGAAGATAAAACTGAAATACAATGATCCTATGCTCTTTAGCCATAAGTTGTCAGTACTCAGTAAGACCCAATGCTGAATGTATGTGAAGTTTTGCCATGTACATCCTCGTGTCATCTTGAGATAGGCAGTATGATATTTGTTTTAACTTTAGTGTATCATTGACCCCATCTTTAGTGGTTTATTAGATAAAAGATAAATTACACTGCAGATGGCATCAACTCACTATTTTGTGGCAGCTCTACCAGGCTGAAGCTAACATGAACTAACAACACATAATTTACCAAAAGTGACACTTCATTCAGCCTACCTAAGCAGGGACTACCATCATACGCCAACATAAGGAGAGATCATGTGTCAACTTAAATCTAACAGACGAAATGTGGGTACTGATCCAAAGTGACCCCAACAAAGACTGCAAATTACAAAGCTTCTGGTCACCTACAAGCATCTTAGTGATTCGCAAGAATATTAATTCCAAGGTTCAAAAAAGGGCTATCTCTGCCCAGCTCCTATCTTGCCTAACTACACTTGCACTGTGACGAACTCAATTCCTACCTACTCCTCCCATGGAAGCTTATCCCCTAACCCTAGGAAACCCTAGGAACTAGCAAAATTTGGGCATAAACGGAAGGATGGGGAGGGAGGACAAAAGGATACAGCCGGAGGAGGATGCCGCTCTCCTGGATGAGGTCGCAGCCGTAGACGCGGAGGGTCGTCTCGGCGGCCTCGTCGATCCCATCCTTCCGCGACGGCGAGTCCCGCAGCTGCTCGTCCGTAAGGTAGAACGTGTCGATCGCCGTGTAGATCATCTCCTCCCTCGCTCACTCACCGCCTCCAATCGGGCCGGAACCGCCCGCCCGGCGGCGAGGCGACGCGGCGGCTGGAGAAGGGAGGGGGGCGGCGCGGTGGGATGGCCGGCGAGTTTTCAACCAAAGCCGAAGCGGAATCGCTGGCCGCTGCGCTGGCCCGAGCAAGAGGAGGAGCTCAGGATTTCAGGGACCGGAACCGGCCATATTGAGCTGTGACGTAAGACAGCCCAAGTATGGGCTGCAAAAATCATGGGAGCCCGAGCTCCGGAGTCAATTGGACATCCAGGCCCGTTCCGTGAATGAAACAGCTTCGTAATGTTTCTTTTTTGAAATCCAGTAGGAGCGGCCTATTCTCTCCGTTCCTATTTCCCTGAAAAAAAGGCACACACGTTTTTTAATTTATCTTTGTCCAAAAGTAGTATCAAAGAATCTAAGAATTGTTACATGAAAAATGATGTCATTAGAAAGTGTTTTCAATGCGGAACCAACGTTATCAATTTTCTACAAAATAGTCGAGATATTGTTGATTTAATATTTTGTCAACGATTCATCTCTCATAGAAGTGTATGCGTCTTATTATTTGGAATGGAAGAGCATCTCCACTCGCGGCGCCCAAATGGTCGCTCAAAGGCCTTCCGGATGGGCCATTTGGCGCCGTTCGGACGGCCTGCTGCTTTTGGGCGTCGTCGCTCCCACTCGCGACGCCCAAATATTATTCAAATTCAAAATTTTGATACGAAAGTGCATACACTTCTAATAGGTAGTGGCACCGGCAGCCCGGGCAGGCGCCGGCCAACGCGGCGACAACCAGAGGACCCCGGCGGTAGCCGGAGCATAGGCAGTAGAGGTAGCCGGTGGTTGCGGATGGCGGCGCAGGAGGCTGGGCAGCGGTGGAGGCTATGTCTGCCTCAATGCCGAGCTGCATGTGCCCTGGGTCCCACTCCGGCGTCGGCGGCCAGTCGTCGAAGCCGGCATCATCACCATCAACCTCCTCCGCCTCTTGTTGAGGTTGCGGCGGAGGAGGCTGCACGCGGCCTCGTTCTTCTCGTTCGCGCCGAGCCACCTCGGTCGCTTCGTAGCGAACCCTCTCCCTTTCCATGCCGGCCGTGAAGTCCTCGTCGGAGATGTTGAGGACGTCGTCGTCGGAGTCGAACCAGCTGTTGAAGGTATAATTTGGCTGCTAGGTGTTTCATAAGCCAAATTAATTTTAGTGATGGTGCTTGGAATATTGATTTGACATATATATTTGGACTTGATGTTTAGTTCAAAATGCAGGCTTGATCAGACTCAAGTACAAATACCTCGACGCCGGATCAAGCTAACAAAATTATTTACTCAAGACATATACGTGGAGTTTTGCATGGACCGGCAGTACCCTAGGACATGTTCGCGGGAGATTCTGGTCTACGTCGAGTTAATGCGCTGATGCCTAGGACAAGTCCCAGTCGGTCTCAGATGCCAAACCTAATATCAGATTTGCAAAGACTATCACGTAAGCAGACGTACAAAGAAAAGCACTTTTGCATGGTGAATTGGTGATGCAAGAGGCGTATGAGATCTCCATTAGTTGGTATGATTAGATACATGACCGAATATTTTATTCTTTCCATTGTAGGCCAAAGAATATTTGTACGTGACATGTATAGAATCTGGAGCTGCTAGTGCAAACTATAAACAACCGAATCATAGGAGGATACTAGGCAACTGAGCGCGGCAAACGCCGCGCACGTGTGTTAAAATTCGAATTTGAAAAGGTCGACATTCTAAAATTGTTTAAGTTTGGAAATTATTGGAATTCAAAAAAGTTGTCGTTTTAAAAATGAACGGATTTTAGAGATTGCTCAAATTTGAAAATAGTTGTGATTCAAAAAAAATTACGTTTTAAAAATGTGTAGATTTTAAAAATTGGTTTAGCTAGAAATGTATTAAGGTTTTAATTCTGTTAACGTAAAATGATCAGATTTGAAAGAATTTTAATTTTTTTGGTGGGCTCAAATTTGAAATTTGGATTGAAATGCTCCAATATGGTTATATTTGTCCTTAATTTTTTGCAAATGTTGACAAATTTGAAATTTTCAAACAAGATTTTGTTTTTTTGTTATAAATAGTTAGTTTTATGTTTTTTAAAATGTTTAGGTTTCAAAATTTGTTCAAATTGGAAAGTTATTAAGATTTGAATTATTGTCACGTTTGTAAAATGTTAGTTGTGAAAGACTTTTAAAATTGTAAAGTATTGAAATTTGGATTTTGAATTAGAATGTTTCAGTATGGTTGAAATTTATTGGAATTTTTAAAAAGTTTGCGTTTTAAAAAAATGTTCATATTTTAAAATTGGTCAAATTGGGAAATTTTGACGATTTGAATTGTTTTCACGTTTGTAAAATGATTAGATTTGAAAAAATGCTAAAATTTGAGAAGACTCAATTTTGAAATTTGGATTTAAATGCCCTAATATGTTTGTGTTTTTCTCACAAATTTTTCCAAATATTGACCAATACAAAATATTCAAACATGTTTCTTTTTTTGTTATAAATAGTTTTTGTTTTTTTAGTCATTTTGATATATTTTTTATATAGAGGATGGTTATTTGTAAAAATGTTTGCATTTTCTGTTTCTGTTTTTTTTAACTGACATGTTGGGCCCAGCATGACGTTGGCGTGACGTCAGCAAGGGGAGGGCCTCCCACGGCGACGACGGCGAGGACTACGGCGGCGGCGCACCACCGCGTTCTGGGACGCGCGCGTGGGCGCCGCGGACGCGAGCGGAGCCGGGGTGGCCGCAGGCGGCGGCGCCGGCGGCCACCGAACACGGTGGACGCGGCAAACCCAAGGCGGCGGTGATTCCGGCGCGAGTCGTGCGACTCAGCAGCCAATCTGCGGCGAGGAAGGAGAGGGCGTGGCGGAGTAGCTCTCTGTGTGCTCGGATTTGAGCGGGGATGAGCGTAAGGGCGACGGCGCGCGTCGGCGGCGCCGGCGACGGCGGGGTCGCGCGGGAGAGAAGAGAGGGAGGGGGGATTCGTTGACGCTGTTTCAGAAAAGTCCTTCTGTTTTCCTGAAATTTCAAATAAATCCTTCTTCTCGTAAAACTGTGGACTGTGGAGCAATTTTCTTGAGTTGGGAGTTTCTTTTTTCGAAATGGTGAGGTCACCGGCTGGCGACCGGTAGACGTGGCAGCGTGCGATTGGTAGAAAATCAGCCGTTACTGTAGCGTGAATAGTACAACGCGTGGGAGGTGACGTGGCCGTTTCGTGGCCGTCAGATCGTGCTGGTCAGACGATCGTGGTTAAAAGGCGACGTTGACACTGCGGAGCTGGGGCGATTCTTACCACGCTTTATATATTGATCTATCTATGTCCTGTTCGGTTTCAGCTCTAGAGATCTATTCGTCTACGCCAAGTCCGGCGTCCTTAAATAAAGGCCACGACCGATTGGCAGACCCCCAATCGATATTCAATCAAATACACATCTACCTTTTTATTGTATCTTTTTATCTATCGTTCTTCTTTGCCGAATCCTAGCAGCACTAGGGTTTGGCTTATCTTTGCCGTTTTGCGCTGAAAAGCGGTCGTCTCTCCTCCACGAAAGCGAGATGATCTTTGTTGCTTTGTTCGGAAAGCAATCGTTCGTCGTCACGAAAGTATGACGGTTATCGTAGTGTTGCGCGGCAATTTTCCGTGGCAACACCAGCTCACAGGCGGCTCGTCGGCGAAGAAGGTGTTGAGGCGGTATGTGTACTCTAGCTCGATCTGCCCGTCCCAGTACGCCCAGTCCGTCGCTTACCGAGGGTCGTCGTAGAGCTCCGGCGGGAGGGTTTGCTGGCTGTTCTCGATATAGTCGAGGCGCGCCTACCCGGTTAGCCGAGGGAGACCAGAACATGCATTGGGTTTGTCGCCCATCCCTCGGGGAGGTGGCAGTTCGCCGGCACTGGTGTGTTGGTGTGGATAAGCTCCCGCCTCGGCCTCCGTGAGAAGGTCCACCGGTGGAGGAGGAGGTGGCGGGGACGGAGGAGCGCAGGAGGAGGAGGTGCCCGCCTCGTGGTCGTTCGCCAACGGATGGACTGCGCGGAGGCGAGCGTCGCGCAGATGGTTTTGCACAACTTGATCGTGCCGGCGGATCCTCCGGGCCGACGTCGCCGCCTGGAGACGCGCAAGCTTTTCCTCCATCAAGGGAACACCGGTCTCGCGCCGGGGAGGGGCCATGGATAGGTTGTGGGTAGAGAGAGCGGAGAGGAGATGTGCCGGAGACGGCGAGGAACCCGCTCTATATAGAGGCCGGGGAGGCGAACGGATGAGCTCGCCTTAACTCCGGCCAGCCAACGGCCCGCCTGCCACACCATTTACGGCGACGCTTCAAAAGGCGCGCTCGCCTACATTGATGCCGCTGTGGCGTAGACGCTTCCTCGCCGCAGAGAGGTGAAGCGACGCGTCGCTGCGCCCGACTGGGAAACCGAGACGTCGTCCGCCATTAATTCAGCTGACCAGGCCGCACTCAGCCTCGTGTCTCAATGACAGGCATGGCTCGCGCGCGGGAGGCATACGTGGCATCGCGCTCCGTTGCGTGTGGGGCCGTCCGAGGTCTACCCAAGATGAGGGCGTAGGCTGGGCGTGCCGGATAGAAAAATGGGCCGCGCCGGACCCAATTCGCGTTTGGGCGCCGCGAGTAGGAGCAAAATTATGTTCGGCACGCCCAAAGGGCTTTGGACAGCCGTTTGGGGGCACCCGAGTGGAGATTGTCTAAATTAGAAACATTTAGGAGATGTGTTTTTGTGATGGGAAAACTTTGTGGAAATCCTGTGTCGCATTGGGACTACCCGTAGTGCTGTGTGGTAGCCCAATCACCCAAAAACCGATATGGACCAAAAGTAATAAAACTTTCAAAATCTCTAGGATTTTGTTTACATGTAAGGTAAAAGATTTGCATTTTGTATTAATACTAGCTAAATGTCCGTGCGTTGCAACGGGATAACAAATACAAAGACATTTTGCATAACATTAAGCAGTACAGTTTATCTCACTATTTTTATCCAAGAGAAATACCTTATACAACTAAGTAGTTAAATAAAAATCTGACAAAAAACTACTACCTCTGTTTCATGAACAAGGCGTATAAATTTAGTCAAAAGTCAAAATTTAAGAAAAAATATCAACATCTATGATAACTTATGAATCTTATATTTAATGGTGAATCTATTAATATTGATTTGGTATTGCACATATTCATATTTTTATCTATAACATATTCATTAGAACGGAGGGCGTATGTCATCGAGGGCTCGAGGCACACAAGGCGATCAAGTAATTTATGAAGATGTTTCGAAACATGTAAGCGATTTACATGGTTACCAGCTTGCAAATATGCCCGAACTTTGCTATGGTTTTTAATCTCTTTTAGCCCAAGTGTTTTTTTAGTAATGTAAATCAGTTTGTTGCTTTTTTTGTGGGGTCGCATTTTAGCACATGTGAGTGAGCCAAGCTCCTGATCCCACCAGGTCAAAAAAAATTGCCAATTTAATTAACATTAAGAACAATAGTCACATCTTCTGCAAGAGACACATTTGCTTGATGGATAATAAACAGAAGCTATAGAGTAAAAAGCAAGAACTAAAGCCTCTCTCTTTATGTGTAAGGGTCAGCGTTTTAGTTTACCGAGCAACACTATTTTCTAAAAACATCTGATGAAAAGCAGTCCCAAAAATATCTCTTCCCATCTCTCCCAGCTAGCCGGCTGTACCAAATCTAGTGGATTCTCCAATCTTGGTGCAAGCTCTGACCAAAGCGGCCAGCACGCATTGGAGCTGAGATTCTAATGCCGCCCACCGCTCTGCAATACCAGGTTGCATACTGCAGCAGTCTAAGAATAGATGCATTGATTGTTTTGTGTGATTATCTGCATGAGTTTAAGAAGTAAACAAGTCCATTCAGTAGGCATAACCATGTGTAAGTAACACTTGCAACTTAGAATCTCCGAGTAGACGCTCATGCCATAAGTACTACAGATTAACTGAAGTGACCAAGATTAGAAGTAATATAATCATTGACGGGGATGTACCCTTCGGGTCCCCCACTATTGGCATACCTGGTGCGGTCCAGACGAAGACACACTTAGAGGCCCATGCAAAGCCCAAAGAAGCCCAAGACGCTACAACTTGTAGTCCAAGACAACAACTCATGTAAACCCTACCTGCCTCAATTTATAAAGCCAGGCAGGGGCACCCTTTAGGGGGAGAACTAGACAGATACACACATAGCCATAGCGAGACCACGTCTCACCACCACAATCGCCATTACGGCCACCTTGTAATCATACATCTATACAAATCAGACAAGCAGGAGTAGGTCTTTACCTCACAATGAGGGGCCGAACCTGGGTAAATCCTCGCTTGAGCTCGCCATCTTCTATCTCTATACGAAACCCTAGGTATACTACCGATGGGATTTGACGTGATCAAACCACGTCAATTGGCGTCGTCTGTGGGAAGAACGCGTGCTGGAATCGCGATTTCGGTGGCTCCAATCTACGTCGTCATCATCATCAACTCAGATCCAATGTTTGTAAAAGCACGCAGAAGTTTCGCCGTGACAGGCGGCGGATCGAATTCGTCAGATCGCATCTGGCTCATCAACATGTGCGAGGGGCTGGACATCAACAAACGCCCGTCGCATGTGGCTGGGTGGAGCACCGACTCCCTGGCAATTCATCGGAACGGCGTGCAGCGCCGCGACCTCTCGCACGTGACCAGTCAAGTCGATAAGTTGTCGATTAGGGAGCAGCCTGCAGCAAGGACGGCAAAAACCCACTAGCTGGAATCTACAAGGTCGAGTTTTTTCGACGGCCAGATCGCATCACACCGGCGGAATCAGCTAGCCAGCGAGGGATACGGGTCAAGGCCGACCTCCGCATAACGTATGCTCCTGCCGGGCTCCGCGCATCGAATCGAAGAACAAGCACCGGTCGATCGAGTGGACTCACGTACATGCATGGCGGTGGCGGGGATCAGTGCGCGTTGTCCAATCCGCGTCCCGCTGAAACATGTCGGCTGCGCCTCCGAGGCACCGATCGAGAAGACAGCGACTCCATGCAGAATCGAGGAAATCAGCACGCACCTACGCAGTCATGCTACACAGCTTCATCGACCAGATCGACCCGGCCGCTTCGTGCACGCGCACGTGGCCAAGACATGCAAACCCTGCGTGAGGAACTTCCGATCTGTACTACACGTACTACGTACCAAGCAAACATCAGGTGCTATTTTCCTATTAAGCTAGTTTGCACAAATTAATTCCTTTGAAGAATTTCTGTGCTTTCCGTCCTGCACAATGATATTCGCTGAATTTTCTGAGCGTGATCATCTTCATCACAAACTTCGGATCACCGCAATCCGGAAAGAAGAAGTAGTACGAGGAAAACCAAGGAAACAAACTACGCGGAGCGAGCCGACATCCAGGTCACGAGGAATCGACAGTTGGCTTCGCCAAACATCGCAACTGTCGGCGACACCGGCGCAAAAAGCTCGCTCCCTAGAAGGGCAGTATGTACCCTCGGGGGCTGGTGCTTCAACATCAACAAACAAACAACAAACTTCATCGCTGCACCCGAAAAGGCGACTCCGCCTCGCCAACTCGACAAGATACACTCGGGGGCTGAACGATGTCGCCGCGTCGACTCTGTCGGCCGCGTTGACTCAGGTCCGCCGCGTCGACTCCCTCGGCCGCACAACTCCGCCGCGTCGACTGCCACAGCCGCAAAACTCCGCCGCGTCGACTCCGGTCCGCCGCGTCGAGTGCCTTAGCCGCAAAACTCCGCCGCGCCGAGTGCCTTACCGTAAAATTCCGCCGCGTCGACTCCGGTCCGCCGCGTCGAGTGCTTTAGCCGCAAAATTCCGCCGTGTCGAGTGTCTTAGACGCAAAATTCCGCCGCGCCTACATGCATCACGATCGAATCAAAGACGACCACGGCACGGTGCACAGCGAGGCGCCTCCGATCCAGCATATCCAGGAGATCCATCTTCACGTACGCGTCAAAAACAAGCACAAACAAGCCTCGCAAAAGCAGCGCAATCAGCTAGCTCGTCCAGGTCCCGAAGAAAATATACACGTGGATTATTCATTGTGTGTTGGGAGCTCACGTGAAGGCCAAAAGCAAAGATCAGTGCACGGATCTTGCGGCCGCTGTACTAATCGCATGCATGATTACGACATCATGTTACTTTCCACAAAGAGTCTACCAGGGAACAAACGGCTGTGCCTCGCCGCACTAGATCAGCGCCCGGGGGCTCGACGTCAACCTCGCCTTCGGGTTCTGCTGAGCAAAACTACTAGATTGAGATTCGTCGGCGGCGTTCCAATCCAAGTCACGATCAGCAAAGCGGCACCTCGCCGGTTCGGCGTGAGCGGCAGAATTCCATCGCTGGATCAAATCCCACCTTACCAGGTGCTATTATTCCAAAACCTTCTTTGTCAATTAATTAATTGTGATTTCATATACACTTCAATCCTGTGCTACCTCATGGACACGGGTCCATGAATTTACATATGTCTGGATGAAGCCTGAGCACGTTGCACGTTGGCTCCCTTCATCCTAGACCACCGCGGCGGTGACCCGCGTCGGCGGTACAGGCAAAAAGAGCCCGCTCCCTAGAAAGGCACCACGTGCACTCGAGGCTGGCGCCTCGACATCAATAAAACAACTAATTCATCGCTGTCCCGATCAGGCGACCCCGCCTCGCCAACTCGACAAGGTAGACTCGGGGGCTGAGCATTGCAGTCGCCACCTCGACTCCCTCCGTTGCAAAACTCCGCCGCGTTGATTCCGGTCCGCCGCGTCGAGTCCCTCCGCCGCACAACTCCATCGCGTTGACTCCGGTCCGCCGCGTCGATTCCTTCCGGCAAAACATCGCGCGCCTCTAGACCCTACACTCGGGGGCTACGCCGCACAAGCCCAAACTTCGCAAAGCCTTGGCCGCACTCGAACACTCGGGGGCTGCGCCGCACAGGTCCCAACTCGCAAAGCCTTGGCCGCACCCGAAGACTCAGGGGCTGCGCCGTGCAGGTTAGCTACTTGAAAAAGCCTCAGCCGCACTCGACAATTAGGAGGGCACTCGCCATTGGCTCGAGTGTTGCGCACCGGCAAATATCTACGCCAGCAGACGCAAAGATTGGAGCACTCACAAAATACTCGACAACAACAAAATGAAGGCAAATTGAGCCTACGCCCAACTACAAATAGTTGCACATAGCCTCGGGGGCTACTCCCATCGGGAGCGCTGCCGCGCACCCGATAGAAATTACGAGCAAAATCAATCAATCGTTACACACAAGAGCAGTCGAAAGACCATTCGACTGAGCTACTTAGCCTCATACATATTTCGTCCACAAATCCCCGAGATTGCGTCCGTCGCATGTATAACTCGGATGCTGCACGCACAGTGTAAAGGTAAGACCCGCCGATCCGCCGAGTTGGGCCGGGGCTCGCTCCTAACAGCGTTTGCCCTGCAACTTTCCGTGTCAACAGACATGAAGAAAATCCTGACGGACGCGTTAGGTACCCGCAAAGTGCTACAGGTCGGCTCTGTAAGACCTCCGCGGCCTGAGTCGATCCTGACCAGCTTGTTCCGGGTTCGAGTCCGGGGACTCGAGCTTGATGTAGGCTAGTAAGGTTTTGCCCTCAGGTGCAGTTAACTGGTCCCGATCCGTCGAGCGTACCAGGCCTACTATGCCGTCATCCCTAGGCAAAACAAACAAATCATTAGTCGACGTATATTCCGACTCAGCATGCACACTCGAGACAATCTCGACTCAAACATACATAGCAAAATTCAGGCAAAACATCAATCGACGTATTACCGACTCAACATGCACAATCGAGGCAATCTCAACTCACATATACTTAGTGAACAAAGAACAAAACGACGCATTGTCGGCATACAAAGTTCACAGCAAAGCAAGCAGATAAGTCTCAACCCGATTCTTCGAATCGACCAGACACTCGAGAGCTACTCCCATCGGGAGCGCTGAACGCGCACCCGACGAGCGCTGGCCGCACACCCGACATACTACCGAGTCAAAGCACCAGACAACGCAACAAGGGAGCAAAGACTGAGCCCAAGTTGAGCCCCTCCTTGGACAGCTCAAATTTGATCGACTACTCCCATTGGGAGCGCACTCGACGATGGCTCGAGTGCTATATAACCTGCACCGGATTTCTCAAAGTCAGGTTCTCTATAACCTGCACCGGATTTATCAAAGTCGGGTTCTCTATAACCTGCACCGGATTTATCAAAGTCAGGTTCTCTATAACCTGCACCGGATTTATCAAAGTTGGGTTCTATAACCTGCACCGGATTTCTCAAAGTCGGGTTCTCTATAACCTGCACCGGATTTATCAAAGTCGGGTTCTCTATAGCCCGCACCGGATTTATCAATGTCGGGTTCTCTATAGCCCGCATCGGTATTCTCAAAGTCGGGTTCTCTATAGCCCGCACCGGATTTCTCAAAGTCGGGTTTTCCTTACACCCGCATCTAATTTATTAATATTGGATTTCTTACACCTAAACTGGATTTCTCATAAATGATTCAACTCACGAAGCATGGATAATACAGTCATCACATGGTCATCAATGCACCCGACGCATCGACTACGCCTACTCGACATACTGTTATGAGTCTCTGCCCGACACTTCGAATCGACCAGACACTCGGGGGCTACTGACGGGGATGTACCCTTCGGGTCTCCCACTATTGGCATACCTGGTGCGGCCCAGACGAAGACACACCTAGATGCCCATACAAAGCCCAAAGAAGCCCAAGACGCTACAACTTGTAGTCCAAGACAACAACTCATGTAAACCCTACCTGGCTCCCTTTATAAAGCCAGGCAGGGGCACCCTTTAGGGGGGGAGAACTAGACAGATACACGCATAGCCATAGCGAGACCACGTCTCACCACCACAATCGACATTACGGCCACCTTGTAATCATACATCTATACAAATCAGACAAGCAGGAGTAGGTCTTTACCTCACAATGAGGGGCCGAACCTGGGTAAATCCTCGCTTGTCAGCCGTCCGGAACTACCAGCGCGCCATCTTCTATCTCTATACGAAACCCTAGGTATACTACCGATGGGATTTGACGTGATCAAACCACGTCAATCGTTTTGGATTATACAAAGATAAAAGGAGAATAAGAAACTTGTGTAGGAGATGTGCACCTGCGGACTGCGGCTGCAGATTTCCAGGCACCTCTACAAACAGACGGGTCCTCGAGAGAGAGCTCGGGTGAGCGGGGATGAGCAAGCTTCTCCGACGATATAAGGTGCTCAGGCGACGGAGGGCTAGGGAAACTGCAGTTCTGGGCGATGTCTAGAGGAGTAGCTGGGCAGAGGCAGGCTCGGACGACCCGCTCGATCCGGGCTGGCGAGCTCGCGGGAAGAGCTTTAGGAATTCACCACCTTTAGCAATGAATTCGATAGTGTTTGATGTGTTTTTGTGCTAAAATATATAGCGATCAATTGCTAAATATATACATGTTAAACATATCCAAGTGTGTAGACTTCAAAATGCCTCTGTGATCAGCTTGGAGCTGTCATGCATGAGTGCATCGTATGTGTGGTGCTGTATGGTATAATGCTGGATGTTAATCAGGCCATCAGATTAATTATGCCCATGTGTTTTTGTTATATGGGCTAGCCGTGATTCTCTTTCCCATACGTGATCAGCTGATGGCCTTTTTCCAAGGCCCGCTGATGTACACAGGCAAAGGATAAACGTGATCATCAGGAGATTGACTTGGATACGTAAGATATACGTGCAGTGCACGACAGATCGACTGGATCCTAACTGATCAATACTCATTGGCGGCGCCGAAACGTGCGGCAGCCCAACTTCACCAACCGACCTAGCTAGGTTTCGCTGCCTATATAAACAGGGCATCGACCCACGCGAGAGGACAGAGAGCCAGCCGGAAGAATACGCACATACCATACGCGAAGCAACGCAAGCGACCTGAGATCCAATCTCAGGTTACGATCGTCTTCCTCTCGTGCAGGCGGCCGAGGGGAGAAGGCGATCTGGTGTGCGCCGTGAGGAGCACGGGCGCATCGCAGGCTAGCCAGCTTGTTGTGCACGACGACGAGATCATGGCAGTCATCTTCTCCAACGGTGAGGAACTCTACTAATCTATGTTCTTCTTTTCTTTGCATCTAGCATGGCGTGGTATCGGTGTTGGAGCTGCTGGCGTATAATCGCTGGCGTCTCCACCTCCACGTTATCGACTGCCGGAGATCAGCCGGCGTCATCACTCTCTACGGTGTTTCCTCGCGGTGGTTGTCTTCACCTCGACGCCGGGCTGCCGGCGTGCATCCCGGCGTAGTCTCCAATTCCGCGACGGCGTTGTCGTGGCTGTTGGCGTGCAGCCCGGCGCCGTCTCCACTCGATCTCCGCGACAGCGTTGTCGTGGCTGCTGGCGTGCAGCCCGGCGCCGTCTCCACTCGATCTATGCGACGACGTCGTCGTGGTTACCGGCGTGTAGACCGGAGTCTTCTTCATCTCCACGGCAACGTTGTCGGTGGCCCGGCGTGATGGCGCCGGGGCGGCCGACATGCAGCCCATCATCGTCTGCGACACCATGGCTTACCACCAGTCTGGTCGCATGGACGTACGCTGTCCTGGGCTGTGATGCCGAGGCGTCGCGCTGGCCGTGAACGGCCACACACGGAGCATGGTTGAGTGCCCGTGCTGGGGTACACTTCTGCATGGCTGTGGGCGCATCTCGTGCGCCTGCTTGCAAGCGGCCTTCGTCGGCCGGGCGCGTCGTCTACCCACGACCGGCATCATTCGTCTTCCTGCCTGCTGGGTTGTCCCAGCGGTATACATCGGCCGTAGCCTCGGCGCTCGTACTACGCGCATGTGCGTGTATGTGCTAGCTAGTGCCAATTCCTGGACGTGAGCATGTTTGCATGGCTGCTCTTCAAAGTCTTACGTGCATGGGCCTGCATGGGCTAGCTACGTGAGCAAGCTGCTGTATGTGCCCAGCTCTTGTACCATTTTGCATGAGCATGAAGGTCGGCGCGTACGAGGCATTAGCCTGTTGCCATGGCGTTCGGCTTCTAGACCCTCACGGGTCCGATACTCATCTACACGCGTGAGACTGCCGCCACCATTGGCAGTGAACTCGGCGATACTTTCCGGGTGTGCACCCTCGGCAGTGCATGTCCATCTTCTCATATGTCTCTATATATCATGTCTATTTCCGCGGGGAATACCCCTCGCATTTCCGGCGAAGCTACAAGATCATAGCGACGACTACGCCAAGCACAACCATGCATTCTACTACGACTTCAACACATCAACGCCGTCAAGACCGATGAGGCAAGACGGCGAGGCGGGCATGGCTGAAGTAAAGGCCATGCTATCTACGGCGCGTGTACCGATGAGGACACGGTTCTGCGGACGCCAACATACATCACCACCCTCATGCATGGAGAACGCGAAGCGAAGACCAAGACGACGACCAAGCAGCTTAATCGGAGGTGTCCCGCGGTGCAATCCGTGGGAGTAATTAACCGGGAGCTTTCCGAGGCCCCGGGAACCAAGAGACTACAATCGCCTTGTCACGTTGGCCGCGTCAGTAGGCCACACGGAGCGCACACTTGGGATTAGTCTATTAGTCATCATGATTAATGTGTATCTTTTCCCTCATTTTATTTTTGTGTACTTAGTACACTGGCACGCCCGCACTATGTATTACCCCGGTGTATGAGATACGCTTTTGGAATAGGACTGCATTGACGATTTGATGTTGAAGAACGAGTATTTTCTCCTTCCATATCTCCTAGGTAAGCAAAATGACAACTGATTTAAACCACTTGGGGTGGGCAGTCAGTGTCTTGATAATGGCATGCCAATAATGGAAAATAGTTGGATGGTCTGAGCCTAAATCATGCGCAAAGGAAGGACACAAAAGTCAAAATGCCGCAACTTGCTAAATGCGACGAGAGAACCGACATTCAAATAGAACTAGTTGAATGTCCGTGCGTTGCTACGGATGTAAAAATAAATAGATGATTTGACCAAAAGATTAGTTTAATTCTCACGAATCAAACATGATACTGAGCAAGTTCCTGTACCATCGCGACAAAAGTCCGTCACAACAAACATCTCTCCCACTATGTATTTGTACTATGAGTAAGTATTTATTTCCAATCATAATATCTGTTCATTTCCACATCGCTCACTCAAAATGTGCACTATTATGTCATGGTATGAGTTTTTTTTTCACCTAGCGTCTGCCTATCCACCCCATGCCACAAACAAAAGACATGTCGTCTTTCCAGTCCATGCTTAGGGGGTAATGTGAAAAGGCAGATGGTCTAATTTCATAGATTCAGAGGCACAAGTTGGGACCCTTGGAGATGGAGCACAATGGTACTATTAGCATTCTTAGTTGAATGCCCATGCGTTACCAAGATCATTCGAGTTTCCATCCTCACATGTTGCAAATAACAATTATCATAACAAGTACACGAGATATCAGATATCTTAACTGAATTGTGAACCGGGCTAATATGTTCTTCCATGGGTAATGTATTTATCGTGACTCAAAAAAACTCATAGGCGTGATTGTCATGGTAAGCATCAGCGTCATATCATGAGAACATTACAAAGAAACTCATAAGTTCCAGCAAGACTAAAATACATATATCTTCGGAAACTGAATGAACTGCATGTAGAAAATTGTCGAAATGTAATAATTTTGTAGGGCTAAAAGATAAATGTTTCTTTGTTTCACAATGTAAATGAGTCCACAATTTTTTCTCTCCTGTTAAAGGTGGCAACTCTGAAGCAGCGCAGATTTTATTTTTGGTGAGGTTCGAAAGATGAAGACAAGCTCAATCATTATGAGCATCACCGAAAGAAAAAAATATGTGTAATCATGTTGCATCATGCATTTTCTTTACCAGCCGCACACGCAGAAGAAAAAACATACCCCTGCTCATGAACAAAGAGTTGTATGGCCAACTTATATACATAATGTATTAATGTACAAATAACACAGTATTAGCACATAGTAAAAATATGTGTAATCATGTTTGATCACTATTTGAGCGATGAATTTGGTTAAACTCAAAGCATATGTAATATCCATGTTTTACATTAACTAACTGAACACAGTAAAAAAATTATGGGGGTATTGAGGTAGTCCAGTCACATTACTCATGTGACCAACTAAGCGATGCGGTGAAGGAAGTACCTGCAATGGATCAGCTTGAGCAGAAGTCCAAGGCTTGTTTAGTTCGGCATCAGAGTGCAGGCCGACTGCTGGCGAGGACATGGGGAAGGCGGCGGCGCATGACTGGGCGGCCACCGGGGCACACTGCAGTTTGATATAAAAAATGACGATGATATAAATTTACATAAGTAATAGCACCCTTGACAGAAAATGTAAACTTTAAAACCTTCGATGAACAATCAAACGCAACAACTTGGGAAGTTTAAAGTTTAAATTATGTCACTGCATGGCCTAGCTAGTACTAACATCAGGCTGTCACAGAGGTACTTAGGTAACATTGATCAGAAGCAGACGTTCAAAGTTCCCTTTTGTTTATGTGATTAACATATGAGCTGCAAAAAAGGCAGATAGATAAGTGACTACACATATGCCAAAAAAAAAATCAGTATAATATCATAAAGATTGGAACAGTCCCAAACATTTATGTCAACATAGACACAATGTGCTTCCACCATATTTGCATCTTTTAGCTCACCGAGATGGATTCAAGGAATCAACGTCTCAATCTTACCATGCCAATGACAATGAATCAAAGGGAGGAAGATACCTATGCCCAGCTAGTAAGAAGATGGTGTGACATTCTTTTGCATAAGCAGCAGGAACATAATATACAACATATGTTTAAGAATATACAATACAGCTAGTAGAACACAACTCATGGACGCCATGGGCTTTCAACTTCTGTAACTGGACATTTGTACAGCACAAGAATTAACATTCTCGCCATCAAGTCTAGTAGGATAAACGTGGCCACTCTACAAAACTCACAGTGTCCAAGATAGAAATAGGATTACAACGTACGCTGATTCACAAGGGGAACAATGCACCGTGTTTGTTCAAAGATCTATTTGAAATTAAAGAGACCACCTCATATTGTCTAGCAATAAAAAACCTTGATATCTAACAGGACATGTCGACTTTATACTCGGAATACTGTAACTAAGAAACATAACCCATCCATATACGCCAAAAAGAAAACCTCGGTAGCTCCAGCTTTCAGAACAAAACTGAAAGATTGAGATTTATGCACCTAGGTGATATTCCTGTGCAAACCATCGGTCATATTATGCTTGTTGTGAACTGCAACTATCATGATTTAGCTGCTCAGAAGGAGGGGAGTAGGAACTAACGGCGGGGACATATTGGACGGGACCAATGTGCGCATAGGGCTCCATGAACTCCCAGAATGCACTGGGAATGCCGGTTTGTTGAAGCCATCCACATCGATGATCATGGCATAGATGAACAACAACAACTGGTAGGAGACCTAAAAATTTGATATATGTTTTTCAGCGCCACCAAAGTAAATGACACTATGGTAAATCAGCCCCAAGCAACGAATTCAATTAGCTATTGATTGTAATCGGTATGAAGCTTTGATTCAATTGTTACTAACGGTATCATATGCACTGAGTAATAGTGGCGTGAGTTTTAGTTTCAGAAAGAACAGAGTCCAACGTTTTATTCCTTCAAATTTCTGTAAAGAGGAGTAAAATTGGACTGTAAACAAAATTGCCATTAAAAAATGAACCAAAATTTTATTTTTTGCACACATATTTGAATTTAATTTTAACCAGACATACAGACACATAAAGAAGCAAATATTTGGTCAGGTACCTTTCTCGAGGCAGGGGCGGGCATCCTTGAATTCGAGAACAATGAGCGTGAGGGCTTAAGTGATGCCGCTCCAAAGACATGTTGAGACCCAGCACCAGCAGCAGTGCGGCAAGCATCCCCAAGGTGTGATGGCATACACGCACGTCTTCCACAGCCTGCTCTTCCACTCCTCCATGGCCACCTCCTCTTCCTCGGCCAGCTGTACTCTTACTCCTTCCCCACAACTGTGTCGCTCACGCCAACAGCAATACACCAGCTCTTGTAGATCCCTTCGCCGCCGTTGGTCTCTTGCTTCACCGGCTTGCAGCAGCAGTGTGCCTCGCAGCCGACTGTGTCTGGGGTGCCGGAGCCGTCGGGCGGCCTGGCATGGTGGCCGCGCTGGTGCGACATGGTGTCCGGCGAGAACCAGTGCAAGGAGACGTCGTCCTCCTCCACGACCTTCACGGCGGCGTCGCTGTGCGCCACGTCAAAGCGACAGCTCCTTCCAGTACAAACAGACAGACAGCAGGATCGCGCGTTCAGCGCGACGAGGACGAGCGTCGTGAGGAGGATCCCGAACACGAATTCTCCGAAGGAGAGCCTTCTCTACATGGAGATGACAAGTTTGTGTGCCGATCGGTGTCGCCGCCGCCGAATCAATTTGGCACTCGACGCGAGCGCGAGCAGGAACGGCTTCGGCGGCTGGTTGTTCTTCCGCGCGATTGGGGGTTTCCTCAACTCTGTGAGGACGACACATCAAGTGTGGTTGTTGAAGAACGCCGACGCGAGCGCGGAGACGGGCATGTGTGCAACAGGAGGCGGCGATAGGGAAAGATGGGCGTTTCCTATTTATCGACCAGTGCGACGATAGCGCGGCGTCGCACACCCCGGCTGGAGAAGGAGAGGCACGAGTGGGCCTGGCCCAGTTCATCGACGCCGTGCGACGGTGGCTGCCGGAGCTGAGGGAGAAGGCGGCGCGGCGCGACGAGGGGAGGGGAGGGGAGGGGAGGGGAGGTGCCGGCGCCGGAGATGAGTCGGCGGCGGGCGGGCGCCGCGGCTGGCCGACGGCGACGACGAGCCAGGAGCGAGCCGGAACGCCGGAGACGCGGCTGGCCGCGGCGGAGGCGGTGGAGGTGAGCAAGAAAACTTATCTTCGGGGGTGGGGGGTGCCGGCGCGGTGGAGAGCTCGCCGGAGGTGGGGGGCTTTAGAGGGAAGGTCGGGCGGCGGCGGACCAGCGGTGGGCGGCGGTTGGAGGAGGGCGGGGCGCCGAGGCGGCGCGGCCAGCGGCGCGGGCGCGGGTGGCGGTGGCAGGCGGCTGGCCGGCGGCACGTGGTGGCGGGGGAGCAGTGGCGCGGCGAGGCGAGGAGGAAGTGCGGCGAGGGGGGAGGAGGAAGGAGAGTGGCGGGTGTGCGACGCGACGATAACGTCGCACGGGTCGACGCATAGGGGCTCCCGAAAGATGGGGGAGCGAGAAAACCCTAGCGGCGGCGCCCCTACGAGCAAAGCGGGCCGGGCCAAGGGCCAATAGTAGTTAGGCTGAGTGCGGCGACGACTGCGATCGATAGATGGCAGAAAATATTGGCAGAAAACGGAGGGGGTACGAACGTACGTTGAACTCCCATTTAATAGTAAAGATATGTCTGTCCATTTTCCAGGCTTCTGCAAAACTGGCGAAGCGGACTGTGTGGCCAACCCTGATAGCAAGGCTCTAGGAATTATCTTCAAGCATCTCTATTTTTCAGCATGTTTGGCATGGGTGGCGTCACTGTTCTCCTCGTATGCGTGGCATTAATCTCCATCTGCACTAGCTGACGACCACTGTCATTATATCCATGCGTCAAAACCCACCAGATCTGTATCGCCGCCCACACTGCCGTCCCGGTCGCCTCGTGCCCTATCCATCCGCTACTGTCACCAATAGAGAGTGCCGATCCATGAAACCTTCGGAAGCAGGGCCCTCTCTTGCCACGGAGTGCGCCGAGTCACCTCGGTGCGACACAGGGAGGAGGGCTATCATATCGTAGGCCCTTGAACTATGAAAAATTCATGGACTTTATTTCACTTATATAGTTTCAAAATTGAATCCTGCTCTTTTCCCCCTCGTGTTTTTATTTCTCGTGAATTTTCAGGGCTCCAAAAACAAACAGTATGAAGTACTCCTATCAAGAATCACAAAATGTGGTAACTAGACGCATGAGAATGAGCAAGACTGCAAACATTTCCGGTACGTCTTCTTCCAGGGAAGGCGGCTCCTTCTTTCCGCAGAAACCGCACCGCAAATCTCCCCGTCCCTTCGCCGCGCCGGCGATGAGCTCCCCCTCCGACCCCGGCCGCCTTCCAGCTCCCACTCCTCCACCAGATCCTCCTCCCCCGCCTCAATTTCAGGCTCAAGCTCAAGCTCAGCCACTCACAAGGCCTCCCCGCCAAAACCTAAATCCCCAATCACCACCGCACCATCACCACCAAAGCCAGAGCCCCCCTCAGACAATGCCTCCACCATTCCGGTTACGGCAGCTCCCCTGCAGGCTGCAGCGACCACCAGCGCCGCCGCCGCCCGCCCGGAGGACTACACGCCGCAGATGCACATGGAGTTCGATTCAGAGCAGCAGGCGTACGACTTCTACCGCCACTACGCCTTCAGGGTCGGCTTCAACGTCCGGAAGCGATACACCAACAAGAGCAAGAAGACCGGCGAGGTCACCTCCTGCAGGCTCGCCTGCTCCCGCGAGGGACACAAGCAGCAGTCCACCACCACCGCCAGCAAGCCCCGCAAGGGCGCCGCCCTTCCCCTGTTCGACTCCCGCACCGGCTGCAACGCCCACCTCATCCTCCGCCGCAACAAGCTCGGCGACAGGTTCCAGATCTACTCCTTCCAGCCGCGCCACAACCACCCGCTCTTCGCCCCGCCCCGTGGCGTGCCCACTCCCTTCCAGTTCCCAGATGCTGCTGTTCCGTCACCGGACTTACCGAACGGCCATGCCGCCGCGTCTGCCGCCGGTCAAGGGCCCCTGCGGACTAGGCGGCAGTGGGAGATCAAGTACGGAGAGGCCGCCGCTCTGCTGAACCACCTCCAGCAGCAGTCCCTCGCCGACCCGGCGTTCCACCATGCCGTGCAGCTGGATGCCGAGGACAAAGTGGCAAATGTTTTCTGGGTCGACGCGAGGATGGTCGTCGACTACGGCCAGTTCGGCGATGTCGTCGCCTTCGATGTCGTGTCTAGGAACAGCATCAGCCTCCGTCATCTCGCCTCGTTCGTAGGCTGCAACAGTTTCGGCGAGCCTGTTGTCTTTGGACTGGCGCTCATGTACGACGAGACCTGCGAGTCGTTCGAGTGGCTGTTCCAGACGTTCCTGCACGCAATGTCTCGACAAGCGCCAAGGACTGTCTTCTCACATCAGGACGCCGTCATAGCAAAGGCCCTGTCGGTAGTGATGCCTGGTACAAGCCATGCTATATGCGCGCGGCACATAAAGCATGGCGCAACCTGGAATGTGAATCATCTTGCTAAGGGTCACTGTGATTTCATCAAGGAGTTCAAGGCGTGCATCAGCGAGTACGATGAGGAGGCGGAGTTTCTCGGTGCTTGGGATGCTATGATCTGTAAGTATGACCTTCTTGGTAATGTATGGTTGCAGAAGTTATTTGAAGAGAAAGAGAAGTGGGCTAGGCCTATGCAAAAGGGATCTTCACAGCTGGGATGAAAGGCACACTATTGAACGAGCGCCTGAATTCTGAAGTGCGGGATCATTTGAGAGCCGAGGTGGATATTGTTTTGTTCTTGAGGCATCTTCAAAAGGTGATCAACGACAGGCGGTACAAAGAACTGGAGATTGAGTACAACTCGAGGTTAAAGTTTCCTTGCTTCAAAATTAGGGCACCTATTCTGACACAAGCTTCGAGGTTTATACCAGTGTGATCTTCCAACTTTTACAACAAGAATTTGAGGAGTTCCAGTCAGCTTACATTGTGAACCGTGACGAAAGTGGCCCGTGTCGCAAGTATGTTGTCTCGATTGTTGAAAAAGAGGAACAATATACAGTTTATGGGAACTCTCTGGAGCAGACTGTTTCATGCTCATGTAGGAAGTTTGAGACAATTGGCATCCTGTGTAGCCATGCTCTAAAAATTCTAGATGCTATGGATATAAAGTATATACCTGATAGATACATCATGAAGCGCTGGACCAAACGCGCAAGGTGTTTAACCTCACCAGAGGTTCTAGGGCAAGCAGTTCAAGCAGAGAAATCGCTGGAAATTTCTAATCGCTATCAATACATGTGCCCGAAGTATGTTAGGCTTGTTGCCCGGGCATCAGAATGCGAGGAATCCTGCAGAGTGCTAGACCAGTTTTGGGGAGAACTTGGTGACAAAGTTGAAGAAATCCTACAGAAACAAACCAGCATTGGCGCATCGGCGAGACAACCTGATGTTCAGAGTCTTAAGATAGCCTTATCTTCTATCATGAATGGCGCTGACTCAGAAAATGTCCTAGACAAATCAAGCAGCACATCAGCAAAATGTTTAAAAAGGAAAGACGAGAAAAATAAAAACTACCCGAGAAATTACATTGAAAAAGGTCTGAGGAAGAAGCAGAAAGTGCATCAAGAAGAACCTACAGTGCAATATGCTTTGTTAGATGCTTCTCCACAATCTGGAAATGCTATGTTTCAGGTAATCTCGCTATTTGTTTGTTGTGGTTGAGGTATCTATACTACTATCTTAACCATGCAAGTTTGAACATATGCCTCATTTCAATTATGATTACTGCCATTCAGAGCCGTCGTGTAAAATATTCATTGCCATGTGCAGCATATTATATAAAGTTCTCTGCTGTCATTGGATTCTCTCAGGAACTTATGTTTCGTTGTAGAGCAAGTGTTGAATAAATTCATTCCATGCATCTTATAACCACCTCTGCTGCAATGACATGCAGCACTAGAGTTTGCATTGTTACTTTTAAGTTTCAGGAAGCTACTGCGTGCATCACGGGAGTTAAAATTATGTTCACAACATTGATTTATAGCTTACTAAAGTATTAGGTGTACCATAGTTTGCAATAATGCAATGTTAGTGCCTGTTAGTGCAATAGTAATATAGTATTCTAACATTTGCAGCATGCAGGATTTGGAGGCTCCTCCTAACATGTCCCAAATGGGTAGTCACGCTCCATCTTATAAAGCTTGGATGGTATGAATTTGTGATATATGAAGTGCTTCCCTACAATATTTATGTCCTTTTAGTCATGCTGTATCAAATATTTATCTACTCCTCTTCGATTCAGGGGACTGGCCTTTCAAGTCCTATGGGGACAATCAACTATGAAGAAATGCACTCTGGCGCAAGTCCAGCGTTCTCTCTGGTATTAAGATTGTCTTGCATTAAAATCATCACTTCAATTTCTGGCCAGCGTAATGGTACTAAATTTTATTCCTGCAGCAGGAACTAGGCTTTGTCGGCTGTCACACTACTCAGGCGTCAAGTGGCAGCCAGCACAGCCAGGTAAGATGATTGTACCATATGTCTAAAAAACGATAGTATGATATGTAGTTACCTCTTTATGCTGCTATCCTTATTTCCTTCTTTTGTGTAAAGATTTATTATATTTTGTATTTGGTCTGTTGTGTCGCCCCTTTAGCCAACAATGAGCTCTTAGGCGCAAAATCAGTCGAGTTCACCAGTCTGCATTCTCCATCTGTAGGGGTTGTAGAAATCAGTGTCTACTGAAGACATCTTGTGCATCTCTTTCTGGAGCACAATCGATGGGATATGTGGGCTCTTTCTGGTAAACGGAAGGTTTCTCATGGATTATGATGTCTACACGTCGTCATCAACTGTATATGACAATGAGAAGCTGCACAGGTGAGCTTATACATAATGGGTGTGCAGCATTTTACTTGCCACTGAAGTCGCTCTCTTGTTCTAGCAACCTGAGTCACTTCATATTATTTTAGTTTACAAGTTGGTATTATTAATTAAAAAAAATTGGTATTAGTTTGGAGCTTCGTTATACATTTGTTGTCCATGACTCCATGTGCACTTAATAACTGGTATAGGTCTGTTGTGAAATCATAATTTCCTTCTTTAGTTTTCGGGTTGCAGTTGTGCAAGCCTGGTCCACTTACTCCTAACTTTTGTTCTTCAAATTCTTCATCTAAATACACCCATGAGATTACCTGATAACAGTTTTGTCCTAGAGTTTTTCACTATCGCTGTGGCTGATGACCACATCGGTACTGTTGTTGGTACTGCTGGGAGGTGTTACGACCTAGATGGTTTATGCAAAAGAAAGCTGATTTTGGTGGAGTTAGACCATTTTTCTCATGCCCATGCATTACTAAACTAAGTTACAACGAGAACTTGAGAAGAATCTAGTGTTCCTTCTGATGAGCATTGGATGCATATAGCTTTGCTGTTGATTTTGCACCAACGACAAGGAAATAAACTGGATGAAAAGGAGTGGAAACACCGATAAGCAATATTTTTCTAGCTTAAGCTTTTATGTGGTAGGAAGAGATTTTTTTAAAACAACTACCTAGCCTTAGCTATTTTTTCGAGCTGAACACAATAGTGGTGGCCCCTACAGAATATTTTTATTACATACAAAACAATATTTACGAGAGAGGTTACAGGTGGCCTAACCAGTTAATGAGGGAGGCGCTAAGCTGGTCCTTCATTCTGTAAGAAAGAAGGATCAGAGGTCCCTTTTAAAAGAGAAGGACCAACAACTCAAACTAGAAATCACATTGTCAAAGAGCCTTAGCTAACTAGCTAAGCATCTGTGCCATTAAGTAGTTGGAATATATAGCTAGATGTGGCTTTTCTTTTGTTGTAAATATATGCCACTAGATAGTTTTCTGAAGTATGAAAATGCCTTCATGTGCAGGTCAGTGGTCCGTGGATTCAGATTTCAGCTACGGGTGACTGGGACCTCGTACCTGGGACATGTGCCAAGGTAGTTTACATATGCTTTTGAAAATTTTGTCAGTCGATGATTAATGTGAAATCTCTTTGTTGGATGCTTGTAAAATTGATCACAGGAAAGTATTATCACTTTGGCATCAGAAGCAATTTGTGATGCTGAGGCAATGGTCTTGTAGAGGATTTCAGCGAGCTGTGCGTGGATAATTGTTTCTGGATGGAATAGGGTTTTGTATGCACTACCGTAGAAGTTACAAAAAGTTTCACAAGTAATATGTTTTTTCATTTTGTTGAAATGAGTAGCAAGGTAGCCCAGACAGCATTTATAACCCCATTACGTTTTCACCGCTGGAACGTTTCACTCCGTGGACGTCAAGAAATGTACTGTAGCCTTTTTAGATGAAGACATGTACTGTAGCTACGAGTGTGTTCTCGCAACGCCCAAACTATGGGCATGGTGATAATTGTGTGGAACCTTACGGAAAAGAATCTACACATGAAAGTATCATGTTAAGAAAAAAAAAATCAAAACTGCACAAGTGCACATATAAAGAGATGAACTATAGGCCAAGTTTGATTCAACTGTTTAAATGAAGTGAACTAGGAAACTATAATTCGTAAACATTATTTTCTCGTGAGAACATGCTGAATAGTATCCCTCTGATCGGAAATGGTTGACACACATTTGTCAAAATATGAATGTATCTACACACAAAAACGTAATACATCCGTATTTGGACAAATCTGTGTAAACCATTTCTATCAGAGGGAGTATAATTTAGTCAGATAAGCTAAAAAGTTCTGGGCAATTGAACATATCCATTTCTTTCGTTCAACTCAACATAGCCTATACATATCAATTGTTGGGATTTTGTAGACAATGAGACCAGGGACAAGTTTCTCGAAGTAAAACAAATGAGTGCTTATCATAAAAGCATTAGAAGAAACAAGAACCTGTACTTCCGAATGTCGAAGAGTCATATCATAAACTGGCCATCTTGCGTCCCTAAAAAAAAAGGCCATCTTTCCATGAGAGAAAGATACACAAGTCTTTCCAGGAAATGATAGCTCCCTGAGTGCATCACTTCCACAGTTGTAGATCACATGATCAGCTGTATCAATCTTGAACATCTCCCTCAAAATTTTGTTATCAACTAGGAAAAAGAAAATTTTATTCTTATGTCGTGAAATAGGAAATATTATGGTGAGATATTAGTATATCGCAGAACAAGATTCAGAGAGATTGCTACAGAGTAAAACTTAAGCCGTTGAACTTGTTAAGATACTTCATGACATCCTTTTTTTTACTTGTTAAAGCAGTTTCCGAGTTAGATAGAGATTTCTTGCACCGAGCTCCAGTGCTCCCGTCACTTTAAAAAATTCAAAAATAAATTTAAAATTTCATAAAAATCTGAAAAAAAAATCATGCATATTCTCGATGATGTACCTGTAGACGTGCAAAATCACAATGCAAAATACTATATATTTCGACCTACACAAAAATGACAAATTTACAGATCTTATTATAGTTAACAATGCATAGTTTCAAATCTTCCCATTTTGTCTTTTTTGTTTAGACAATGATATAAATGATTATGCATTGAGATTTTGCACGCACGTAGTATACATCATTGAGAACACGCATGATTTTTTTTCTTCAGATTTTTCGAAACTTGTAAATTTATTTTTCGATTTTTTAAAGTGGCAGGAACACTGGATCTCGGTGCACAAAGCAGTTTCCGAGTTATAAGACTGTACTGTATCAGCAAAAGAACATATGGTGACACTCTTAATTGCCGGAATCCATGTTCCATATTTGTAGCGAGTTGACCTCGTGCTTCTCTCATGATGCAATCCTCTTCCTGCTGAGCCCCTTTCTCCACGGTAACTAATATAATAGTACTACTAACTAATACTAATATATATAAATAGATATCTAGAAGTAAAAACGAACTAATATAGATCAAAATTGATTTAAAATGATACACGGACGCAACAGACCTGAGAAGTGAGAACCACTGGACGGCACTCCTCACGCTGTAAAGAAGTAAAAAACCCGATTCGTTTTTGGGGAAGTTTATTCAGAAACTAGCCTTGGGTAAATAATCAGAAGCTCGCACTTGACGTATCTGAATCAGCGTGATCTTCCCTACCGTGCACCTGAGTAGCACGATCACATTAATTTAACCTTTTTTTTAGATTATAACAATCTTTTTTCCCTCCCTGCCACATCACAGTCACTTTTTTTTTTTTTTGCGAAACACAATACAACGCAAACGCTCACATACACGCGCATACACTCATCTCTATGAACGCACACACGCACACCCTACCCCTATGAGCACCCCCGAGAGACTGAGCCGGCGGATTGGGTCTTGAGATTGACGAAGTCACCACGGACGCCTCGCTGTCGACGGGCCCAAATGAGAAACACCAGCGTCAAACCTGGGGTTTGAACTCTGATAGGCTAGGGGTACAACCACCCACCTAACCATCTTGCCACATGCAAGTTCTCCACATCACAGTCACCTGAAACACAAGTAGTAAGTACAGTCTAGTACTTCCAATAAATTACGGTCGCCGAAATGTTGCACGTACTGTACATACGCTAGCTTGGTCGATCGTGTATCGTGGCCTTTCGATCGACCGGCGTCGGTTCAGCTTCGGAGCAGCCGCACAAAAAAAGAAAGAAAAAAGTACATTTTAAACCTTGAATTCATAGAGGTTGGGCAACTTGAACCCTGAAATCAAATCCCTGTCGTTTACACCACGAAGTATGAAATCCCGGTCTAAAATAAACCTTGCACCTGTTTTTCAGAATAACAAATAAGATTCGAAAATTTCTACTCTCGCTAACTATACTGGACCGCATGTCATATTCATCTTCTTCGCTTAGAGGTTAGAGCGGACTGCGAGATTGTTCAAACAGATGTGCCGTGGAGCAGCAAATCGACCAAGAAACTCTGCCGAGACAAAGCAAATCGACTATGAATTTAAGCAAACTGGCATCCGCGGTGTCATTCGACAGCTTGCTAGCAGCATCCACGCACGCAGCTGCACACCACCAGCTCGCATGCGGGCAAGGCAGTCACGCATGTGCCCCGCTGCAGCGCACCGGCCGAGCCAACATGCGGCCGTCAAGCTTGTGTGCGGGGAGCATAGGCATGTGCATGCTAGCTCAGATACATCCGGCCGTGTGTGCATCTGTGTGTGCGGTCGGCGCGGAAGCTTTCACAGCCGCAGTTCCTGCTCTACATGTCCCGATTCCGTGCCTCGTTGGACAGCGCCGCCGTCCAGACGCCCCTCATCCCCCGTCGATTCCCTCCACCAGAAGCACCCCCAAAAAATTCTCCAATCTCCAATCAAAGATCTGGACGCCTCGGCAGCGGCCCTCCATGGTTGAGCTGCGGAAGTTCGGCGCCCATGATACCTTGTCGCCGATTCCAATCCCCCACCGCCGAGTGCGTCATGGTGGCGCAGAACTGCCATGGTTGTCGGCAAGCTCGCCGGCAGCAGCTCAGCCGTGGCGCTCGCGTCATTTCCTGCGTTTTTTCTGAGATGGGGGAGAGTTGGATAATGATAGGAGAAGAATATGACAGGTGGAGCCGCTAGTCAGTCAGACATGGGAATTCCCTGTCGGGATCCGGGTGTGCCAAACAGGTGTAGGGTCCAATTTAGACCGGGAATGAATAATTCAGGGTGTAAATGACAGGAATTTCAACTTTGAGGTTTGATTTGTCCAACCTCTATAAGTTTAAGGTTTAGAATGGACTTAAAAAAAAAAAATCGACCACACACAACACATCCCTATCCCGCCCGCACGCACGTACTGTACGCGGTAGCTTTCATCTCTTCATTTCTTTCTCTTGTTTCCCGAGTGGTGGAAGCAGAATCACCGCCCGGTTGAACCATCAGCCGAACCCTGTCGGCGACGTACGTACTTGCCACCGCCACGACGTGACTGACCGGTCGTGCTCCTGCCCACCCCCCGTTCTGTTCCGGCGTCAACTCGATCTGCTGTCGGTCGTGCACTCGTGCCAAACGCGCAGGAAGAACCCGATCGGAAAGCCACGGAAACGCACGTACGACGGTGGCGGCCTACCTAGAAAGTTTTGGCCAGGCCTACCTAGGTACGGAGTAGAAGCGTGGCCAAGAAGACGTACAGGACGAAAGCGAGAAGCTAGCTGCAGGTAGCTTCCAACCCCCCTACGCCATGAGAAGCAAAGCAGCGGAAGCGGAGCGACCCAACACATCGACGACGGTAGTGGCCTATGTCGGACGGACTCGTGCCTAGTGGTGGGTCGTGACAGCTGCCCATGTCGGACTCGTGACGTCGGCTTCTCTTCTCGGCCACCGACCGAGCACTGGCACTGCAGTCGTCGCCGGTCACTGGCCCGGAGGCTTTCACTGGTGGACCGCGCTGTACGTTCCTTCCCTCAGCGCGCGCGGGCGGCTGAAACTGCAGTATCTTTTTCACTGAATGGCCCTTAATCGGATATTAAACTAAATGTGGCCATTTGAAAAACTTTCACGCGGACATGACCCTCGGCCCAAAAGCGTCATATGGTAAGGCATTCTGAAAATATCAGAGACTCTGAAAAACCCCGAAAACGTCATACACTTTGGCGTATCCTGAGCCAGAAAAACACAATTTTTTTAAGTCGTCATTTGGGTAAAGTCAAATGATATGGTTTTTCATTTTGGTAAAGCCAAATGATATGGCTTCTCTCGGGTACGCCAATTGATATGACGTTCTCTGAGACTCTGTACCCGAGAAAATCCATATCATTTGGTTTTACCCAAATGGCATAGAACTTTTTGTGTTTTTTTCCCCTAAGGATACGTCAAAGTGTATGACGTTTTATGAGATTTCCAGAGGCTTTGATATTTTCAGAACGTCTTACCATATGACGTTTTTGGCCGAGCGTCATATCCGCGTGAAAGTTTTGCGAAGTGTCATACTTAGCTTAATGTCCAACTAAGGCCATTTAGTAAAAAAAATACGAAACTGCAAGATGAAAAGAAAATCCGAAAGCTACGCGGTCGACCGATCAGCCAGCCAAACCTGTCGTCCTGCACTGCACTGCACCGCTTCTCCTGTTTCTATGCACTACTACCTGTGCGCGTCAACTCAGCTCAGCTCAGCTAGTACCAAGCGCCCTCTCTCTCAAAAAAAAAAGCTAGTACCAAGCGCCCGCCCTCGCCAGTCGTTAACATTTTGTATGCACGTCAAGTCAGTCAGAACTCAGGTAGCCCACCATCGAGGTCTATTGCTAGACAGACAGGAAGAAAGCGGGAAGGAACGTCAACTTTGCTTTGTCGGAAGCGAGGCTACATAGCCCATGGAGAGACAGGTCTTTTTTCCTATGTTTTCCGTTATTTTGTTGAAGAAACAATTCGTGAAAAAAAGTTAGACTTCATAGCCTTGTCGGAGACTGGACGGTCTAACTTTTCTACTCCCTTTTTGAATCATCTTTCGATAGGGTTCGATTTTAGTTGGTTTTGGCTTCCTCCTAGAGGCCGATCTGGGGTATGTTGATTGGAGTAAATATGGCTACACTTCAATTTAAAAATGTGGATGTGGGAGATTTTTGTGTCAAATTGTTTTTCAAGTCTAAAAGCGATGGTTTCGAGTGGGTTTTATTATCAGTTTATGGTGCAGCTCAAGAGGAGCACAAGCCACAGTTTCTGTCCGAGTTAGTTCGACAATGTGAAAATGAACCATTACCAATGATGGTGGGTGGAGATTTTAATATAATTCGGAAACCTCAAGAGAAGAATAATGATAATTATAACCCTCGATGGCCTATTATGTTTAATGCAATTATAGAGAGTTTAGCTTTAAAAGAACTTGAACTATCAGGAAGGCAATACACGTGGGCTAGTAGAAGGGAAAATCCTACTTTTGAGAAGTTGGATAGGGTGCTGGCTACTGTGGAGTGGGAACAAAAGTTTCCTTTAGTCACGGTTCAGGCTCTAACTCGTACGGGTTCGGACCATACGCCACTTCTTGTCGATTCAGGAACGCATGCCCATTTAGGTAACTCAGCTCGATTCTCGTTCGAACTCTCTTGGCTTCGGTTAGAAGGTTTTTATGAGATGGTTGCACCTGAGTGGGCGGCTTTCGTTAAAGGAGACACACCAATAGATATTTGGCAAAACAAGATAAGACACCTACAGTGTTTTTTAAAAGGTTGGGCAAAGAACCAAAGTGGTAAATACAAAAAAGAAAAAGAAAAGTGGATACAAATAATAGATGAGTTGGATATTAAAGCATAAATCACACCTCTCTCTGTATCCGAGCGGGATACACTGAGAACAGCAAATGATAGATTGTGCTATTTACGTCGTGATGAAGAGACAAAATAGGCTCAAAGGGCAAAAGTTAAGTATATTCAGGAAGGGGGAAACAATACGAAATACATTCACTTGATTGCTAATGGAAAACATAGGAAAAAGAATTTTTTTCAATTACGAAGGAACCATAGTAGGACAGGAGAATCTGAAAACCTATATTTCTGAATACTATAAGAAATTTTTTGGTGATTCAGACCAAATCAATATTTCTTTGGATGAAAATGTCATCCATGATATACCGCAATTAAATGAGGAGGAAAATAGTATTCTTACAGCGGATTTCTTACTGAAAGAAGTGTATGAGGCTATTTCTCAGATGGAATTGAACAAGGCGCCTGGGACAGATGGCTTTCCAGCGGAGTTTTATAAGACCTTTTGGGAGGTCATCAGGGATGATTTAATGGCTATGTTCTTTCAATTACAACAAGGAAATTTGCCCTTGTTTAAATTGAATTTTGGGGTCATTACTTTGCTTCCTAAGAAAGAAAATGCGGTTCAAATTCAGCAATATAGACCTATTTGCCTTCTCAACGTTAGTTTCAAAATCTTCACAAAAGTAGGTACTAATCGGATTACCGAAATTGCACAAAAAGCTATTAGGCCGACTCAATCGGCTTTCATGCCAGGACGACACATTTTAGAGGGTGTGGTTGTCCTACATGAAACCATTCATGAACTTAAAAGGAAGAAGATGGATGGGGTTATTTTTAAAATCGATTTTGAGAAGGCATATGATAAAGTTAAGTGGACCTTCCTCCAACAAGCTCTACGTATGAAAGGTTATGCACAACGTTGGTGCAACTGGATTATGCAATTTGTTCAGGGAGGAAGTGTGGGAATTCGGGTTAATGATGACATCGGTCAAATAGGAGGCCTTATTCCTCATTTAGTTTAGGGTGGTTTATCTACATTAAAATATGCTGATGACACCATTTTATTTATGGAACACGACTTAGCAAAAGCGGTAAATATGAAACTCACCCTCTGTATTTTTGAACAATTATCCGGATTAAAAATAAATTTCCATAAGAGCGAAATATTTTGTTTCGGAAAAGCACAAGAGGAGGAAGAGCAGTACAAAAACATTTTCGGATGCGAGTCTGGCTCTTTACCTTTTAAATACCTTGGAGTTCCAATCCATTATAGGAAGCTGCGGAACTCCGAATGCTATCCGGTAGAATGCCGTTTTGAAGGCAAACTTGGATGCTGGAAAGGGAAAATGCTATCCTATGGGGATCGCCTTGTCCTTGTAAATGCGGTTTTAACTAGCTTACCGATGTTTATGTTGTCATTTCTGGAAATACCTAAGGGGGTAAGAAAAAGACTTGACTTCTATAGATCACGGTTTTTCTGGCAGAGTGATGAGACTAAGAGGAAATATAGATTAACTAAGTGGAACATCATTTGCAGACCAAAAGACCAAGGGGGTTTAGGGGTTGAAGTACTAGAGCTAAAGAACAAATGCTTACTCAGCATGTGGCTGTTTAAACTTTTAAATGAGGAAGGTGTTTGGCAGGAATTACTGTAGAACAAATACCTTAAACATAAAATTTTAGCACAAGTTGAGAGTCAATCGACAGACTCCCCTTTTTGGAAAGGGCTAATGAGAGTTAAAGAAGATTTCTTTGCTAGAGGCTCTTTTAGAATTGGTAACGGGGAAACCACAAGGTTCTGGGAGGACACTTGGTTGGGTAATTCTCCGTTAAAAACACAATATCCATTACTCTATAACATTGTGCAGCACAAGGAGGTGTCCGCTAAACATGAGTTTTAGGAGGGCACTTGTTGGAGATAAATGGGACATGTGGTCACATTTATGCACTAGACTAATGGGTATTACACTTACTGATGTTCCAGACTATTTTCATTGGAAATTTAGTCAAAATGGTATGTTTACAGTTAAATCTATGTATGAGGATTTGATGAATGGACATACTAGATACTTAAGAACATACTTATGGAAATTAAAAATACCGCTTAAAATTAAAATTTTCATGTTGTTCCTTAATAGAAAGGTCTTGCTTACGAAAGATAACCTTGCAAAGAGGAATTGGCAAGGCAGTCCGAATTGCCCTTTTTGCGGATGTTCAGAGAATATAGAGCATTTGTTTATATCTTGCCCATTTGCAAAACTTGTTTGGCGAGTTGTTTTTTGTACCTATAACATTCCTCCCCCATCCAATGTTTCTAATATGTTTGGGAATTGGTTGCACGGGGTAGATACAAAGACCAAGGCTAGAATTCGTATCGGCGTTTTCGCTATCTGTTGGTCTATTTGGAATTGAAGGAACAATCTTGTTTTTAACAGGAAACAAAATTTCCATGTCTTATAGGTTATCCATATGGCGGTGCACTGGATCCAGCTCTGGGCTTTCCTATTACCTGTGGATCAGCGGGAGCTTTTGGTTTCTGGATGCACAAGACTCCTGTTGGTGGCACGGGATTTTTTCTCCCGGCATACGTGGCAGCATATTAGTCGACTTTCGTAGTTTACTTTACGCTTCCTATTGATCATTTGAGGCTTGTCTCAAATTATTTGTGTAATTCGGGATGTAAACTGTACTTTGAATAATCCTTTAATAAATGGCTATGTGCATCACTCGATGCAGAGGCCGGGACACCCCCATTTCTAAAAAAAAGAGTTTGACCTTTACGAAGAAAACAAACAGTTCCTTTGTCCCCCCTCTCCTAGTTATAAACTGGCTTGGACTAATAGTTTACTGTGTCCGCGGGTTTCAGAAGATGGACTCTGATTCAATCTCTGACATGGTCACTTATTTTGTCGCTTGATCGGTCCTAGATACGGTAGTGGCTCTCGCAGTTTAGAGTTCGTGATGTTTCACTCTTTGAATACATGCGTCGATGAGGGCTTCAGGCTAACCAAAACTGTGTCCTGCGTTAGGGAAGCAAGCAGGATTGTGGGTACAATTAATAGCCGATTCGTGCAGTGCACGAGATCGATGCTTCCTGCCACGGTGCCCCCGCATGAACTCCAAACAGTCACCGACAGGCTGTCTGGGGCCGGTCATTACGGCGGTGTAGTGGGTGTTCGTTTACTCGAATGGATTCTGGGTTTTCTTTTTTATCCGTGCGTGAATCGATAGGGACTGGCTCTGTAGAAACGAGGTCTGGGTACGTTCTGCATCTTATTTAGTTGCGAACAAAGTTCTAATTAGACCCGTTCAGACCTGACCAAGGAAAACAAGCGTCGTCTGCATGTGCAACACAAATCTAAACAACTGATATTTGGTTGGTTACGTGCGCACACAGATGTACACTCATGGCTGGGTGTAATTGGTATCTCCGCGATATTAATAAATACTCTTTATCTAAAAAAACAGATGTACACTCATCATTTATTCGAGTGGTGAGTTACCATCATCGTTGGCAGTTAGAATACAAACTAACTAGAAAGGACATAAAACAAGCAGCTATAGGTACCACATAACAGTCATAGATATAGACCGACATAGATATACTAACATAGCGGTTAAACTTCAACACTAAAACACACACACGGCAGAAACATTTCACATAGTAGACGGAGATATACTAATGATTGGCATGGACTAATTTTCCATCAAGAGACATAGCATGTTGATCAGATGCTTCTCGCACTTCTTCATGGTCTCCGCGCCATCGTAGTCAAAGATGGTGACCCTGTGGACATCAGACTTCGAGATCCTGAAGGTCAAGAAGTGGCTGATCGTTTTTTCTAAAACATAGAAATGAAAACAAATGAAGTAATGATTACCCATGCCCTAAAATTGTATGATATTCATATAACTTGGTTTCAATGTTTTTGAGATTACAAACATAGCTTGAAGCACAAATGACCTTTTCTGGTCAACAACGCATAATTTTGACTATATTTTTCACAAGACAAAATGCATCGATGCCATATATACAGCTCAAGATACACAATTTGGAAGTATTTACACGTTTAATTTTGTGCAATACATTTTTAGGTTATAAACTGGCTAGGGGCTTGTATATGCCATAGGATAACAAGCATATTGCAGCCATAGGATAACAAGCATATTGCATAAGAGCATATCAAATACTCACTCGATCCATGTTAATTATCGAACGTATGTGGACATATTTTAGTTCTAGATACATCCGATCTAACGACAATTATTATGAATCAGAGGGAGTAATATAACCTACATTGCAAACATATTGTATTCTAAACCATTTTATATTCAGTGGTGATTACTCTAAACAATGTTGTTTCAATATCAAGTACCGAGCAGACACACTTTGTTAAATTTTGACTTGCTAGATAATTTTGACCACAAAAAAAGTAAAGAATAATTTCATCTGTTCAGTTTGTACAATAAAAGTTTTTGTAAATATGCTAAGTTAATCATACACTAGAAACCGCTATTGAGATATTTGTTAGATCATATTCTTTGCAAAACTTTCCCATAAATACTTTACCATAAATACATATAAATCTTATAGATTATGAATTGAAGAAAAAATAGTTCTATAACAGACTTTATTATAAGATACAATTTATGATATTTCATTGATATTCGGTTCAAACAAAAAATACACCAGTTCATATTTAGTAAAATGGTAAGTTATGTGGTTAAATCATGCCAACATGGTTAAAATAAGGTCTAGATGAGTATTAAAGTTCAGTAAAAATTGTACTTATTTTGTTCGCGTCGGGCCCAAAATTCCATTAGACAGACCCTGGATGCCGTGTTGTGTGAGTTTTGAATGGCAATAAGCGAAGACCCAAATACAAGCGCACCACAAAATCGTGGATCGTATTGAAACAGGATCCAAGATTTCTGGAAAAGGGGAAAAATACGGGCCACACAACAAAAATCTACATGGATCACAACAAGGGTGTTATTTATCACCGGCGGAGCGCCATACAAGATAATTGTAACAAGTTTCAATCGAATTACGACGAGAAATGAGAGTGACAAGGCCCCCGCAGACATTGTATGATGCTAAATGCTTAAAATTCGTATCTATTTGGTTGTCTCATGAAATTCCAATATATTTGACATGCGCACATCTATCTAGTTGCAGGATGTTCTAGTGATGTACTCACGTATTGTACGAAAAGTAGGTCTTCAATTTGATGCATTGTTAATCGAAAACTCAACATTTTAAAAGGTGGAAGATACTTGGACTCTCTATGAAGGGTGGGTGGATCAATCTAAAAAAGAGCTGATGCTGGGGGCCGGCTCGATCGGAACGACCAACTGGGACAAATAAAGCAAGGGAGGCAAAGAGCTCAGCATCATCTTTCTCCCTCCAAGATTCACTCTCCGAGTACATGAGGGAGGTCTCATCGTCATTGACTCGCCAGGGCTACTTTTTTGTGTGTCCTAATCCAAATAGACCTTTGGATGCGTTGGGTTGTCTTTGTTGTTGTTGTTGTTGTTGTTGTTGTTGTTGTTGTTGTTGTTGTTGTTGAACGGGATGCTTTGGGTTGTCGGTGGAAGCTTAAAAAAAAACTTTCGCACACCTAGCGCGGTTCTACGGTAACACGGACACTGACGCACGGGAGATTTAGGGCCTCTTTGGATTGAAGGAATTTCGTATAAATTTTATAGGATTCCCAATCCATAGGAATTTTTTCTATGGAATGCCTTTGGATCACTGGGTTGGCACCATCAAATTACTAAAGAATCTATTCCTATGCCCTTTTCCTTAGGAATCTCAACATGAGCTCAAGCCTCTTTTTATTTTTCCTTTGAGAAATCCAATGTACTCACACTCTATCTCTTTCTACTCTCTCTGCTCAGTCATGTAAAATTCCTGTGTTTGTTTTCAGTACACATCCAAATGCATCTCTTACAAAATTCTTGTGTTTTGAATTCCTGTAAGAATCGAAGTGCATGACATGTCAATCCTGTCTTTTTCCTAGTCCTACGTTTTGAAAACCCTGCAATCCAAATAGGCACTAAGAGCATCTCCACCGGCGGCTCCTAAAAATGGTCCGGCACCACCCAAACCGGACACGATTTGTGTGGTGCCGGTCACGTGTTCGGCCATTCCCAGCTCGCCTCCCCCAGCGGCACCCCCAAATAAAAATGCCCCTAATTCATCAAAACAGGCTCAAATCCGGCAAACTTAAACGAAATTTAACAAGCTTACATTTGAAAACATAAACGAAATCTAACAAGCCCTATTTAAGTTTAAAATCCTATCCCGATGGCGATCGACAGGGAAGGAGGCCTATCCCGGCGCCACCCGGCGCCTTGCCAACCACTACACGGCACCGTCGAGGAATATGCCTATCCCAGCGCCGCCGGCAGCCTTGAGGAACTTGTATGCCTCAATGATCTGCCCACGTCGGCGGCGTAGCAACTCGGATGCTGCTGGCCCGTCGCCCACGTGCCCGGCACCGGAAGTGGCTGCGGCTTCTGGTTTCACCGCCCGTTCGTGGTGGGATTTGATCTAGTGGCGGCGGAGGGAGGCTTCGATGGCCGCCTGCATGCCCTCCCACTCCGGCTCTGGCCAGTCGTCGTCTCCATCTTCATCTTGCGCCTCCCTCTCCGGCACCGGTGCTGGGGCAAGTTCCTGTGGCGGTGGCAGTACCGTTGCCGGTGGTAAGGGGAGCTCGTCGCCCTCGCCGTCAGAGCGCGCCCGCTCATCGTCTGACGCGAACCACTCCGGCGGTGGTTCCCGCATGCCGACAGGTAAGAAGAAGCTGCCGAGGCGCGCTCCGCCTCCACAACGTCGTGCCAATGCAGCGACGAAACAGAGTAGAAGCGGTCGACCCGCCGCGCAAACGGCAGGTCCCTCCACATCGCCATGATGTACTCCAGACGCGTCGTCCCACTGAGCCGCGGCGCCACTGGCACCTGCACCACGTTCCTCACCCACCCCTCCGGCAACTGACGGTCGTCTGCCACCGGGATGTTGTTGGAGAGGTGGTGTTGCGCCTCCTGGACCGTCAGAGCCCCAGACGCCACGTTGGGCGGCAGAGGCACATGCGGCGCTCGTGACGACGAGGCTTCCTCGCGCTGCATCTCGCGGTGCCACGGCTCCGCCATCTGCCGCTCCTCGTGCAGGAGGTGACGTTGGGCCTCTTGCTCGCGGTGTACCATGTTGCGGTGTTCCGCACGCTGCACCGACAGGGTGTCGCGGAGAGGACGGCGGTCACGTTCCGCAGGCTCCTCACGGCTCCCCACCATGTTTTGGAACTTGGAAGAGGGAGAAAGACTTGGGAGGAGGGCTGTGTGGGGAGAGGAGAGGCGCAGCGCGCGGCGTTTTAAAGGCAGCCTTAACGCCGAGCACCGGCTCCCCTGGCGCGCATTGACGCTGACGACGCGTGTTCAGGGCACTGCCTGGCGAAGCCTCCGCGACGTCACCACGTGGACGGCGCGGCTTGACGCGTCGCTTCGCTCTGCGCCCGCCAGGGGAACCGTTCCGGCGTAAATGCGACGCGTGCTGCCGCCGTCTCATCACTTCGCCTCCCGTGGGTGGGCGTCATTAATCGAAAGAAACGGCCGTCTCTGCAGCGCCATAATAAACACGGCCGCCCGATACGTGTCACTGCCAGGCGGGCTCCGCATGTCGCAGCGCGTGACCGGCCACTGTCGGGCCGGTCAAATGCGGGATGCCGGTGAGGCGAAATTTCGTGTCCGACGGCCTTTCGGTGTGCTTTGAGTGCCGCCCGGTGGAGATGCTCTAAGCGAGGAATAGACAAGGCGCGCTTTACTTGGGCCAACCCGCCGTCGCGCTCGGTACCGACAGCGTACGGAGACTAGAGGTAAGGCGGGCGGGCAGCTATAGCTGGCTAGGTCGACCGGACCGAGCGTCTCACCCATCGCTAGCAAGCTACGCTACGTTTATACTGTACTACTGCACGTACTGGTCGATAGATGGCTTTCTGGGCCACCATGATATGATGGTGTCTCGTCTTTTCGGAAAAGCGTGGTTGCTTGCTTAACGGGTTATCGATCGACATCGCGAGATGGTCGACACGGCCGGCCCACACGCCGCGTGTGACAGCTACAATTCACTCAACATGTCCATCCATGCATATGCACCCATGCATCCATCCACCATCCATGCTTGCTTCCTAATCCTAGCCTAGCTAGCTGCCCGTGTGCTCGCACGCACGAACACAAGTAGCGTGGGCCATGCACGAGGCTAGGGACAGCCTAGCTTGATTTAATGGCGCAATTCGTCTCCATGTTCGCCTGCCCTAATCACACTGCTTCTTGTCGCGTTGCTCTGTAAGTGTACGTGTTCTACAACAAGGAAAGGACAAATGCCGCGTTCTTCTTTCTACGTGCTCCTCCAAAACAAACAACATTAATTAATAGCCGTCGTGTCATGCAGTCTGTCAACCGTATATATAAATTTTGAGACTTGGACGCGTGTGTAACCATAAGGTACATTATATTTCTCGCAAAAGGATGGAGTAGTTTATACAATATGTGGAGCATTCGTACTCGTGTTGCTTGTCTTCGTCGGTCATCAGTATCTATACTTCTTATAAAGTAAAACTCTACTAAGAAATTAATATTTTTCCATCTCCACATGCAAGCTATCCACATTATTTGCTCTTTTAGCTACTCAGCTGTTGTCATCCCACTAATATTCATTAATTATTTTCTACCTCTACATGAAAGCATCCACACCATCCTTTTTTAGCCCATCAAATTGTCCACATCATTTTTTTATGTTCGAATGATAAGACCACACCATGTCAATATGTAGTTACACAAGTAAATCATATGCAAGTAGAACACCGGAATTATTTTCGCCCGTGAACTTTTTGCCAATTATTTTCAATGATGAAAATTATAGAGCGGTTATTCGAAATTATGGGCCCTTCTATATGTATTCACTCAAAAATGTTCTAGAAATATTATGCAACAATGTTCATGACATCTTCAGGCAAGCCATCCACAACATCTGTTTCTTCAACCCGTTGATATAATCTTTAAATCACACATACATTCGATGTTTAAATTTTTTAGTCCCTTGACTGCCTTGATTAACTAAATCTTGAATATTTCTTTGGCCAACTTCAGATGTCATGTCATTTATTAAATTTCTTATGAGATACCCGCCGCAACGCGCGGGGTGTCGTTCTAGTTTTTTATATATGAGAAGCGTGGTTAATGCACACGAAGGCAAAAAAAAGAAGACAATTAGGGTGACTTGGTTCTAGTGTTTTTTCTATACGACTTTCCGGTTCCATTATCAAAGGGTAACATATAACATGTTCTTAGCATCCCAGAAATAAACGTCTAAATAAAATACTAGAGTTTTTATCCCCTCCCATGAGGAGATTAGACCAAGCTCCGGGTACTACTCCGAAACCAAACCCACACACATATATACAAGTTTTCATGGCTTTGTATCGTGCATTCAGATTTGCATCGCAATGATGTGATGTCTGTCGACCTTACTTACTATTGAAAAACAATGGAACGCGGCCGTAGGATATGTCGAATGGAATCATATGAGTTTATTTTTTTGCTTGCATATATAGGCGCTGCGATCGACCATACACCGTTCAATAAACGAGAGATGCCCAACAGTATGTACAAAATGAGGCGCATGTCGGCATATAGCAAAACACCAAGCATCTCCGATACTACTATACTACTCCAGTAGTACTGTACTATATTTTTCACGTCAATTCCTTGTCCATAACATCATTCGACCGAGCACCATACCATTCTTTTCGCACCCCACCGGCGCAACGTGTCCGCCTCGCACTGGCTCCTCCTCCCAGCCTTTCCCACAGACAGGCGGGTCCCGCACCCCACATGGGCTGCCTTCCGGAGCCCACCGACCCACCCACCCAGCCGTGCTGGCCCGGCAAGGAATCTCTGCGAACCCCCGTCCAAAACAACACCCGGGCCCACATGTTGGCCAGGCCCCGCCCCCAGCCCACCTGTCCCTGGACACACGCCTACGCGGCACCATTTAAAATCCTCCCATTCCCACCCGTCTGATAGCCTCCCGGCAACCACCTCTTTATAAACCAACACGCGCAAACTCGCAAACCACATCTCGCCACAAATCAGTATAATCCACACGAACCAAATTCATCCTCATCTTCCCCTCCTCTCTCTCTCTTTCTCCAGCCATAGCAGTGGCCACAGCTTCTCTCGAGGAAGAACACCCAAATTCAGGCCTTCTCTCGTCAACCAATGGAGCTCGACTGCGCTACCGAGCTCCGCCTCGGCCCTCCAGGAACCACCACCACCACTAGCAGCAGCAGCGACCAGACACCCACGAAGAGGCCGTCGGCCAAGCGCACGCTCGACGACAACCGGAGCGAGGCCTCGGGGACCGGGCCTTCCGCCGTGGAGGACGACCAGGACAACACCACACCCGCCAAGTAAGCACCCAAACACACACATACAGAGACACACTTAAGCACAACTGAATAATCTGCGTCGACGCATGAGATGGTTAAACTTACCATGGTCAATTCCTATTCCAGGGCGCAAGTCGTAGGGTGGCCGCCGGTGAGGGCGTACAGGAGGAACACCTTCCAGGCAGCGGCAGCCAAGAAGGCCGAGCAGCTGTACGTGAAAGTCAGCATGGACGGGGCCCGTACCTCAGGAAGGTCGACCTCCAGATGTACAGCGGGTACAGGGAGCTCAGAGAGGCACTGGATGTGCTCTTCTGCAACAAGTCCTTCCCCGCCTCGGCTGCCGCCGACCAGCTCGCCGTCGCATACGAGGACAAGGACGGTGACCTCATGCTCGTGGGAGATGTGCCCTGGGAGTAAGTACCATATTGCCATCACCAGAATATAAGATTTTAGTTGATTCTTCAGAAATAGTTTGCTTGCTTGTATGTATGAACAAGTGCCTAATTATGACTTTTTTCTCTGCAGTATGTTCATCTCTTCGTGCAAGAAGCTGAGGATTATGAAGGGTCTGAAGCCAGGTGATGGTCCAGGGACAACAAGCTAGCAGAGGCTCTGCAACACATGGGGAAGGATCAATGATCGGGAACCATGGCTGTACAGAGAGGTTCAGCAGGGCCTGTGCCTGCATCCAAGAAGCAGAAAGATCAAAGAAAAATGTGTATATAGTCCCATGTTTTCTTTTTTCAGTATGAGTTTTTGTATGAGCAAGGCTGAGAAAAGAAATAAGAAAAAAAGAAGAGGGATTTGACTTGAGTTTGGTCATTTCTTGTCCAAAAGATTCTCTTTTATTTTCCTGTGTGCTCATACAATGGGGAACTGAGGGAAGCAGTATTATTTTGTACGATCAGAGTGACTGCCTTCCTGTGTGTTCATCACACGCAGTGCTAGTTCCTTCGGTTTTCCTTTCTCTCTATCGATTCCTACAGGTACTCCAGATGAAAAACATTTTCACAGTTTCGCTTCGATCAAATTCAGGCCACCACAACCGAAAATATGATGATTCGATCTTAAGTCCGGCCAAACCCGGAAGCTTACGTTCTATTCACCGGAAGTGAATCAGAATTTGCTGAACTTCACCCCATATTTAAATGATATTATTTTGGTTAATTATAAGTTCACCATTTCAGCGAACTAAACCCGTGAGAAATCAAAAGACATCATTTCCCGAAACCAGCAATCAGAAATCAGCCATAAGAAGCATATCTCTTTATATTCCATACATTTCTCGTTACAATAAAATACTCCCTTCGTCCCAAAATAAGTGTCTTTGAACACTTGTTACAAAGGAAAATAAAAAATGCACACCACTGAAAGAACAATCAAGCATGCAAACCTCCAATGAAGATAAGGCACCTGCCTGCCTGTCTACTGCCAAACAGAGGGGTGGCATGAACCAACCAACTAACAAACAAACAGAACCTCACTGGAAGAATCCAAACCGCACAGACCCACGCATGCTGTCTCAGGGGAACAATTCATGTGCAGAACTGCAGACAGTGCGGTGATAAGTAGTAGTCTGTACTGTAGCTGACAGTCGATGGATGATTCAGAGGGCATATGATGGCTCTTACAGGGGCTCTTTTACGGTACGGACAGACAAACAACAACCGTCCAAGCCTCGGGATCCAATGGTTGAAGTTGATCAATACTTGTCAACCAACCTAGCAATATTTTTCCACCCAATGCTAAAATAGGAAGATGAGAAAAACACGTCCCGCAAAATAATTTCCACATCCAGTAGGGCTTTTTCACGAGATCGAAATTTGTCCACCCGGCGAGCTTTATGCTGTCGACAGCGGCGCCAACGAACGCGACCGACGGCGAGGGCGACGAGCCTCGTGCAATAGGACTGATCTGTCCAGTAGACCACGACGCCAAGGAATGCCAGCGACGGCGGCGGCGCGTGCAAGAGTGACGGGCTGTGTCCTGTCGACAACGGCAACGAACTCCAGGCTCTCCAGCTATGACGGGCACGTGCAAGGGCGATGGCGCTGCGATCTGTCTCCAGTCGGCGACGACGCCAGAACGCCAGCGACGGCGGCGGCGCGTGCAAGAGCGACGACCTGTGTCCTGTCGACGACGGCAACGAACGCCAGCTATGACGGGGGAGCGTGCAAGGGCGACGGGTGGTGTTAGCAACGTCTCCGACAGTGGGCTGGAAGCCCACCACAAGACCGACCCAAGCCCATCATCATCGACGCGTCGCAGCTCCAGGCAACGTCGGCCCAACCCAAGAGTCAGTGGAGACATCTGGGGTCGTTGACCTATATCTGTCTAGAGATCGAAGGAGAAGGGCATCGAGGTATCGATCACGAACCCGGCGGCGGCGGCGACAACTTACCTACTACCTGTATCAACCACTTCCCAACCCTAGCTACCGAATTCGGCACTCTGTGCTTGTAACCAAACCACCGTTGTCTGAATTCATGTATGTTCATGAGCAATCTATCGAGAGAGACTAAGTAGGTAACAGGTGGCGTGCGATAGCACCGGCAGTCTGTCTTCAGTCGACGAGGATGCCATGGAACGCCAGCGACGGTGGCAGCGCGTGCGTGAGCGATTGGTCTGTCCAGTCGACGATGGCGGCAACGAACGCCAGGTACGGCGGGCTGTGTGGAATAGCATTGCTATCTGTATCCAGTCGACGACGGCCAGGGACCTCACGACGGCGCCAAAGAAGGCCAGCTATGGCGACGGCGTGTCGAGAGCAACGGCCGGCCTCGGTTTCCTTTTTTTTTTGACGTACCGGGCTTTGTTTCCTCTTAATCGCTGCGGCTGGAATGAATGGAGTACATTCTATTACCACCCCTACAATAATTAAAGTTAAAAGAAACCCGAGTTGCCTAAACTACCCCAAAATAATCAACGGTGGATATGGCTAATTACTACTAGTCCAAAGGACTAGTAATTTGCACCGTAAAAGACCCCTGTATATGGTTGGTGCCCACCTTCCTGGAATTCCCCTGCACCCAGAATATCATGCTGCCCGATGAAATATCCCAGCGTAACGACAGCAGACCACTGCTATCGTATCATCAGGATTCAGAAGTTAACATAATGCGATCAATGAATCAGTCCCTATTTCATAATGCGATGCAATGGTAAAATAGTTGATGTGTGTAAACAAGGGAAAGAGAATTAGATAGGGATACATGATGATAAATGTAGAGGTTAAAACTGTTTGCTCGATATACTAGCTAGTCGGACCTGTTCTTTTTTTACAAGAGATAATCTAATGTTAACCAACAAAGTAAGCAGTACGAATTCAAATGTTATGGAGACAGCAGCAAAATATGAAGAAGCACCAGTACTGTCAGGTAGGTTTACAGGTAATGACTAGAAGCATGGCCAACTAGTTCACATTTTAGCAAAGGGTCAGCAACTAGTAATGCCTTCAAATCCATAAATTGATTTCATAGGTTAATTAAACAGAATGCTATGCTAGTGGCAACATCATTTGGTTGATACTAGCTAGTAGGCCATCTTCTTCTTTTTTTACAAGATATAATCTAATGTTAACCAACAAAGTAGTACGAACTCGGATGCTACGGAGAGAAGCAGAATATGAGGAAGCACTCATGTCAGGTAGGTTTGCTGGTCAAGTGGTCATGATTGGGATTAGAGCATCTCCACCGGGGCCTCCAATTGATCCTCCAAAGGCCTATTGTGGGTCCGGACGCTAAAACACGCCATTAGCGGCATCCCCAAAGGGTCGACTTGAGCGAAATCGTGTTCGGCACCCCGGAAAGGGCCTCCAACTTGGAGGCCCCCTCGGCCTCGGGGGTGCCGGACATGGGGCGGACATGGCCTCCGACAGGGGTGGCCCGCCCGTCATAAACACAGCGCCGGCGTGACCTGATTCATTCGCTTCCCACACCCTCCTTCTTTTTCCTCTCGCCGGCGATTCGCACCATCACCGCCACTCTCGTCGCCGCCTGCTTGATTCGCACCTCGGGGACCAAGCCGCAGCGCACATGCAGGCCTGCCTGCCACCGCTCCCCGCCGGTCTCCGACCTCGTCTAGCGTCGGCGCAGCTAATTCAGCCCGGGTACGCCTCTTCTTCCCTCCCGCTCCGCACGCAACCTGTTCGACCATTGGTTGTTAGGCTGATTTTATTGACTGGTCATCTGTGGCCTTGTTTCATTGCTTTGTTTCGTCCAATAGGCAATGGACAGCGACGACCAGATCATGTTTTTCGAAATGATGGCGGAGGATGCCGCCCTAGCGACCGACGAGGAGGAGAATGAGATGGTCATGGCCGCAGTTCTAGATGCCACAGTCGAGGCAAACGCGGCGCCGAAGTTTGGAGGATCAGCGAAGGGGCGGAGGGCAACAAGGAACGTAACAGAGCAACTGGGCACATTCTCTTGTACATCGACTACTTTGCCCAGAATCCGGCGAACTTGCCTCATGAATTTCGCCGGCGCTTTAGGATGAGCAGGGACGTGTTCAGGAAGATCGTGCATGGCGTTCGGGAATACGACTACTACTTTGAGCTGAAGAGAGACTGCACCGGCCTCCTTGGTTTTCATCTCTTCAGAAATGCACGGCGGCCATACGGTGCCTTACTTACGGGATCCCCGTCGATGCGTTGAATGACTATCTCCGTATGTCTGAGTCCACCGCCGTCGAAGGCACCTACAGATTTTGCAGGGCAGTTGTGAAAGTGTTTGGAGAAGAATATCTGAGAACAACAACTAAGGCAGACACGGCTCGTCTCTTGGCACAAGGCCAAGCAAGAGGATTTCCAGGGATGCTTGGAAGCATCGATTGCATGCATTGGAACTGGAAGAACTGCCCGTTCGCTTGGCAGGGAATGTATAAGTCAGACATCACGGAAAGTGCAGTGTCATACTTGAGGCCGTGACAGACTATGATCTTTGGATCTGGCATGCGTTTTTTGGCACCGCCGGTACCGCCAATGACATCAATGTTCTCCAACGCTCCCCGGTGTTTAAAAAACTTTGTGATGGCCTAACTCCACCATGCAACTATGTGATCAATAGCCATGAGTACACCAAGGGGTACTACCTTGCTGACGGCATCTATCCCACTTGGTCAACATTTGTGAAGACTATCCGCAACCCTGTCGGCGAGGCATATTGCCATTTTGCAAAGAAGCAAGAGGCTGTTCGCAATGATGTGGAGTGGGCATTTGGAGTGCTTCAGGCCAGGTTTGTCGTCGTCCGCTACCCTTGTCTCTCATGGTCGCTAGATAAATGTGTGAGATCATGAGTGCTTGTGTTATCATGCACAACATGATCATTGAGAGCGAGCGTGATACGAGGAGGCAAGTGGTCAGCGATGTGTATGATTTTTAGGGGCCTATGGCCCATCCATTGCCAGGCGTGCTGACGCGTATGCAGAATTTCTTGCCATGCATCGGGAAATTCGTGATGGAACAATGCATCATCAGCTGCACAATTACTCGTGACGCACCTGTGGGCTATCAAAGCGACTCAGCCAACACGGTTTGATATGTCATGTTTTAAACTTGAATTTGTATTTAAACTTTGCATTCGAATTTGAACATGTCTTGTAATAATTATTACGTTTTCTATCTTCATTCGTATTGAAATGCAAAAACAACCGGCGATGTGGTTAGATGAAAAAAATTGGAGTTGGCCTTTGGAGTGCGCCGCTGTGGGCGGTACCCCCCAATTGGCCAGACATATGTCCGGCACCCCAATTGGGTCTCAATTGTGGGGTGCCGGACACCGATTTGGAGGCCCCCGGTGGAGATGCTCTTATGGCGAACTAGTTCACATCTTAGGCCAGGGTCAGCAACTAGGGATGTCTTCAAATTGTGAGATCCTGGCTCAGGGCTTAATAGGATTGATAGAATACTCATATTGACAAGTTGCAACTTCTTTTCCGGAAGCTCATCTGGAAGGAACTCTGAGGTTAAGCGTGCTTGGCTCGGAGCACTCCAAGGATGGGTGACCAACCGGGTACTCGTTCCCGGTGCGCACGAGTGAGGACAAGAAGGTGCGCAGAAAAGACCAGTGTTGATCTGTGGGGTCAGTCTAAAGATTTTAGAGAGCTGCAGGGGTGACAGGCCCGGCCCGGTGGTGGGCCGGCGTGTTACATTTGGTATCAGAGCCGACCCTCGCGGCAACTCGGACGTGTGCGGGTTAGTGGGCGGACATGTGGACATGTGCCGGCACTGGACGCATGGACGGGTGCCAAGAGGGGAAGTTCCTGGACTCAGGGCTGACCGACGGGGCGTCGGTCTTCTAAGGGGGAAGGATGTGAGATCCTGGCTCAGACTTAATAGGATTGATAGAATGCTCATATTAACAAGTTGCAACTTCTTTTCTGGAAGCTCATCTGGAAGGAACTCCGAGGTTAAGCGTGCTTGCTCGGAGCACTCCAAGGATGGGTGACCGACCGGGAACTCGTTCCCGGGTGCGCACGAGTGAGCACAAAGTACGCAAAAATGACCAGTGTTGATCTGGGGGGCCAGTCTAAAGATTCTACAGAGCTGCCAGGGGTGACAGGCCCGGCCTGGTGGGCCGGCGTGTTACAAAAATTTAGAGATTAAATTCACAGAAATTGCACAGAATGGTATGAGCAATCATTTGATGGGGAACAATAAAACAAAGCTAAATAAAGAATCGAAAAGGAGTGATAACTGATAAGACCTTTTGAATAAATTTTAGTAAAAGCAATAAAGGTCGTATGCATCAACCTGATGCAGAGGCTGGGCTCCCCCTTTTCAAAAAAAAAAATGATAAGTGACTACTTCTAAAGCATTTTGAATCCAGAAGGCCACTAAGAGCCTGATTTCGTTCCATACGCATCTGGAAGTTACCAGCTACAGGAGGCAGGACCTTCTGGATAGGAACTCCGAGGTTAACCGTGCTTGGCTCGGAGCACTCCAAGGATGGGTGACCGACCGGAACTCGTTCCGGGTGCGCACGTGAGCACAAAGTACGCAAAAATGACCAGTGTTGATCTGGGGGGCCAGTCTAAAGATTCTACAGAGCTGCCAGGGTGACAGGCCTGGCCCGGTGGTGGGCCGGCGTGTTACAAAAATTTAGAGATTAAATTCACAGGGAAATTGCACAGAATGGTATGAGCAATCATTTGATGGGGAACAATAAAACAAAGCTAAATAAAGAATCGAAAGGAGTGATAACTGATAAGACCTTTTGAATAAATTTTAGTAAAAGCAATAAAGGTCGTATGCATCAACCTGATGCAGAGGCTGGGCTCCCCCTTTTCAAAAAAAAAAAACTGATAAGTGACTACTTCTAAAGCATTTTGAATCCAGAAGGCCACTAAGAGCCTGATTTCGTTCCATACACATCTGGAAGTTACCAGCTACAGGAGGCAGGACGTGTGGCCTCTATAGCGTAGAGAAAGTACCGTGATCACGTTGGATTTGGCAGAAGGCATCATATGGTTTATTCTTAATTAAAAAGATTGTACAGTACATCGTAAGCATGTAAATCAGGCAGATGTACTAGGCTCATAAGTTAGGCTATCTTCCTCCCCGTGGATTCAAGTGAAACGAGCTTGTCGATCAGGTACCATATGTCCGAGGAGCATATATATAGCCGCTGGTTAAACTGTCCAATTTTTCCACAGGCATCTGATAACAGCCTGATTATCGGAGAGGATAAAGAATTTGATCAAGAACCTACATGGTACAATTCTCGAGTCCGTCATCAGAGATTCAGAAATAATGGACGAAAGCATCAGAGGAGCACAGATTGGTGCTTAATTATATCACTTCATAGGTAGAGATAGTGCAAGATCATGGTTAAGGGTCATTCACGTCGACATTTGGAGAAGGTGATTTGGTAATTTGTGTCACAAAATTTTGCACACTACAATATATGACTGCGACAAGTTTATAGCATTAGTATAAGTGAAAATTAATCTGTGAAATTTGGACCCGCGGATTTTTTTTGAAACGGAGGCAAAAGTTTTGCCTCGGTCTATTAATTAAGAAGAAGAAATTGTCTAGTTAATTAATGGAACCGGGCGAAAACCGTTACAATAAAACCACATGCGACTATTCCCTGAACATGCAACTCCCGAACCGCCTAGGCATACCACTCAACTCTCCCAAACTGCTACTGCCACAAACTCTAACACTAAGGATAAACACATCGCAAGGGGAACCTACTGAAAACATAAGAACCAGGATCTGGGATTCGACAACTTGAAGGATGAGAACTATCCACCAATCAGCTACAGACACCTTTTTACGAAACCACTCTTCTTGTTTTTGGTCCTAAGATACTCCTGCACCTTCTTGACTTTGCCCGTCATAGCCTTCTCCGCCAGGATGCTCGCAATATACTTCACAGATCCAGGACTAACCGCCTCCAAACTGACGAGCAGTTGCAAAGCTCTTTTGCAAAGAGCACCTCAGAGTTAGGTGCCAAAGCACCCACTTCATTAACCTTGATGCCGCGGCCAATGAAGTCAAGCAGCTGGCCGAGAACCGGTGGTGGTGGTGTAGAAGCCGTCATCGAGGTCCCAAATACCATCACAAAGGAGGAGAGGGAGAGGGCTCCCCACCCACCTCGTGAAGCTCAAGTATGATCTGCATCACCGGAGCCAAGGTCACAACGACGTCCTCGTAGTGAGAAACAACCGGCGTAATCAAATTACTCTCTCGCAACAAATCCACTTATCAGTCATCACACTGAACAACCAAGAGAAATCCTCCACGTAACCAAGTAGGCGAACGGTTCTCTCGATAGGAGTCATTCGTGTCAAGTCGACACTGTCAACCGGTGTCTTCCTCCGCTAGCGACAACGGCGCCAGCGTTTTCCTTGGTCTCACGCATACACTAATTTCAATCGTGAAACCAATCTCCTGAGTCTGCGTGCACAGATTGGTACAGTCATTTGATGGAGCGATCTGTCTGGGAAGTAAGCATGGCATCTGCGATTGCAAACATTTCATCGAATAGCTGACAACAGACGAGAAAATGAACACATGATGTATTCAAGTGCTAGACGTTTTGTCTGAAACGCAGACTCTGTCTCCTAATTCTAAGTCCAGAATGAAAAGTATTTCTTCTGATCTTACAGATATTTGGAAGAGGGAGGAAGTAAAAGCAAGACAAAGGTCTAGCGAGAGGCAGATTCTGGAAGGTGATAGGAACACTGCGTATTTCCACTCCATAGCTAATCAGAGGAGGAGGAAGAAGCAGATCACCTCTCTGGAAGGACCCAATGGGGTGGTGGAGGACACTCCAGGTATCATTGATATTGCTGTTCAATATTATAAAGTTCTCTTTGGTAGGGAAGATAGGCTTAATATTGACATTGTGGATGATTTCTGGGATGTTTCCGAGCTTGTCTCTGCTGAACAAAATGATTTCCTTGATGCTGATTTTACTGAACAAGAAGTTAAGAATGCTGTTTTCAGTTCGTATGCTGAGGGGGCTCCTGGCCCTGATGGGCTCTCTTTTTTGTTTTATCAGCGTTTTTGGGATGTTATTAAGGATGATTTAATTGCTATGCTCAATGACTGGAACCGGGGGGAGCTGGATCTTTTTAGACTAAATTTCTCTCTGCTCACTCTTATTCCTAAGGAAACTGATGCTGTAACTATACAGAAGTTCAGACCCATTGCCCTCACAAACTGTAGCTTTTAAATTTTCTCTAAATGTGCTACTAACAGACTGGGAGTTGTGTGCGAGACCCTTATTTCTACTAATCAAACCGCCTTCATTAGAGGGAGGTACATTTTGGAGAGTGTAGTTTCTGCTCATGAAATTATTCATGATGTAGTTAAAAATAAACAATCTGGATTCATCTTTAAGCTTGATTACGAGAAAGCTTATGATAGAGTAGATCGTGATTTCTTGATTAGAGTTTTGGAGTCCAGAGGCTTTAGCCCGAGGTGGGTGTCTTTGATTAAAACCCTCTTGAACAATGGTTCTGTAGGGTTAGGATCAATGACGTTAACAGTGATTACTTTATCGCCAGTAGGGGAGTAAGACAGGGAGACCCTATTTCTCCTCTGCTTTTTAACCTAACTGCAGAAGTTTTTACTAAGATGCTGATGAAAGCTGCTAGGAGTGGACAGATTACTGGTCTGTTAACTAGCTTTAACCAAACTGGGGTGGTCAGTATGCAATATGCGGATGACACCCTGTTGTTCATGTCTGCCGATGCAAACTGTGCTAGGAATTTGAAGTGGCTCCTGTCCTGTTTTGAACAAATGTCAGGGATGCGGATCAACTTCCATAAGTGTGATCTGATCCCTATCAATGTAGACGAGGACCTGGCGCAAACTTTTGCACAAATCCTTAGCTGTAGGCTTGGGCAGTTTCCCTTAAAGTATCTAGGGGTTCCATTGCACCATAGTAAGCTGAGAAAGGAAGATGTGCAACCTTTAGTAGATAAAATCCTCAAGCAAGCTGGAGGGTGGCGAGGGAAATTACTCTCTCATGCTGCAAAGCTAGAGCTTGTTAGGAGTGTTCTAGCTAGTATCCCAATCTATTTGCTGAGTGTGATAAAATTCCCTAAATGGGCTATAGCCCTAATTAACTCGCAAATGGCTCATTGTCTGTGGGATAACTACGAGGGACACTTTAAATATCACTTGGCGAATTGGGGACTGGTCTCTCAGAAGAAGGAGTTTGGTGGGCTGGGGATTCCAAACCTTGCCGAACTCAATATGTGTCTTCTTGCTTCATGGATTAAAAGGTATCATCTGGATGACCATAAACTTTGGAAGCAAATTATTGACCACAAGTATGCGGTTAATAACCCCAATATCTTTTGCGCGGATCCTGTGGGTGTTTCTCCTTTTTGGAAAGGAGTCATTTGGGCGGCTAAAGCTGCCAAATTAGGGTACCGGTGGAAGGTGGGGAACGGTAGGAAAGTGAAGTTTTGGGAGGACCATTGGTTCGGTACTTCGAGTCTTGCTATTCAATATTGGGAAATATACATTATTGTTAATGAACAAACTGTTTCTATTGCTGATGTGTGGGATGGGGATCAACTCAAGCTCACTTTTCGTAGGTGTTTTGATCAAGGGATGCTGCAACAATGGTTTGAAATTGTACAGATTGCTCAAACCCTGCAGCTTTCCGTCGAGGAGGACTGTCTCCTTTGGAAACTCGAACCTAATGGTGTTTATACTGTTAGATCTCTTTATGCCATGGTGAATTTTAGAGGAATTATCCCTGTTAACATTGCCTCTGTGTGGGATGTTCGAGTTCCCCCGAAAATTCATTTTTTCCTTTGGTTAATTGCCCATAACAAGATTCTCACTAGAGATAACCTTGCTAAAAGGCAACAGCTGGATAACCTAACCTGTGTTTTTTGTGCTGAAAATGAAACGGTTGATCATCTCCTCTTTGAGTGTGTGGTTGCCAAAGCCATTTGGTCAGAAGTACAAAAACTCACAAATTTGGGTGCTTCTCCTATGGATATGTCTGTAATCACAAGTATGTGGAAAGATGAAACTAGATATGTTGTGGAGAATGTAATCCATGCTGCCATCTGTTGGACTTTGTGGCTTGTAAGGAACGATAGTTTCTTTAACCATACTCCGTGGTCTGGTTACAGGTCATTTGGGGAAAGGTGGCCTACAACCTTGCTCAGTGGAGCATTCTGCTCAAGGAAAAAGGAAGAGAGAAGCTGATGGTGATGGTGGGTGCAGTGGAGCTGTTAGCTCGTGCACCTCCGCTGCTATCTTGGGATCCTGGCTGAACCTGAAGAGGCTCACAGGCGCTGAGCTGGTCCTAACTCATGACTCTCAAGAGGTGATCGACAACGAATGGAAAACTACTACTGTTGGTCTGAACAAGAGGCTGCAGGAAAGCGGGCTGATGCTGTGGGTTGACGGTCGCTGCCTTACCCCCCCCCCCCCCCCCCCCCCCCCCCCCCCCCCCCCCCGTGGCTCTGTTCGTGTCTGGGTCTGTTTCTTGTTCGAGTCTGTGGTGTTTCGCTGGTAGCAGCGAAAAAATAAAAGTGGAACTGCAGTGTAATAGGGTAGTTTACGGGGCTGTAGCTTTGTTTGCCCTTTGCTGCTTTGTTCTCCTGAGACTGCACTCGGTAGTGCCCCGTTGATGCTGTAAAACTCTGTACGCTGGAGGTTTCATTTTAAATGGAACTGGGGCGTGGCCCTCTTTTTCTAAAAAAATGATGTATTCAAGTATAATACGTAGCTTTGTTCATTACATTACACATTACATCACGAACAAGAACCAATAACACATTAACTATAACATTATTCGATTTATGCAGCACTGCTAAGATGGGCAACCCACATGGCTAGAAAAGAATAGTACGATGATGGGATCAGAAGTCTTCATCGATGCTGAAGACATGGTTGGTCGCGGCACCGCCGTTGAGGTTGGACATGACAGAAGCCTTCTGGTACTCGCCGACGCGCTTCTCGAAGAAATTGGTCTTGCCCTGCAGGGAGATGAGCTCCATCCAGTCGAACGGGTTGGCGACGTTGTACATCTTGCCGCAGCCCAGCGCCATGAGCAGGCGGTCGGCCACGAACTCGATGTACTGGCCCATGAGGCCGGCGTTCATGCCGACAAGGGCGCATGGGAGCGCGTCACAGATGAACTCCCGCTCGATGTCGACGGCGTCGGCTACGATCTCGCGGACGCGGGACTCATCGAGCTTGCTCTTGAGGATGTCGTAGAGGAGGCAGGCGAAGTCGCAGTGGAGGCCCTCGTCGCGGGAGATGAGCTCGTTGGAGAAGGTGAGCCCCGGCATGAGGCCGCGCTTCTTGAGCCAGAAGATTGCACAGAAGGAGCCCGAAAAGAAGATACCCTCCACGCAAGCGAAGGCCACGAGGCGCTCGGCGAAGCGCTCGCCGCCGTCGATCCAGCGCATGGCCCAGACGGCCTTGCGTCGCACGGCGGGGACGGTGTCGACGGCGCGGAAGAGGCGGTCCTTCTCGGCGTCGTCGCGGATGTAGGTCTCGAGCAGGAGCGAGTACATCTCGGAGTGGATGTTCTCGATGGCGATCTGGAAGCCGTAGAAGGCCCGGGCCTCGGCGACCTGGACGTCGGACATGAACCTTGAGGCGAGGTTCTCGAGGACGATGCCGTCGGAGGCGGCGAAGAAGGCGAGCACGTGGGAGATGAAGTGGCGCTCGTCGGGGGAGAGCGTGTCGTCCCAGTGGCGCGCGTCGGAGGAGAGGTCCACCTCCTCCGCCGTCCAGAAGGACGCCACCGCCTTCTTGTAGAACTCCCAGATCTGCGGGTACCGGATCGGGAACATCGAGAAGCGGTCCGAGGACTCCGCCAGCAGCGGCTCCTCCGCGTCCACAAGCTTCAGCGCGGCCGCCGGCATCGTCGCGCAACCGCCTCAAGATTGATCGATCGGCGGCTTCTTTCGGGGTGGGAGTTTCGGGGTGGTTCTGGCGTGGGGAATGGAGGGAGCGGGTGGATTTATGCGCGGGCGTGGGAAATTTGGGTGGGAGATTTCGAATTGGAAATTGGATTTGGCGGCGGCTTGGGAATTGGGAGGGAGGGAAGGAAGGAGGAGCGGATAAGGGTGACGCCTTTTTTTTTTTTTTTTTTTTTTGTTTTGAACAGGGAACCGCGATATATTAAAAAGCTAATACAACCTTACACAAACAGCACACGCGGAAACACTGAGAAACATCGAGAGAGGCCACACGCCCAGGAACATTTGCAGAAAGGACCCCAAGAAAGACAAAATTTACAAAGCAAGCCCTTGGAGCCTCTGCAGAGACCTTCTTCTCCATCGCACCCGCACCGACCGAGCACCATCGCCGTCGTCGGCTTTTACGAGTCGCAGTAGACGCCCCCCACACGGAGAAGCCGAAGCCGCTGTGCCATATCGACCGGGGACGCACCCCATGCTTCAGATCGGAGCTCGAATCCACCAAGCCGGCAGATCCGCCGCCGTCAGTCCACCTTCCCTCTCCTGAACAAGTTACCTTGCTCGACATCCCACGCCGCCACCATAAGCAGCGGCCCGCACGTCCAGCAGCAGCACCCCCATCCTCCTCTCCCTCGCCACCACGGCCGTCCAAGAGGGAGACAGCAGTACCACCACCGTCAACGCACACCTCCAGAAACTTGAAACGGCTTCGGCCACCTCCTTCCCCGCAGCAGATCCGCCATGGAACCACCCCGCAGAGGATGAAGGGCCTAGCTCCGGCGCCGGAGAGCACCAAGAACCAGCCGCAGAGGAGGGCAAAAGAACAGGCATCCGCCAAGACAACCGATCTACAAAACCAGCGAAAATAAAGAGCTAAACCTATACTAATAACTACTCTGTATACTCCGGCACCTCGCCTTAGCACCTCCCCGACGACATCGCCGTCGAGAAAGGCCTCGGTCCGGCCCGGTTTTCCGTCGGTGACTCTCAAATAACTGTAGAGAGTTGAGAGCAGGGAAGGGGAAAGAACTGTACCGCCGTGGGGTATTGGCTCGGATAAGGGTGACGCCTTGCGGCGGAAGAACGGGGCAAAATTTCGATTGATTTTGCCGGGTGTTTTCGGGGAAGAAAGGTGGGTTCGCGCCGCGCCGTGGAGTCGTGCTGCGCCGTTGGGCCTGGGCCTGTTCGGTTGTGATATGGTTGTGCGAAGTAGGTGAATTTGGGTCGATACAAGGAGGCGAGCCCATACAAGCATGCATCCCTTTAGTGTATTTGTATTTTACCCTACTAAAAAAATATTCCCTAGAAAATAGTATATTGGTCTTTACTTTAAGGCCCTTTGTTGAGTATTTCACTTAATACAGAAGATAATTAGTGATACCATTAAAAGATCAATGTACCACGCCATAAAATTCACATCAAAATTCAATTTGCACTATGAGAACCAAAATAAAAATTTGTTGAATAGAAACTCCAAACTAAAATGAACAAGAATAGGCACTGTTTAAATGAATTATCTTTTTCATTTCTCTTGATGTGCATACGGTTTTGGTTTAAAATTTGCCTGGTTATTCATATCACACTCTATATATGTATTTTTCCTTGTTTTTTCATGATTATTTGGACTACTTTTCAAAGTTGGTATCATTCATCATTCAAAGCATGTTATCACTCGATATGTTCTAATCGATCCTAGTACAGTGAACCTTTATTTTCCGTGGAGGTTATACAAACGAGTCCAACATCGGTTAGGAAAATATGTGGATTTTTTGTTAAGAAAGAACTCACCTTTGCGAGGCTCCCGAGAATTCAGCATGGATGCGCCGCTACGACCCTACCACCGGAATACTTCCCAGTTATATGTGGAGCTTCTTTTACAAGATTATGTATGAAACCTAAGGTTTGGTATCATCAAAGTCTAGTATCACTATTTTCTCGTTGATCCTAGTATAGACTGAATCTGTGTGTGTGTGCGCGCGCGCTCGTGTGGTGGTGGTGGTGGTGGTGGTGGGGGGGGGGGGGGGGGGGGGGGGGGGGGGGGGGGGGGGGGCACTATATAGTGAACCTATCACTTGAAGTCTTGCATCACTAGATATGTTCTCCTTGATCCTATTGGGAGTATACAGTCAACCTTTTTATACAATAGTACTATATAGTAAACCTATTGCTAAATGTATGGCATCACTATATATGTCCTCCATCCTACTCCCTCCGTTCCACAATATAAGATGTTTTAGTCTTTTTCCACATGCACATGCACACACATGTATCTAGACACGTTTAAGTGCATGTGTCCATTCTTTTTAGTATGAATCTAGACATGCATGTGTAACACCTAAAACATCTATATTGTGGAACGGAGGGAGCAGTGCCGGAGACAGGGGGACCAGCAGGGGCCCTGGCCCCCCTAACATGCAGAAAATTACGAAGGACCCCCTAATTTCTTTGCCGAAAACACCTCCAATTGTCCAATTTTTGCACTTCGGCCGTCCCTAAAAATTGGCAAGAGAGGAAACAAATTCACCAACCCTCCTTATATTTTTTTCCTGGCTCCGCCCCTGGGAGGGAGTAGTATAGAGTGCAACTTTTTTTTTTTGGATTGTATAGTAAACCTTAGGTATAGTTGTGTCTTTGCTTCATGAGTTGTTCTGTTTTAGAGGTTGGGGTAGTAGGCAAGGTTATGTTGACACATCGTTTGATCCGTTCATGCAATGGAACTTGAGACAAAGAGCAACACATCACGTGAGGGTGCCCTTCATGATGGAGACATGGAGCCTAGTAAGAGGCAAAGGTCCTGAAATGAAACAAACCAAGCGCAAGTGCGCAACTAAACACTATTTATCATGTTGTAATCCTAATTTTTTTCCGGTTTCGTGATGTTCTTCTAACGAGACCAAAAAGCGCTCCAAGGCGTCCTGCAAGGGCTAGGCATAGTACAAGATCCCATTACTAGTTGTCTAGAGACACTCACTTTTTTGTGTGGAGATTTTTTTTTTTGTAAAATAAGTTATGTTTAGTTTTGACCATTAAAATTTTCCAGATTTTAAGTTATGCTTTGGTCATTGGGATATTTTGGGAGAGAGAAATGTCGAAATATAGGGGGCATAATGGTGCCAGTGGCCACAACTTTAGTCATTATTGACTTACTGTACTTCCTTTGTGTGTGTGTGTGTGTGTGTGTGTGTGTGTGTGTGTGTGTGTGTGTGTGTGTGTGTGTGATGGAATTGAAATCCACTAAGCCATGTTAAATGGAATTGAAATCCAGTAAGCCAAGCTTCTCCCTACTGGAATCCATAAGACGGTATCTACTGTGCTACACAATTTCAAGTTTAGATTGATTCTTTGCTCATAAAAAAATTGAATTCCACCCTTTACCTTATTCATGACACCAATTACTACATCTAGTGAAAATTCGTCCACATTATCAGAATATATCGCTAAAGCAAAAAAGAAGCAACCACAACCTTCATCATGATTATCGAGGTTCCAGGATATTAGGATTATTCCAACAAAATTTTCATCAAATAGAGTAATCGGTGTCATAAATGTACAACTAGGGGTAAAAAGTGAAATTCACTCTTAAAAATCCACATATTACACATGCTCATGTAAATCATGTGTTGTTTGATGGAGTGATCGGGGCAACTCTAGGGAAAGTAGAACCCTGCTTTTTTGTAATAGGTTGAAATCTTATGCTCAAGTACACAGGGTCGCTGAACAAAGAGTAGCATATGTAGACCACCACCAACCCCTTGCTCAACAAAGTGTCCTAGCGTTTTTTTACAACCAGTGTGCCGTGTGCACAAATGATGTGTTGGAAAGATAATACAGGGGGAGGACCAGCCGCACACATGACATAACAATGATGAATTAAACATTTGGAACATTGGACCACCAACAACCGCACTTTCTCCAACAGAAATTCGAAAAAAAGATAACTCAAAAAACTCAGCAGCCAAAACTGGCGGCAATGGAATATTTATCTGGCTAGATACACAAGGGTGCTGAAATTTTCATTGTTACAAATAATTGTGCCAGGCAACTCAAATGTTTTGTAAAGCAAGACTTATGTTCAGGAAATTTAACACACCATAGATACAACACTTTTGTGAGGTATCCAATAGTGGAATTCCTGGCAAGGAATTTTCAATCATGTACTAGATATTAACAAATATAGGCAATAGCATGTAAAAATGGAAGAGGTGGCAAAACGTCAGTAACAAGCAAGCATCACACAAGTGCTCAAATACTACTCAGGATTGGTGACAAATCATATAACCAAACTCCGAACAGCAAACCCCAAAAAAGCCGTGTGATCGACGGCAATGAGCAGCACAAGAACAGCTGTTACCCATAACAAAGATGGCAACATAAATCCTGGACTCATGTTCAATCAGGTCAGGATGATATATATATAGTCCTCCCATCAGTGAGCCAATAATACAAGAGGAGCTGGAACTTTATATGCTGTTCTTATCAAGACTACGACTTGCAGACCAAAAAGTTAAGCACAACGGAGCACGCTCCCACTAGTAAGCAGATTAATGCACGCTCGACCTACATTGACCAAACCCTCCGTTTCCACTTTGGAAAAATAGACAAGAAATAGCACCACCCATTCACCATCAACATCATCTTCCATCTGAAACATTCTTTCAGATTTTGTCAACCATTTGCGCAGACTTCACACGTACATCAGCCTCTTTTCATTAGTCCAAATGTCCACTACTAAAAGGGCGACCGGCCGACCCCACCACAAACTGTATGGGTAGTGCACTACAGACCCAAAAGGAAACAAAATGAGAGCATGCCTGACTCTATGGTAGCTCTACCCATCACTCACACTCATAGGGGCATTGAAAGACAAAGATGCATGAACAGAGCCATACACTTGCAATCAAAGCACCTTTGAAACGAAGAAGAAAAGGGAGGAGACATCATATATCATATACCATGGGTACTACTTAGAGAGGAGAGGATATTTAGATACGTCGCCTGCTCTCTGTTAGCAAATCAAAGTGTTCAGTATATCCTACACTTTGGATAGGTCCACGCCTAGCAGTAGTAGGGGTGCATGCTAGAGTTACCGTTCCTATACTAAGAATGAGGGTTGGGTTCAGGCTTCATTGAGTGGCCGTCCTGCAGATGTTGCGTGTCATAGATCGCCATTGCAAGCGAGATAGGCATCATGCATAGCGCTTTGGATTGGAGGAATTGCATCGCTGACCCGATGTCTTCTTCCATCAGCTTCGCTACCTGCTTTTCCGTGCCATCGGTCGACCACTTCTCCCAAATCTGTTCTTTGCCCCCACTGTCACTTGCCTCCCCCTAGGGTGTCATTCCAGCAAGATTCAGTTTAGACCCAGAGATATGGTGTGACTAATGGATGAAGATTCATAAGTACCACAAGTCAAATATGATTATTCAACAACAAATTACTGCTACATTATCTTATCATTTACCACTATCAGGTCATCCATGCTATGGAGGAACAAAATGGCCAAACAGGTGCTTTCGTGAAGGAGCCTTGGGTTCTACCAACCAAAATGGATCAACAAAATATAGCTAACATATTTCAACTAGTCAACCCATTAGCAATATATTAAATGTTAATTAGGGCCAAAAGAAACATATGCTTTTTGCTGACAGCACAAAACACTAATAGTGTATGCTGACACGTATAAATGGGTAATCAAAAAATTTAAAGGGCGAGAAATAGAAAACTAGACTGTACGCAACACACTTTCTACATTACTTGACAGGGAAAGAAGGATCAACTAAACTAAAACCATAGAAATATAGAAAAGAATATCTAAAAGCCTAGTGATTATTATCTTGGTACGTTTGGTAGAAGCAAACAATTACAAGCCATTCATGGTAATTGGTCCATCAAATTTAACTAAAATGAATTCAGTGTAAGAGTGCAAGATTCAACTGTTTTGCTAGAGGATGTGACCTTAACTGAGAGTGGGATATCAGCAATCAGCTGTGCAACTGCACCAGCACCACCAAGTCTGCTCATACTCAGAACCTGACATTACAGAACAATGATCAATATCAAATAGCTAAAACTAGCAGTTAGTTTTGGTTTGTGCAGTTTTAGACAACAGCGCATAAGAAAGCATACCTTGACTTGAAGCCTAAGAAACTTCACATAATCAAGGATCTCATCTAGCATAACTGCCCTATCGGTCTGCATTTAAGATAAGACATTTTTAAAAATGATTTAAGATAAGACATTAATTTTGCTAATTGGATAGTCATGGCTAAGCAGAAAAATCTATATCCAGTAATTACATAAATTATGTGATGATATAACTTTTTCAAATTACCAGAAAATAATCAACATGAACAGAAGTAGTCCCAATGTAAGTATTTGTGTTGTCTCAAGTGGCATCCATATACAACTACCAAACGTAGTTGTGTACTTATGTGGGCAATAGATACGAAGACATCAGCTCTTAAGAGTCATTTTCATTAGTTGGGAGAATATGAAGTCCAGTGGGGTGGAAATCTACTGCCAGGACATCATAACTCTGGACCACTGGCTGAACATCCAATTGCGGCAGGCATGTGAAGCACGCAAGTCTTTAGCTTATTATGATACTTGATGCGAAAAAATGCTTACAAACCTTGTTTGTGTTGGGGACCAATTCCTGTAAGGCCCTCATCCTTTCTGCTATTCTCTCTCTTCTTAGCTGCATTCAAACAGACAATGATTCAAAACTTTTCTAAGAGTCTAAGAGCTTAGGAGTTCTAAGAATTGAGAAACGAGTCAAACAACTGATAAAAATAGAAAATGTAGCCATAAGTAAACTGGAGGCTAGCACTTTTAAAGAACAATAAGATGCTAGTCATCTCATATTAATGACTGTTAGGAATATATTGCCGAAGCTATAAGAACCACGTCCTTCAACCACATTTATTGATACCTTGGTTGTAATCATATCACATTCACTACAAAACAAAGTTCCAGTTTGGTATAAGAATTGCCAAAAGCTGGTGACTTCCAATACAATGCAGCATCATTGTTAAAGTATTCCACGGTGCTTAAAAAACACTACACCATATGCCTCCACCACATAGCCGCTCAACACGGCAACACCTAGCTACGAAAAGAACCTTTTCCTTAACCCTTCCAATTACTTGCACAGAAGCACCCACTGAATCAAACTTAAAACTGCAAGGAACTTATACGAAGGTTATCTTATCTTTTTGTGAATAGCGTAATCGTGCCAACAATCATTTGGTCACTAACACATTTTCCAAGATTCGTAAACCTATGCACCAAACATGAATGTGCCTAAGTTGTTCAATTTCACTTTGCAAGTGTGAGTTGATTAGCCATGATTACCCTCTCAGCGATACTGTGGGGATCGGTCGCCTGCCCCCGACGTGCCCGCACCTTAGGCCGGGGCGGTGGCGGCTGGTGTTGCTGTGGCGCCATGGCAGCCTCACCCAGCCTCGGCTGCGCGTGGAACACCTGAACACAAACACAACGAATCAACACCGACCTTGGCAAATCCAAATTAAAGTGCACAACATTCACTTAATTCGAATCAACCTGAGGAGGGGGTGCAGGGCGGAGGTGCGGCGGCGCACCGGCGAACACCGGAGCGAAGAGCCCGGCGAGCTGCACGGGGTCCCGGTCCTGCAAGAAGAAAGCGGAGAACACCTCAGTCAGTCGGTCAGTCCCCTCCCATATGTCACCACTCGCAACCGACTCTAAGGGCAGGGTAAGTGAGCTCACAGTCCTGGCGCCATCGGGGCCGTCGTCGATTCGTCTGGCGCCGCCAGAGGCCTCCGCGGCGGCGTCGAGGCTGAGGGCGAGCGGGAAGGGGTGGTGGTCCCCGGGCGCGGCAGCTGTGCCTTGGCCGGCGGGGAACGAGGAGGGGATGCTGAAGAAGTGGTCGAGGAAGTCGTCCTCGGCGCCAGGCGGCGGCTGTCCCGCCATGGAGACGGCCGACGGCGAGTCGGTACCCCAACTGTCAGCCGGCGGAAGCTTCGGAATCGATACGAAGTGAGGGGGGAGTGGGGTTTGCTCGGTGAAGGAGAGAGAGGAGGCTTCGTTTGGCGTTTCTTTAGTAGAGCGGACTGACGGAGGGGAGGAGAGAGAATGTAGGGGAGACAGAAAAGGAGTGGGCTTCTGGGCTCTGGTCTATGGGTCCTGTAAGAATGAGGAGATTGGGCCGAGCTGTTACATAAGTTAACTGTCTGCTCTAATCGACCAGCAGAAAAGCCCACGTCGTACTGGGCCAATCTTTTAGCGTCGAGAATCAAGATGGTCTGTGACTGTGAGAACACACCATAGCCTTTATTATCTACACGATAATATATATCCCCTAAAGAAAACACGTTAATACGTCTCTGAAAAAAACTAAACGATATTATCATCGTTTTCGGACATCACTCCGTATGGGTCATCTTTGACCGAATTTATTTGTACTATCTCCGTTTCTATTTATTATGGGTTTAGTTAAACTCAAACTTTATCAAGTTTAATCAAATAGTTAGGAAAACATCAACATTTAAAATGTAAAACCTATAGTATTGGAATCCTCATGAATATATTTGCATACCATATGAATTTGATATTATAGACGTTGATATTTTTTCCTATATTCTTGGTCAACTTGACAAAGTTTGACTTTGATTAAACCCAGAACGCAAAGTAAACAAAAACGGAGGGAGTAGATTTTTCACCCTTTTCTTCTCTACAAGAACGGGTCCATGGTGATTGCGTGTCTATGCTTCAATGAAAAGATTAGAAGAGTGAATTCACCTTTTACCCTCATTATCCCGTTTAATAATTTTTCTATTGAAATATCCAATTTAAGAAACTTTAAGCCCGACTTTATCCTGATTACCATTTAGTGTGTCATGTTAAATAGATTCAGCATGTTAGACTGATTTGGCAGGGCAAATGTTTAAATATCGGGAAAGCTGGATAAAGCACCCTAGGCGGACGTATAATTTGACTATCACATGTGTATTTAGCTTATTATATGTGTAAAATGTATGTAGGTGAAAGGAAAGCAATACAAGGATTGAGAGAGCGAAATACAAGTCACCATCACTAAATTCCACTCTGAGAGTCGTCGGTGGGACGAAAAGGTGATGAGATTCAAAATAATGAATTAGCGCACTAACCAACTCAACTAAAGTCTGGATCTATGGAAATGCGTTAGGATATACTCCCTCCGTTTCAAACTATAAGATGTTTTAGATATTTTTAATATGGACTACATATAGAATAAAATGAGTGAATTTACACACTAAAACACGTCTAAATACATCTAGATCATACAAAAATAAAACATCTTATATTTTGGAGCGGAGGTAGTATATTTGAACAACCTCTGAATGTTGTGAACATACATGAAGATTTGATGTACGCCCACAACTTTTTTATGTACTAGTAGTGTGCTAGCAGGGTCTAAATTTTGAGAGACCTATTGGGTCTGATACCATACTAAATTACTGTACTAGCCAGCTCAACCGGATAGAGAAACACACTGATTTGGGGCTAAAAAAACACCCATCCAAACAGGGTCTTGGGCATGTACAATGGTTATATCTTAGCGATGGCACGTAGCATAATTGCCGAGTTGGAAGAGAGAGAAAAAAAGAGAGATTTGCCTTCTCTTACCAACAATTGTCTAACTATATATTTAGGAATATTTGGTGTTGGAGATAAGACCAACAAATAACCCATTGTACATTATATTTTTCTGTCATCTATTAACTACTCCCTCCGTTCATAAAAGGATGTCTCAATCTTTTTTAGATTTCTATGTATCTAAACACTAAACTATGTCTACATACATATAAATCTAGAAAAGATTGAGACATCCTTTTATGAACGGAGGGATTACGTGGTAGGTGTAAGATTAGATTGTGTTATATGCCCTAGTGTACGGACAATCCACGTGCAAAAATGCAAAATGTTTTACCCGGTCCAATTACATCCACAGCGGAAATCTCCTCGTGATCTATAGAGTAGTCAATTCATGTTTTATTTGGTAGCTGCACATCGCAGTCAGTAAATATGACTGCATGCGTACCAGCCATGGCTCCCGCGGACAGTTTCACGTTTCCAACACTCGTCACGTCCCAGGTGACGGCCATACGGCGTTGCTTTTGCTTCTTTTCTACCGCGCGCCCCGGTTGCGTCGCAGTCAGTTACCAACCGGGAGTAGGTTGCTTCCTGGCCGAGCAACGGCGAAGAACCGGCATCCATCCGTGCATGACCACGGTCGGAGTACGTTTTAGTAGGCTGCAAACCAGCATTACTTTTATACTGGAAACATGTGAACATGAGTAACTTCTTCGGGGTCTTTGGGAAATGTAGTAATTTCGAAATTCTTCTTTTTTAATCAGACTGCATGTGTTACTTTTTTTCTTTTTTCGAAAAGGGCAGTCCCAGCCTCTGCATCAAACTGATGCATACGGCTTACTTTATTAATTTATTATGAAGTTTTCTGGTCTATTACATCACTGGTCACATAGGGTCGAAACATGAATCAACCACCTAAACAAGATATCAGCAAAAATATTATTCATTGTTCTAGTCTCTTCTCAAAACGCCAGCCCGCACGATTGAAGAACTCCTTCGCGATAGACTCCAACTGGATACATCCAGACTCCATAATATGCCGCTGCTCCGCTGGTTGGAGATACGACCATGTTCTGATCCAGTGAGTTATTAGCGGTATAACCTGCAAAAAGGATGGTTGCTTTGGCTTGTTAAAAACATAATCGTTACGTGCATTCCAGATTGCCCATAACACCGCACAAACACCCACTCTAATTTGCTTTAAAGTTGGCTTGTCAATTCCACTTAGCCAGTTACCAAATAAATGTGAAATATTTTTCGATGGGGTAATATTCAGCGCCATATGCACTATGCGCCATATTAATTTAGCAAAATGGCAATCAAAGAATAAATGTTGTATTGTCTCATCTGCATCGCAAAAGGAACACCACTTGTTGCCATTCCAATTACGTTTAGCAAGATTATCTTTAGTCAAAATCACCTTCCGATAGAGAAACCACATGAAAATCTTAATTTTTAGTGGCACATTTATTTTCCAAATATACTTTTTAAGAAATTCAGTATGTCCATTTAAATAATCTAAATACATTGATTTGACAGTGAAAGACCCCGAACTAGTCAAGCCCCAAACAAATTTATCCGGCTCTGTTGAAAGACTAATGGCCATCAAACGATTCACAAGATGCAACCATTGTTCCCACTTGTTGGGTGTTAGAGTTCTTCTAAAGTTAATGTTGAGAGGACGTGTTAGGGCTTGAGCTACCGAAACTTGTTTCTGGTTAGCTATATTGTAAAGTAGTGGGTATTGTTGTGCTAGGGACGATCCACCTAACCACGCATCCTCCCAAAATCTTGTGTTCATGCCATTACCTATCCGAAAAGACCCTCTTTTGAAAAAATCATTTCGCACATTCATCAATCCGTTCCAAAATGGAGAATCGGTTGGTTTGACCGTCACTTGAGACAGTGTTTTTGAATGCAAGTATTTATTAGTTAAAAGCTCCTGCCACACTCCTTGTTCATTCATTAGTTTGTAAAGCCATTTACTTAGCAAGCATTTATTTTTCACCTCTAAAACCTCGATTCCAAGCCCCCTTGATCTCTAGGTCTGCATATAATATTCCATTTTGTAAGGCGGTATTTCTTTTTGTGTCCATCACTCTTCCAAAAGAACCGTGATCTATAGAAGTCCAACCTCTTCCGTACTCCCTTTGGAATCTCGAGAAAAGATAACATAAACATTGGTAGGCTAGTTAACACCGAGTTAATGAGAATTAATCTGTCTCCTTGGAATCTGCATGTGTTACTTACCGTTCGTAAGCGTTTGTGTATCATCCTTGTGATCGAAAATGTGAGTAAGGCCAGAACAAGCAAAAAATGCATGTATTCTCGGCAAGATAATGCCACCAACACTGATACTGAGTGATGTTGAAATCCTAGTAATACTATAAGACACGACACAATATATTTTTCCAATGGGTGTTTTTAAGCAAGAACGTGAATCAACAAAGGACATAAAACTACATGATATACATCTACGATGTACTCGATGTTCTGAGAATGCCGGCGATGGCGACGCTCTCGAACGTCACACACTTACCTGGAGGCATTGTCGAGGTGTCCCGCAACTGATGTTGGCTTTGTCTGTTCGTGTAGCTGACGTTGTACTGTTTTTCGTCATTGGTTAGGTGGTGTGCGACTCTGCGGCCGGCATGGATGTCGGAGAGGCGGCTCCAGTTTATCGCCTTCCCCATATTTGCATTGAGATGTTTTGGTGTTGGCTTTGGTCGCTAGGGTGACCTGGTTGTCGACTCGTGTGGGGCGCGGTCTTGTAGCCGTGGTGATTTTTATGCTGTATATCGATTTTCGATCAATTTGCCTTATAAACTGGCAAACTCTTTTCTTCGGTATCAATATTAATGAAAGTCAAATTGCCTATTTTCAAAATATAGTTCGCCGGGCCACTGGCATATCTGGCCTCTCGCCCAGAGGTGCCCGTGCGACGCATCCACCTCGCCTCACCAACCCACACTGACCCTACTGCCACTGACCGGCGCCAACTTATTAATACGGCCACGTCGCCGCATATCCGAGCCAGTCGAGCCCGGCGTCGAACACCCAGCGCGCAGACTCTCAGCTACCGCCGACGCCGCCGCCTCCTCCGAACGCACCAACCCATGGCGTTCGCGCTCAAGGCCTCCTCCTCCCTCGCCGCTTCGTCGGCGGCGGCATCGTCCGCTTCGTTCGCCGCCTCCCCGGCGTCGAGGGGCCGCATTGCGGCGAGGAGGGTCTCGTTCCGTGGGACCGCGCCCGTGGCCGCCATCAGGGCGGATGCGTCCGCCACCGCTGCCGCCGTGGCTGGGGACAAGCGCACCATCTCGGGCACATTCACCAAGCTCAAGGAGCAGGGCAAGGTAAGGTCTCCAGCCCCTGCCCGACGATTGCGCGTGTATTGATTCCATCGATTAGATTGCGGATTGCGATTTGTTAGACGCTGCACACGGTCCGATGCTGGTAGGGACCTGCGAATTACGAATTTCTCCTCTGGATGGGTTGGATCGACCGGGTTAGGGTGAGGTGAAGCCTTTCCGGATTTGCTGCGTCGTTCTACCACTGCATTTTGTCCTGTAATAGGTGTAGGATATGATCGATAACTTTAGGGCGCACCGGTTGGTAACTCGTAAGGGCAATCTGCTGTACCTATATGTGTTCGTGTTGTGATATTTATACTGAACCTCCTGAAAGGTGATAGTTATGTTACCTGCCAGTTGATATTTTCCAGATAAGCGTTTATGTTCGTAATATTTGTTTTATATTTGATTTCTAATAATGTTTGCAACTTATAGATCGCGTTCATTCCATTCATCGTTGCTGGTGACCCTGACTTAGCAACCACAATGAAAGCATTGAAGGTTCTTGATGCATGTGGTTCGGATGTGATTGAATTGGGTGTGCCTTATTCTGATCCATTGGCTGATGGCCCTGTTATCCAGGTATGCTATAATGCTACATATATTCTGTACTATTCATGTTCTTCAGCTAATGCGTTTTCACATTTTGCTTGCATCATTATAGGCTTCTGCTACACGTGCGCTAAGAAAAGGCACCACATTTGAGGATGTTATCTCTATGGTAAAGGAGGTGGTACCTGATCTGTCCTGCCCTCTAGCGCTTTTCACATATTATAACCCAATTTTGAAGCGTGGTGTCGCAAACTTCATGTCTGTTCTAAAAGAAGCTGGTGTACATGGTAATGCCTTACAGTTATTTGTAGGCCCAATACATCTTTTTATAGTTAACCACATAGAGTTGTTCTTCTACATTAAAATGCCATTGAAATCATATGGTCACCTAGTTATCTGAAGTATGGTGTCGTGTCTGACTAGCGCATAAGATTGATTCAGATAGACAATTGAGAAATTTAAAGTGGGATAACAACATTGACAAATATTCAGAACAATATTTTACACACTGCGCAGTGCACACTGATCTTAATATTATGGTGCTTTTTTGCTGTTGCAAAGTTCTATTTTATTTATCAATCAAGTTACATATGTATTACTATATTGCAGGTCTTGTGGTACCTGATGTTCCTCTGGAAGAGACAGATATTTTGAGAAGTGAGGCTGCCAAGAACAACCTAGAGTTGGTAGGCTCTCTTCTGTAATATGATAATCCTAACCTTATTATTGGTCTTTTCGTCTCTGTAGTCTTGATCAAATAGAGTCAAATATTCTCGTTAACCCTCTCTATCTTTGAAGAAAGACCCCATTTGATACTTCTTATTGTAAATGCTTATGCAACATGATGCGTTATGGTTGTTAGATCATCACTTTGCTGCAATTGTAAGTTTGACTCATGATTCATGACTTCATGTTCCTTTGCCCCTTTCCTTTTCTTCTCAAAATAAGCTACACTATCTGATTCACATGGTAGCACCGTAGCAGCAAACTTCAAGCTTTAATAGTTATTCAGCATTTGGTGCTGATTAGTATGGAGGATACCTCTTTTGTTTGGGTGCTTTGGGTGTATATAATTTTTGTTATAAGTTATTCAAATAGTATCTATTTTGCATGAATGCCTGCAGGTGTTACTGACAACACCTACTACACCAACAGAAAGAATGGAGAGAATTACAAAGGCTTCAGAAGGATTTGTTTATCTTGTAAGTATCCAGAACTCACTAACTATTTTCTCTCTCTTAAAATCTGTTCTCATATAGTGTATTCTCCTTACGAAAAACACAAATAGGTCTAGTGTCACTTGGACAATTCAACAATAATTAGAAAAAAACATTTTAGTGTTTAAAAAAGAACCTGATTTTCTCACAAGCACATACACATTCTCACTACATACCTGTAAAATATCTCGAAGGAATATGTTTATTTGAGGGCTACATAAAAAAGACAAATATATGGATATACAATGAATGTACTATTTGCCATTATAGATCCACACATTTGTTTTTTGGGGCAGTGCACAGGTGAAAATATTTACTAATAAAATTTACAGTTATGTGGATCACATTCAAATCTAGATTTTAGAGGTACATGTGGAATCTTATTGGTACTTTGAAATACGATTTTTGATTTTTGAAAGTTTCGGGCTCCAAGTGATCTGGGAGCCAAAACACCCCACGCATTCTCCTTATCCCTAATCAGAAAGGTTTCAAAATGTCCAACCTAGTGTATATAAGATTAAGAAGAGTATAGTAGTTTATCATCTCGATTTTTTCTGGAGGGAATTTACCATCTGAAGTTGACTTCGTAACCTTAAAACACACACTTTTGTGCTGTCATGCTTTCTTCTCCAAAAGAGGCCCTGCTTGACATGCTTCTGTGCTTACATGTAATCTGGCGCTAGACTGCTAGCTGTGCTAATTGCAAAAACTGAATAACATAATGAAGTGTAAACTACTCTTTGAGACTCCTCTGTTATTTGTTTTCCCTTCTCCATTTGGCTTTATGAATGATACACAACTGGAGTTCACTTGACACTGTTGAGATTGGCTATTTCTGATTCTCTTGAATCTAGTATAACTAATTAGATACATGATTGGCTACTTGCTGAGCTTTACTGTTTGGTATTCAGGTAAGCACTACTGGCGTTACTGGGGCACGTGCAGACGTAAGTTTCAAGGTCGAAGCTCTTCTTCAGGAAATCAAGCAGGTCTGCAAAATCCTTCTTTATTTTTAACCAGTGAACTAGCTTTGGTCTGCTACCGTACTGTGTAATGGACATCTTGTCCAGCAATGCTTATAGAATTCGTCTGCTTATTCAGGTCACAGATAAAGCTGTTGCTGTTGGCTTTGGAGTGTCTACTCCAGAGCAAGTGAAGCAGGTAATCATATCCAGCAACTCTGTACTCAGCAGAATATCTCGTTTTATCCTCCTTTCTCTGCACAAAACTTTGACAACCTTGTTGCTTCAATTTTGTCTGTAATGCAGATCGCAGGATGGGGTGCAGATGGTGTGATCGTTGGGAGTGCAATGGTGAGGCAATTGGGTGAATCTGGCTCTCCCGAAGAAGGATTGAAGAAGTTAGAAGAATTGGCCAAGAACCTAAAGGCTGCATTTCCATGAAGCATGTAGTATTTTTTTTTTTTGCCGGAAAGCACATGAGTATCTTTTCTTGTAGTTCTGTTTTAAGGTGTAGCATTACTATCTTGACATTAGTTTGGGTGGTTGCTGTTGTGTGTAGGGAATAATTGTATCCTTGTGTTGAATGCTCTAGTGAATAAATCGAGGTTAATGTTATAAACGATGCATATCTGTGTCTCTATGTCCCTTGGTTGTACAAGGAGTGACCCAACATGACAGTATTCACGTACCTGAAACCGTATCAATAAAATGGTCTGTTAAGAAACCGTGTCTGTAAATTGAGGAATAACCTGGAATGCCATGCTTATTGTTCCTCTGTTTTTACTATAAATGGATGGTAATTACTTGTTCAATTAAATAGCCCAGGAAGATCTGCCATCCAGTTGTAAAATCAGCTGGGCAATATTACATTTCCGTGAGATCTGACAACTAATGGAAATGTCAATTTGCTGATACGGCTCAACCTCACATTTAAACCTGAACTCCATTCTCAAAAGCAAAAGCCAACACCTCCATTTTGACTAAAATTTGCTGTCAAAGTTATTTTTTGCAGTTTATTGGGCAAACAATAGGAATAGCTCCATAGAGATCAAGGATTTCTTAGTGATTGTACCCTAGTTACGCAGAAATTTCTGCCGATCGTTTTCTGCCATCGCTAATCGCTTCGTCCCACGCGTGGGGCCCACCGCCGCCCAGCTCGTCCGTCGCCAGCCTATAACTTCAACTCCCCAGGGAGCTTCATTGCTTCAGCCATGGATGACTGACATCCTGCAGAGACCTGCATCCTCCAAATCACTAGCACCAAACCGTCCGAGGATCAGAAGAACTCCCACGGCGGATGCCTTGCTCGAGAAGATCGCCAAGCTGGACCTACTGACCGAGATGGAGGTTCTGTTTTGTGCTTCAAAAACAAGTAGCTCTCTGAAGAAAGAAGCAGGCAGTGACACTGGAACATCCTCTCTATCAAGCTCAGACACTGGCAGTTCTCCGCTTTGTGTTTCAGAAACAGATAGCTCTCCGAAGAAAGGAGCCAATGATATTGTCCAGCATTTGGATGTCAATGTATGTGATTCCCAGACTATAACTTCAACTCCCCAGGGAGCTTCATTGCTTCAGCCATGGATGACTGACATCCTGCAGAGACCTGCATCCTCCAAATCACTAGCATCAAACCGTCCGAGGACCAGAAGAACTCCCACGGCGGATGCCTTGCTCGAGAAGATCGCCAAGCTGGACCTACTGACCGAGATGGAGGTTCTGAGCTGCGCGCAGCACCGGAATGTTGTGATGCTTATTGGGTTTTGTGTCGAAGACAAGAGGCGGTTGCTGGTTTACAAGTACATTTGCAACAGATCACTGGACACACATCTTTATGGTAAGCTATGTTTTATCCTTACAAACTCAGAGTGACAACTGCTTAGAGAACGGAAGCATTGATTTAAGTATAACCTTGCTAAACTACTGTTTGCACCCTTTTAGGCCGTAACAATGGGACCTTGGGGTGGGCTGCCAGACAAAAGATTGCAGTAGGAGCCGCCAGAGGGCTGCGGTACCCCCATGAAGAATGTAGGGTCAGTTGCATAATCCATCGTGATATGAGACCAAACAACATCCTTGTCACACATGATTTCGAGCCACCGGTATGATCAACTTCTGTACAATATAAGGAAGTCCCTACCATGCATTGAAATTTAATTAATTATGTGAAAAATGACCAGCCATAAAAGCTTATGACATTCTTAGATTATGTTGCACCTTTATAATTATCCGTTAAGCTACGTGCTAAAGAAATTAACTGGTGGTATCTGATCCACTGTAATTGTCGTTTCTGATTTATTATTTATTCATGAAACTTTGTATCTGCTCATATAATAAGTGTGACAAAACTGTCTTCCCATCGGCATGGCTGGGCTAAATACTGATGAGGTTCAAGTTTATCCATAATGGTGTGACAGGTCGGCGATTTTGGCTTGGCTAGATGACAACCTGATGGAGACATGGGTGTTGAAACAAGAGTCATCGACACATTTGGGTAAGTGGTCAGACATAGACTTTCCCTTGTTATTCAAGTGTAACCTGTAATTTACAAAACCTGAGCCTCTTTTCCCATTACGCATATATCTGGCACCTGAATATGCCCAGAGCGGGCAAATAACTGAGAAGGCTGATGTCTACTCGTTTGGGGTTGTTCTGGTTGAACTTGTCACTGGGCGCAAGACTGACGACATTAACAGACTGAAGGGCCAACAGTTCCTAACTGAATGGGTGAGTTTACCTCATAACTACAACTATTACCTGGAGTCTACTCGTTTGGGGTATATTATGACATTCTTTTGTTGTTGTGATCTCAGTTCTGGAGTGCCTGGCATTCCTGGAGTAGAAAAGATTGGAGAAGTTCTAGGGTGCAACGATGATTGGACTAATGAAAGGATTACATGTGAATGCGATCCAATGAATGATGTGATTCTACTTCCATCCTCACTAAAAAGGAGTCAGATCGGGAATTGGTTTGACTTTGCAACCGAATTAAACAACTTCAGTGCCATTAGCTGCGCCACCGACTATAGGAGTCAGATCTCGAATTAGTTTTCAAGAGGAGCAATATGTAGATTAAGTTCCTCTAATGGGCCAGATTTGTCAAAAAAAGAAAGGAAAACGCACTTAGTTTTGTAGCACTGATCGTCCCTATAAACAATGCCGACGTGTTTTCAAGAGTTATTTATGTTTGACCATTATTTGTGCGCCTTATCTATACCAATATAAAAAGAGCGAGAGGGGGCAGATCCAATGCATCGTGACCGTACAAGATTGCCATCAACGCTGAATATTACAGCCGTGTTTTACGGTAAAACACTGTCCGTCCCCCGTAATCCCGCACAAACCATCGCCACCCGCAGCCCTCCTTTTCTTTCCCGATCTCCATCACGCATCACTGCACGCCGCCTCCTGACACATCGCCGCTGTCGCGAGTCTGCCCGGCGCCGCCGCGAGAGCCTCCTTCTGCCGCCCTGCGGGAACCTGGCAGTCGAGCATGCCCGCCTCCGCTGCCCTGCACGCGAGGCTGCCTCCGGCGGCGCACTCTACCAGCCATGTACGAGGAGACGCCCCGGCGGCGTTGCTTCCAGTCATGGACTAGGAACCGCTAGCAGGCGCAGTGAGCGACCGTATCTGATTTTTTTTGGGGGGAGTATTGTCAGGTGCAGTAGTTCTCACAACCTCCTCATGTTGCTCTCTTCCGTATCTGACTTTTTATTTTGAGAAACCGTATCTGAATATTGGTTTGATTCCAATCTCCCACTTTGATATATCTCTTGCATTATTGCGTATAGCGTTTTGTGATGTTTATTAAAAATGCAATACAATTCTGGTCAAGTCTTTGTGCTTATGTGATTCAGTAGCAGTCACAACTAAATGTCCTTCTAGCAGTGATTTTGATGTCAAGAAAGAACGACATGTGCCATGTAGAAAAGGATGTGAGATTCTGTCAAAGTGGATGCCCAGCAGCCATGGAGTATATTTCTTGCTAGAACCATAGATGATCCTGTATATTTGAAACATGGAGTTGCCAAAGTTCAGTATGTATACACGCTTCAGTATTTAGCAGTGATTTTGATGTCAAGAAAGAACGACATGTGCCATGTAGAAAAGGATGTGAGATTCTGTCAAAGTGGATGCCCAGCAGCCATGGAGTATATTTCTTGCTAGAACCATAGATGATCCTGTATATTTGAAACATGGAGTTGCCAAAGTTCAGTATGTATACACGCTTCAGTATTTAGCAGTGATTTTGATGTCAAGAAAGAACGATATGTGCCATGTAGAAAAGGATGTGAGATTCTGTCAAAGTGGATGCCCAGCAGCCATGGAGTATATTTCTTGCTAGAACCATAGATGATCCTGTATATTTGAAACATGGAGTTGCCAAAGTTCAGTATGTATACACGCTTCAGTATTTTCGAAGATGTGCTACTCACTGGTTCCTAACCTTCTCAATTAGGAAAGCCCTTCCGGAGGTTAGCGAGGAACCTGCTAAATTGTAGAGACTACGGAGGTTAGCGATGACTGGTTGACTCGAGTCTGGCCTTGATTATTTTAAAGGATCTACTGAAGCTTTTCGAAATGTTATCATAGTGTTCATATGGTTGTAAGATGTATATACTTGTTGGGATGATGTTTGATCACTATGAACTATACTAACTACTACATTTAAGCTAGAGCCTTCGGTGGTAAAGTTGGCTAATATAGACTCCACATATTTGATGGTGGAGTTCTTCCTCAAGTATCCACATGAAGTCGACAGCAGCAGAAATGCGAACTCTTATACTCCCTCCGATCCGGTAAAACGTTCGTAAGAAATCAATAGAACGTGTACAAACGTACGAACGAGCTGCGACTCTTTTTGCGGATCGGAGGAAGTACTACTTGTGTTCATCGTGTGCAAACTTCAAGGGAATTAGATTAGCATGGTATCTCATACACTGATGAATACAATCACCAGGGCCGTTGTTCAGTGTCAGTGTCAAGATAGCATGGAAGACGTAAGTGGATTTTTCACACAATGCATTTCATCATATATCCACCTTGCAGGTTAGTGATTATGGTTGATGTTGTACAAGTTATTGATAAAGACCGATTTATTTTTCTAGCCATATTTTTGGATAAGAGAGAACTATTTTCTAGCTTGATGCAAATTAGATATCACTTTCATTTATGATTTCGATCGTTTGCCTATATTTTTCTGTTATAAGTTTACACACCTGGCTGGTTATTTTTGGATCACTGTTGCATCTTATTCCATTGAGAATTATGCATGTTTTACTTATTGTTGGTCATCTCGAGCAGAGTCCACATACTGAATCCAAGGCGAAGTTTCATAGTAATATTTTTTATGTCAGCTTTGAGAAAGACTGACACACTGTTTTCAATAAATGTGAGGTAAGATTGGTGATATTTTGGTGTTAACTAACTTTTTTTCTGTACGACGGATACCATTTTATGTATTTCACTTATTGTACTCTAACAATCATGTGCACTATTATTTGTATAATTTTTTCATCTGCACAAGAGATGATGGCAGAGTGAGTGATGGATGTATGTCTACTTCTGAAATCCAAACATTTATTTATTTGATGATCAGTGCATCTGAGATCATAATAGAACTTGGTCATATTCTGACTTAACTTCTGAGAGTAACACTTCAATTTTTTGCGTGGCACAAATCATAGCACATTTAGTAGATGAATAATTGGCATATAGATGCTTGGTCCTTGCCTGAACTAACTTGGAAAATGAATTTGCAAAAGGTGTTGTAGTCCCCTTCATGCTCTAGCTTGCACTTAGTATTATTAGGAGGGCTCACATATGTCCTATTTACCTTATAATAACAAGATTTTATGAACGGGTAATGAATTTGCACTCTTTAACAACAAAATGAATTGGAATGAGAAATTTGTTAACATCTAGATTAAAAATATTTATAATACGTGCATTGCACGTGCACTATTACTAGTTTATAGAAAGGGAGCGAGTAGCAGCTTGACTTAACTGTAATTCAGTGCACTATATGAGTTTTTTCTATTCTCTAACTTGAAATGGGCTGAATGTTCAATTATTTAGATGCTTTATTTAGAGCAGGAGTTGCAACGGTGGAGCAGGTGCAAGAAGAACACGCCACGTTCTCCTCTTGTAATGTGGGGCTAAAAAAGGACTGATTGGTATATTTTTATGTCCGTAGCAATGCACGGGCATTCAACTAGTTAAACTTCAGTGTGGAAGTATCACGGAAATAACAGGAAATTATTGATACACAATTGTACTTAAGGAAATATACTTAACAAAGTCGGTACGTCTATACTGGAACAAGTGTATATTAATACGCTGGAATTATACCCAGGAACAGTACAGAGCGGAACGTCAGGTTGTCCGTAGGATTGGTTCTATGGATTGTTAAAACCTGCGAGTTTGATTTGTATTCGAACTCGGCGCATGACTCACCCATGCGTGCTGGGATCTAATTGTTTAACAGTAATAGGCTAATAGGCTGGGACTTAATTGTTTAACACTAATAGGCTCGGTAACCGGCAGTTACGTATTGTGGTTGTTCTAACATGTCATGAGTCTTATCTGGAAACAGATTGATTTATCTGGAATTTAGAGTCTATATAATGGTCCCACCCTGTAACCTCAATATGCATTGTGAGCAGCACCACCGATAAATAAGACAAAGGTAATAGAGGGTAGGCCGAATTAGCGCCAACCCTAATTTTCTACACCCACGCGCCCTCGCTCCCCCTGAAATTGAGTATGTGACACAATTCATGAATACAGGTTTATGGATAAGCATAATATCCAAACTTCTCACTTTATACCACAAATATCGGTTTAGATCCGACTTATGGAACTCAGTGGCCTGTTTTTTCTTAGAAAGAAACATGTCTCTTTGTTTTTTTTAAAGTGCAAATGTTCAATTTTCATGCATGTTGGTGAAGACGAGGTGGCCGCGCATATCGTCTTTTCATGCCTGTTGGCATAGTTTGCTTGGAGTGTGCTTAGACAATTGCTGGGGTGTAATTGGACATCGATGAACTTTGCTCAGTTCTTTGCAGCTCGCGCTAACCTTACGGGACAGCCCTGTCGTATTGTTTGGACTCTTTTCCTTGCCCAATCTTGGGAGCTTTGGCAGATTCGAAACAAGCATGCCATTGAGGCGAAACTTATCGCGCAACCGGCTGGTGTGATCTACAAAACTCATACAGTATATTATTGCATAAGTGGGCACTAAACGTCAAGGCACAGGACATGGCCGCGCTGGGCAAATGGTGGACGCTCTCAAACTCCTTCACGCAGCGAACAAGACTCCCGGTTTCTAGGGGTATGGTTCTAGTTGTTTCGGCTGCTAGCCGGTATGCCAGTGATATCTATGCCGTTTTTAGTATTATTTTGACTTAAGCTGTTATGGCGCAGCATGTACTCGCACCTTGTTACTAGCTGGGTTTATCACCACTAATATAAAAAGGGAGAGAGAGAGGGGTGATCCAACCAATCGTGTCCGTTCAACCTGACGATCAACGCTCAATATTTTTTCCGCACTTAGCAGTAAAACAGTGTCAGTCACCGCTAATCCCGCACGAAACATCCACCAACGAATCCCCACCCCGCAGCTATTTTTTCCGATCGCCATCACGCATCCCTGCCCTATCACCGCCGCCCCGTGTTTGCCTGCCGCCGCGCCGCGGGAGCCTCCTGTCGCCACCCCTGCCCAACGACCCCGCAGCCACCGGCCCAACCAGCCCGCCCGCCGTGCTCCGTTGCGTCCCCGCCTGCCCGACGACCATGCAGCCTCCTGCCCGACGAGGCTTCACGCTGCGATCGACGCCTGCTTGCCCCATGGTGCCGCCCGGCGCGGTTGCCGGCCTCCATCCCCATCTGCCCGACGCGCCCGGACGTCGGGCGGCCTCTATCCGCGTCATCAGCCTGGGCCGCACGGCCGGCCTCGCACTCGCACGCCAGCAACCACGCGCATGTCAACTGTCCCCTGCCCAGCAATCACCGGAAATAAAGGTTAGTGTTGCTGCAATTCTTAGTTTCTTACTGAAGTTCTCTGAATCTCTGTCAAGCGTTATCCCATAGCAAAGGTCAATCCAGACTCCAGAGTGCTTGCTTATCTTGCTCAGTTATAACCTGATGGTTCCCTGGGTGTTTAGTTCTTTCTACCGGAAGCTGAAGATTTGCTATAGCAATGTGCTTCTCTGAAAATTTTAATCAGTTTTGTTGTGCTACAGACCTACAGTACACATGCTATTTTTTAAATGATGCTTCGATGTGTGACTAATCTATACCTGCAGAGCACCTACTGTTAACTAATCTGATTGTCAAGCACTCCCTGACTCACCTTTGAATGCACACATTTTTTAACTTTTCATAAAAACCTGATACTACTCTGGTATGACTCCCGTGTGTAATGGTACTGGAATCTTACGCCTATGTATGTGTACATGCATCTTTATGCACACGGGATGCCAATTCTAAATCTGACATGAACTATGCACAGGGTAGTTTATCACTTTATTGTACATTAATAAGGTAATATATATACTTCTGTTTTTCCGTTACTCTGTTAGTAGTTAACAAACTATTTCATAAGACCCTGAATGGTTTCTACATAAAAAATATGCATTTGTAGGCACATATATGTTTGACAATTTGCTCCATGATCACCACTATCTTAAATATATGGCTTATCTATATCAAAATTAGTACACTTGGCTCTTCATGTATCAAAGCAGAATACTTGAGTAGGTGACAAACAAACAGCATACTTGATGAGGTGACTGATTTCTCTACTCCAACTATGACCTCAGATATTGTCTAGCTGTTATGCCTCACAGATATTGGGTACGTTTGCCGCAGTTCCGAGTGTCTTATCATGAGTCGACGACCACTTGGTATGTGACATATATTATACGCTAGCGTTTATTCTGCTTGGTTTGTTCTCTGACATTTAGTGACTTCATTTTAGAATATCACATCAAGTTTCTTTTGAATCATGGACTACTGCTGATTCATTAGTCATTTACTACTATGGTTTCCTTGAGATTGATTATTCTCTGGGAGTATGGATACCTGCTACCAGGGACGTGACACCACCTATAGAGAGTGAAGATGATTTTAAGAAATTTCTGTTGGAGAATCTACGGGACAAGGAGAGTTGAACACATGAACTCAATAGTTTATAGTGAGAACCATCTACTTATCCTATTAGGATGTTGTTCTATTTCTAAGTGTTTGTTTGTAATCTTATGAAATTTGGAGGTAGGGATCTGTACCCACTGCCCTTTTTGTCTAAAATATGTAGGTCACTTTAACATAATTTACTCTTAAGCATTTTTGTGCATTCATTTTACCCAATATTTTGACAGCCATGCTGCGCTCTATGATTCCACTTTAATATAATTTCAGCTGTGATATTTTACTTCAATAAACTAAACATGTGATCCAAGCATTTACGGTTTTAGGTTGCATATACCTAAATAAGGACTTACATATGGCTCATCTTCGTACCATTTATAAGGAGAACTTGGTCTATTTATGTGCCATTGAACAAGGAATTAATTATCAAGATATAAGATATAATTTTATATATTAGTCGACACGTGCATTGCACGTGCACGATTACTAGTTAATTTAAAGTCAGGCATCGTTATACCTTTGATCTAAAAAAACAAAGAAAATAAATAATGATAATTTTACCTTTTTTGAGGAAAGGGATCGACACTAGTACAAACACATGTTTCCATAAACCTGTATGTGATGGACCTTCACCGACAAACTAAAGAAAGAGCCATCAGTGATGTATACATGTGATTCCATCTTTGAAGGTTCAAGTGAACTACCCGTCAATGACGTCTCTTCGCCTCTGCTGACATAGATTTTTTTTACATATGCAAATATGTTTCAATGTTTGCAGTTGGGTAGTTTTTTGGTGACGTTTGTTGGGTTACGCGATGGAAAACAAAAATTCCTTCATACTACGCAACACCCAAAAAGATAAAACGAGAGATGATTTACTAATCATACCGAAACCGTGCAACGGAAGTAGGTGTCGATATAGATGTCGATGAAGTCTGATGAAGATTATCACGGCTAAGCCTAGCGGTGAGGATGTCACCGACTCCCCACTCCAAGCCATTAGCGTTCCAACGTTAGCGTTAACCCGGATAGGATCAAAGGTATGATCCTTCCGAGAGTTCGCACGCGTCGTCATCCAGGACTAAGTATCTACCGGAACAAAGTATGTTGGAGATCACATCACATGGGAGAGAGAGAGTAGATCAAGATCTAAAGGGAGAAGATGCCTAACAAAACCCATAGATCAAGTTCTAGTAAAGAGGGGGGAGGGGCATTGGAGGAGAGGTGCCCCTACCCTCCTTTATATAGGGCGAAGGAGCCGAGGAGGGGGTGGAGGCGCACCAACCCCCAAGAAAGGGGGAGCAAACTCTAGTGGGCCTTTTGGCCCAATTCGGCCATCCCCTCACTTGGCCCTCAAGTCAAATGGTGGGAACGGCCCTAGATGAGCCTAGGGGCCCATGCGGCTGCCCCATGTGGTGCTAGCCATGTTTGGGCAGCCCGGGACCCCTCCCGACACTTCCTTGCCTCTCCGGTGTTGTCCGATTAAATCCTGAACTGGTATTTCACGTTACAGAATGTTTTCGGAATTAATCCAATATCATATGAAACTATTTATATGATCCGTGACATTCAGTGTCCGCATATTAAACCTACGGAAGAGTATTTCCTCTGTATAAAATCCCGGATTTAATCCGACAGTGATAGAAACTCTTTTCTATAACTTCGGGACATCTCAAATCCGCTTATTTAATATCTCCGATAATGTATCGATCACTAAAAAACCATTCCGGTGACTTCTTCTCATGGTTCCAACCAACAACTTGTTCAACTAGCTGAAGTAGACTTAAGTGTGTGACTCTACATGTTCGATAACAAGTGGACATGACCCGGAAAACTTTTCGAACAATAATCAATAGCGGAGATGTGGACGTCCATATTGATTCCCACTATTAAACGAATGAACTTGACTGAACCTGTTAGTCCGCGTACATTTTCCCATTGCTTCACGATACTGAACATACCCGAGGTGAGACATTCCGATATATATATGGGGAACAACTCTTGATCACTATATCTTGTTATCCTCGTTACCGGTCGTTCCCTTTTCTCCTTTTCCTAATTCCGGTATCCCCATGATGTACATCATGTTGTGTCTGCGCAGATGATGATGGATACCGTCATACCGAGTGGCCCCTATATGTATCTCTCCATCACCGAAGGAGCAATTCCCAGTCTTGAATCATTAGGATTAATATACACTCTCTGAATTGTTGGGATGCGGCATATGCCAGCATGAATTACATAGGCGCTGACATTTTGATCATCCATCTCCATGAATGACGTTTGACAGAGCTAAAGCAACCTTCGAGTATGCATAACCCTAACACCATCATGGTCAAGGATATCTATGCACAATAACTAATCAGTGATAATACTAACAACGTTGTGACGATACGATCTCATAGTATATCAACGGTTGGGTCTGTCCAGCCAACATTGTTTTGCTAACAATGTGCTCCCATTGATGTAGGTATAGTCATACCCATAACCAGTAAGACATGGTCATCATACAATAAATGAGTTAGTCTCTAGAAGCAAGAATAGGACATTTATTTGGGTGTTTATTATCCTACACGTGCTGATGGGTTCTCCTTTTGAATCACGTATTCAGAACATAAACATTAATTAGGAAACATGAAATTAATAATAACAATTATTATTGTCTTTAGAGCATATCTGCAACTACGTTGAGGCGACTTGAGCATAAATTTGAGTCTGTGGTCGTATTTGCTTGGTGACTCAAGGTTAGTGATTCTTGCTTTCTACACTTTTAACATATATCTGGTGACATATACTAGGACTTATGAATTTAGTTGGCAAAGTCGTTACCATTTGATACGTCTCAAACGCATCTATAATTTTTGATGTTCCATGCTTGTTTTATACCTGATGCTACATGTTTTATTTACACTTTATATCATTTTTATGCATTTTCTGGGACTAACCTATTAACAAGATGCCACAATGCCAGATCCTATTTCCTGCTGTCGTTTTGTTCCAGAAAAGCTTGTCGGGGAATATTCTGGGAATTGGACGATAATTTACGTGATTTATTTTTGCAATGGAACGAAGACATCGTCCGAAGGAGAGGTCGAGGGGACCCACCAGGGGAGCAGGCGGGCCCCAGGTGCGGCCTAGGGCCGGCATGCGCCCTAAGCGGTGGGCCCCCTGGTGCCCTTCTGACAACGCCCTTTCGCCTATAAATTGCTTCGTCTCCAGAAACCCTCGACACCCGATCAGAAATCTACGAAAAGTTCCGTCGCCGCCGCCGTCGCCAACCCTAGTTCAGGAGTGTTCTACAGCTCTTCTCAGCACCCTGCCGGAGGGGGAGATCATCACCGGAGGGCTCTACACCACCATGCCCGCCTCTGGACTGATGTGTGAGTAGTTCATCTTTGGACTACGGGTCCATAGCAGTAGCTGGATGGTTGTCTCTCCACCTTGTGCTATCATGTTTAGATCTTGTGAGCTGCCTATCATGATTGAGATCATCTTTATGTAATGCTACATGTTGTGTTTGCTGGGATCCGATGAATTGTGAAGTTATGATCAAGTTTGTTCATCTATCTATATACATATGTTTTATTTATGTTCCTGCATGCTCTCCGATGCTAGTAGATGCTTTGGCCAAGTAGATGTTAGTGTCTCCAAGAGGGGGTATTTATGCTAGATAGTGGGTTCATGTCTCCAGTAGCCTGGGTTTGAATGACAGAAACGACTAAGGCCGTGGATGTGTTGTTGCCACTAAGGAGAAAACAACTTTGCTATGTCTACGTGGCATTTGCATTGTTTACATTACACACTTTGCTTATTGCGATAATCTGTTGCTTGCAACTTAATACCTGCGGGAGCAGATGTTATTTCGCAGGTGGATTATTAGTCATAGATGTAGCTAGCAAGCGGTCTATGTATCTTGTTGTAATGCACAATAAATATTACAACGAACATTATCATGTCATATATTGCATTGTCATGCCATCACCATTTGTCAATTGCACAGCTGTAATTTGTTCACCCAACATGTTATCTATCTGTTTTGGGAGAGACACCTCTAGTGAACTGTGGACCCCGGTCCTTTCTTTTACACTGATAAAAACACCGTTTCCACCACGCTCTACACTCATTTGCTAGCTTTTCATTTTGCACTTTCATTTATTTTTCACACCATACGTTTAATCCTTTGTACTCCCTCCGTTCCGAATTGTAAGACGTTAAAGCAATTTCCGACAGGGTGCAAAAATCGCCCAAATTACGTGTCTGCCCCCATTCATTCCCAGAAATAACGTGTATTGCCCTCCTGAAGTACGTACAGCGAGCAAACCGATCAATTACAGCTAAGCGAAAAATAGAAATCAACAGCGTCGCTGGCCCTCGCCCCAGCCGTTCGAGATCTGGAGCACCTCGCTGGGGTCGTCGCCGGCCAGGGACACCTCGCTGGTGCACGTCGCTGGCCCTCCCTACATCAGGTCGGCGCAGATCCTCGCCTCTGCGCCCAAGATCTCCTCGTTGCGGCACGTCGCTGGCCCTCCCGCTGATCCTCACTGCATCAGGTCGGCGCAGATCGCCTCTGCGCCCAAGATCACCGGAGCCCAGGTCGCCGGTGCACAAGATCACTGGAGCAGCCGCTCGTCCCCGGAACCCCAGCTTCTCTGCGTCGTGATCACCTAGCCAGGATTCGCCTCCACCAGGCACCTGGCTGTGATCTCCTCCGGGCAACCCGCCATGATCTCCGGCCAAGAACGATCCTCGTCGCCTTGCTTTGATTCTCCTCCGGCTATTTACTACACTATATGATGAACAAAGTTAACTGAATTGCAAAAGTTAAATGGGTACTAAGGCTATACACAACTAGAGCAATCAGAGCTGCAGCTCCAAATCCACAGGGAAAATCAGAGCTGCAGCTAGAGAATCAGAGCTCTTAAGAGTATAGCAGGAGTATCGTGCAAGTTAACGCAAATTCATAAGTAAACCTGAAGTTAACAATTTTGAGGAGTATCACAGCAAGAAACCTCAGAATTTATCATTCACAGTTAAAAAGTCAATAAGTAATGTGACTGATAAACAGAATGGATTTGAACTATACTCAACCTTTTCAGAGAGGCCTTCTCTACTTGTACTCCATATTGCGAGCTACACTCGCTTTTCTACAGAACATGTACTACTCCATGACTATGAATATTTGCATGACAAAATCTGAATCTGATTTCTACTCCATGACCTGCTTGGTTGGGCTTGGCCTCTAATCTCTCCTGGTGCCCTCTCTTTTCGAATCCAGCGGCCAGTCCCGGAGTCCTCGTTTGCTGCGGTGCAGGAGTACAAGCATGAGTACAGATGCACAAGCAAACGGAAACATGCAAGCAAGTTTACTTCAGTTCCTAATGTTGCAGTGAAATTGCAAGCAAATTTAGTTTACTCAGTTAAAAAAAAAATACTCCAGCAAGCAAACAAGTTATTCAAGCAAGTTCCTCATCTCCATTTGGAGTTAACACAATGGAGCACAAGAATTGGTAAGTCATGTTTCTGCAACATGCATCAGCCAAAAGAACAAGACAATTGATGTTGCAGACTGTCTAGGTGTTTCAAAGAGCAGACAAAAAAAAAACAGTTTACTGGTCAAGAGTACTCCTAATTGTGCAGTACTCCTAGGAGTATATACTGAATTCAGCTGAATAACTTAAGTACTCCTACAGTTCAAATTTTCAGTGTACAAATGGCACCAAATTTTCAGTGTACACATTCTGGAGTAGCAAAGAGGTTCATGCATGATTCCTGATGCAACGCAAAGCTCTCCACCATTTTCCTATTGTGTCAATGGTCAGAACGAAGCAAATGAAACCATCGAGAGCACCTTTTTAACGCTGAATAATTAGAAGCTGGGGCAAAACCAGATGCCACACTCAACTCAAGCAGCACGCTCTCTTTTCCTCCCAAGCAAGATCAAACACAGTACCACGGAGAAGAGAGAGGAAGAGGAGGGGAGAGGAAGCAGTACCTGACCGTGAGGACGACGATGGCGGGGGCACCGTGGGGACAACGACGGCATATCTGCTGCTTCGCCGCTCCAAATCCGCAGCGGCGCCGCGTCGGCTCCCATCCAGATGCAAATCCAGCGCCCGCGCACGTAGATCCGGCGGCTCCACACCCAGCAGCACGTTGCCAGCGCAAAAATATGCAACCTTTGACCTCAAATCTCTGGCGGGGTGCGACGAGGATTTGGATTGCGAGACGAATCGGGGGGTGGGGAGCAAGACGGCGGTGGGGATAGGTTAGTAAGATGCAGCGGCAGTGGGAATCGACGGGGAGCGATAGGAGAGGGCGGCGACGGAGAGCTAGAGGGCGACGGGGAACGAGAGAGGCTGTCGGTGAGAGAGACGGGCGAGGGAAAGCGAGAGGGGCAATACGGGAAACTCTGAAGTATTTTCTACGTGACAAAAGTTGTACATGAAAACGTTTAACGTGTTACAATTCGGAACGGAGGGAGTATTCCTCAAGCCAGGGAGATTGACAGCCTTCCTGTTTTGTTGGGGCAAAGTAGTTTGATTGCGTTGTGTGCAGGTCCACGTCAACAGCATTTCAACGGCGCTGTTGTTGACACCGTGTTGAACCTCTTCCAATTCCTACTGGTTCGATAAACCTTGGTATAGTTTTCAAGGGAAAATTGTTGCTGCACTACTTCATACCTTCCTCTTGGGGTCTCCCAATGAACGTGTGTTCCACGTACATCAAGCCTTTTTCTGGTGCCGTTGCCGGGGAATTGGAAGCTACAACAAGGGGAGTTACACGCCACCATTCTCTTTACTTTGTTTTTGTCTTGCTTAGTTTATTTTTATTTTATATTGTTTGCCTTAAAAATTAAAAACTACAAAAAAATTAAAATTTCAGCAACTAGTCTTTTTCTATTTTTCTTGTTATTGTGTCTAGTTCTTTACTTGCTATCAATGGTTACTTTCCTTAAAACTAGTTCTATGGATGAAAACAGCATGAGAGAGATTTATAAAATTTATTTTGAATTGGGACATGAAGTGTTTGAAAAGAAAATTAAAAAACCTATGAAACTTTATTTGCATGATAGTAGCAATGTTATTAGCCTGAATTCTTTGAACACCATTATTGCTAATACTATGGAAAAATTTAAGCTTGGGGAAATTGCTATTGATGAATGTTATGATTATGTGAATTCTCTTGAAATATCTCCTTTTGATGAATTTGAAGCAATCAACTTGTTGACTCAAGAAAAACAAGAAACCAACAGAAAGCCAAATATTCCCCCCACTGTTGTTTGTGATAATCCATGCTATTTTGATAAATCATATGATAATCCTCTATTTGTGCCTACTACTAATATTCATGATAATGAGGAGGTTTGCTTAGATTTATATGATAATGCTCTAAATGATGGTCCTATGTTACTTGATGATATTAATACTACTATTGAAAATGGGATTGGAGAGGTCATGACTTTAACTAATTTTGATCTCACTACTTTGGAGCTTAATAAAAATTATATGTTTGTAGATCATGAAAAGCATGCCCTATGTGATATTTATATTATTGATTTTGTTCATGATGCTACTGAAAGTTATTATGAGAGAGGAGAATATGGTGTGGAAATTTTCAAGTCACTAAACACCTCTCTTTATGTTTAAAATTTTGAAGTTGCATTTGTTTCATCTTCCTATGCTAGTTGCTTTATGCTTCAATAATTATTTTCTTACAAGATTTCTTTGCATAGGAAGTGGGTTAGACTTAAATGTGTTTGATATTTGCCTCTTGATGCTCTGTTTTGTGTTTCAACTCTTATTCTTATGAGAGCATAATTAAAATCTTCTTGCCTAGCTAAAAGGCATTAAAGAAAGCGCTTTTGGGAGGCAACCCTTTATCTTTTTGCTTTCAGTTTTTATTTCTCAAGAAGTTGATTACTTCTGTAACAAGAAGAGCCTCTAATGGCAAGAAAGTGCTAATGTTTGGTTTGCTGCGCAGAAACAGATTTCTGTTCCTCACTGTACGAAAATCCAAAAGTTCACGGATCGTCTTTTTGATCTGAATTTTTTTGTGAAGAAACCTGAGCTTCATATCTATCTTTCGTTAGCTTATCATTGTCTGATTTGAGCAACGTAAGTGTGTCGAAAATATTCGTCTTTACGGACTGTTCTGGTTTTGACAGATTCTGTCTTTATTTTGGATTCCCTCTTTTACGAGTGTTGAGTGAGGTTCTTCAAGGGAGGAGAGCAGCACCTAAGGCTAGTAACAATAGCTAATATTTAAAATAAGTTTTTGCAATGTGTCTTTACAGAACCAAGTTGACTTATGTTCTGATGCACTAACCCTCAATGAAGTTTATGAGAAGTTTTGTGTGAAGTAAGTTTTCAAGTATTACGAGAGAAGAATGATAGAAGAAGATCAAGAAGTGTGAAAAGCTTAAGCTTGGGGAGGCCCCCATGGACCTCCTCTGCATATTTCAAGAAGACTCAAGCGTCTAAGCTTGGGGATGCCCAAGGCATCCCTTTCTTCATCAACAAATCATCAGGTCATCTCTAGTGAGACTATATTTTTATTACTTCACACTTTAAGTGATGTTCTTGGAGTGTCTGTGTGCTTTTATTTTCAGTTTGTTTATGTTTTGTTCTCTGATCATAACTAAGTTGGATCCTAGCATTCTTATTTGGGAGAGAGACACGCTCCGCTTTTTCATGGAATACACCTGTTCTTCACTTATATTTGTTGAGTATTCTGTTTTTGCTCTGTTAGCTTCTAGCTCTTGTTTTTCATGTATCTCTTGTTCAGAGCTATTAGTTCTTTTGTAGAAAGTACTCTCTTGCTTCACTTATATTTTTTTCGAGAGTTGTTCAAATAAGTTGATTGGTGTTTGGTTGGAACAGAAAATGCTATGCATGTGGTAATGGTATAATGAAAAACTTACATGTCTTGTAGATCTCATATCTTGAGTAACTTGATACTTGTCAATTTTTTTGAGTTATCAAGTAAGTAATGTTTAAACTTGGGTATCATGTAAGTAAAGGCTCACTAGTGAAGAACGTTGTCATACTTGGTAGTTCCAAAGTCTAGATATTTTCTTTTTTAAAAAGGTTGCTTTGGTTAACAAGGAAGATAGTGTGGAGTCTTATAGTTTCTCTTAATGTTCATCATGTGGTTACTTTTTGTACCGGTTGACATCATGTGTTTGCTTAAAAAACCTTGCTAGCCTAAAACTCTGTATTAAGCGGGAATGCTGCTTGTGCATCCACCTTGAGCCAAAATCCATGCCATATGTGTCCACCATACCTACCTATATGTGGTATTTCACCGCCACTCCAAGTAAATTGGTCATGTGTTACCTTTAAAATATTCAAAATTATTACAACTCATGTTTTGTGTTTCTGTTTAAAGCTCATGAGGATGTGGTAGATGATCTTTATTACACTTGTCAAACAGACTTTACTCTTTACTTGCATGCTTCATCTGCTTGTCTATAATTTTGCAAAAAGAACTGGCAGCGGGGTGCCCATAAAAGATAATTTACAACATTCACCAAAAACTCTCCTCACATTTTGTTCCTGAGTATTCAGTCAAACATCTGCATGTGTAAACAAAGGAGAAAATAGGAATCATCTGCTTGCTGCAGAAATAACGTTCCTCAGTTGGAGCCGCTCTTAAAAAATCTGGTTGGCATGGGTAACACTGCACTGTTTGCTACCATTCATTGACCATAACATGCACCTCTCAAAATATTTTTACTCTCTATATGTTTTCAAAAACTAAAAAACTCTAGCACATGACATAATCCCTGCTTCCCTCTGCGAAGGGTCTTTCTTTTATTTTGATGTTGAGTCAGCATTCCTACTCATGTCTTTATCTCCACAAGCAAACACTAGTGTCAACTTTGGTACAAGAATAGTTATATGCTAACATTATGATTTACTATGATTCTTTGTGTTGACAATATCCATGAGATAAATATGTTGAAAGTTGAAGCAAATGCTGAAACTTAAATCTTCCTTTGTGTTGGTCAAACACTTTTGATTGGAAATGTTGCTTGGAGAGCTAACTTTTATGTCAAAACTTATAGCTTCATGTCTCCAAAGTACTATTCATGAAAAGTTTTTACTTGTATGATGCATCTTGATTGTTCATTGTTTATTTTATAGCAACTATAAATTATTGACTTGGATCACTTCATTCAGTTCATGTGCTTTACATTACTATTTGATCAAGATTATGTTAGTAGCATGTCACTTCAAAAATTATCTTTGTTATCGTTTATCGACTCGAGGACGAGTAGGAACTAAGCTTGGGGATGCTGATACGTCTCAAACGTATCTATAATTTTTAATGTTCCATGCTTGTTTTATACCAGATGCTACATGTTTTATTTACACTTTATATCATTTCTATGCATTTTCTGGGACAACCTATTAACAACATGCCACAGTGCCAGTTCCTGTTTTCAGCTGTCCTTTTGTTCTAGAAGAGCTAGTCAGGGAACATTCTCGGAATTGGACGATAATTTATGTGATTTATTTTTGCAATGGAACTTAGACACCGCCCGAAGGAGAGGTCGAGGGGACCCACCAGGGGAGCAGGCGGGCCCCAGGCGCGGCCTAGGGCTGGCCCGCGCCCCAAGGCCGTGTGGCCCCCCTGGTGCCCCTCTGACGGCGCTCTTTCGCCTATAAATTGCTTCGTCTCCAGAAACCCTCGACACCCGATCAGAAATCCACGAAAAGTTCCGTCGTCGCCGCCGTCGCCAACCTTAGTTCGGGAGGGTTTCACAGCTCTTCCCGGCACCCTGCCGGAGGGGGAGATCATCACCGGAGGGCTCTACACCACCATGCCCGCCTCCGGACCGATGCGTGAGTAGTTCATCTTTGGACTACGGGTCCATAGCAGTAGCTAGACGGTTGTCTCTCCACCTTGTGCTATCATGTTTAGATCTTGTGAGCTGCCTATCATGATCGAGATCATCTTTATGTGATGCTACATGTTGTGTTTGTTGGGATCCGATGAATTGTGAAGTTATGATCAAGTTTGTTCATCTATCTATATACATATGTTTTATTTATGTTCCTGCATGCTCTCCGATGCTAGTAGATGCTTTGGCCAAGTAGATGCTAGTGTCTCCAAGAGGGGGTATTTATGCTAGATAGTGGGTTCATGTCTCCAATAGCCTGGGCTCGAATGACAGAAACGACTAAGGCTGTGGATGTGTTGTTGCCACTAGGGAGAAAACAACTTTGCTATGTCTACATGTCATTTGCATTGTTTACATTACACAATTTTCTTATTGCGATAATCTATTGCTTGCAACTTAATACCTGCGGGAGATACGAATGTTATTTCGCAGGTGGATTATTAGTCATAGATGCAGAAAGCGGTCTATGTATCTTGTTGTAATTCCCAATAAATATTACAATGAACATTCCCTTGTCATATATTGCATTATCATGCCATCACCATTTGTCAATTGCGCAGCTGTAATTTGTTCACCCAGCATGTTATCTATCTGTTTTGGGAGAGACACCTCTAGTGAACTGTGGACCCTGGTCCTTTCTTTTACACTGATAAAAACACCGTTTCCACCACGCTCTACACTCATTTGCTCGCTGTTCATTTTTGCACTTACATTTATTTTCGACACCATACGTTTAATCCTTTGTATTCGGCAAGCCAGGGAGATTGATAATAGCGTGGATCACACGTTCGCTGGGAGACCCCAAGAGGAAGGTATGATGTACCAAAGCAGTAATTTTCTCCTGATTTCAAAACCAAGCTTATCGAACCAGTAGGACTTGGAGAAGGCTTCGGCTAGGTGACAATGGCAATGGCGCCAAAAAGAGCTGTTGACGTGGACCTGCACACACACGAACAAACTACTTTGCCCCAACGAAACAGAGAGGGTGTCAATCTCTCCGGCTTGCTGAACACAAAGGATTAAACATATGATGGAAAATATTATGAGAGCAAAAATGACCAGCGAGCAAATGACTAGGAAAAGCTACTAAAACAGTTGTAAGCAATGTAGGAAAATAGGACCGGGGTCCACAGTTCACTAGTGGTGTCTCTCCAAAAGATAAACGTGTTGGGTGAACAAATTACAGCGGGGCAATTGACAAACATGGGCGCAACACAATACTATCATGACACATGGTTCACCGTTTCATTTAATATGGGCATTACGTCAAAATACATAGACCGTTATCCAACTGCATCTATGACTAATAATCCACCCCGGGATCGCTATCTAGCATGTCACCCGAAAGTATTAAGTTGCAAGCAACAGATAATTGCAATAAGCATGGTGCGTAATGTAAGCAATGAGTACAACATAAAGCAATAACACATGTTTTATCCCTAGTAGCACCAGCACATCTCAAGTTCTAATCGTTTCTTCAACTCGAGCTCGAACAAGAGAGGCATGAACCCACTATCTAGCATAAATACCCTCTCTAATGACACAAGTAATTACTTCGGCCAAAGCATACACAAGCATCGGAGAGCATGCAAGATCATAAATAAAACATATCATAGATAAACTGAACCATAATGTCATGACTCCATAATTCATCGGATCCCCGCAAACATAACACATAGTATTACATAAAGATGATCTTAATCATGTAGGCAGCTCATAAGATCTAAACAATGGAGCACAAAGGAGAAGAGACAACCATCTAGCTACTGCCATGGACCCGTAGTCCCGTGGTGGACTACTCACGCATCACTCCGGAGGCAGGCATGGTGGTGTAGATGCCTCGGTGACGATCTCCCCCTCCGGCAGGGTGCCGGGAAGAGATTCAGAACCCTCCCGATCTAGGGTTGGCGATGGCGGTGGCCTCAGAACTTTTCTGAAAAATATGATCGGGTCCGAGGGTTTTCGGGAGGAAGACAATTTATAGGCGAAAGGACGGCGCAGGAAGCTTCTCGAGGCGCCCAGGTGGGGCCCAGCGCGGCCAAGGCTGGCCACGCCTGGGGGTCGTCTGGCCCCTGTGGGCCCCCCTGCAGGCATCCTCCTGGCGTAGTCTTTGTTTCTTCATAAAAATAATTCATGTAAATTGGCAGCTTATTCCGAGAAAATTCCCCGACTAGCTTTTCTGAAACAAAAAGACAGCAAAAACAGGAACTGGCACTGGGCATCTTGTTAATAGGTTAGTTCCATAAAAGTGCCAAAATGATATAAAACATTATAAAAGCATGTGGCAATGATATAATATGCATGGAACAACAAAAATTATAGATACGTTTGAGATGTATCAGCATACCCAAGCTTAATTCCTGCTCGTCCTCGAGTAGGTAAATGATAACAAAATAATTTTTGGTAGTGACATGCTACCAACACGATTATGATCAAGTAATGTAAAGCATATGAACTGAATGAAGTGATCCAAGCAATGGCCTATAGTTGACATAAAGCAAATAATGATTAACCATGTGTAACATCTAAGCAAGAATTTTTCATGGATAGTACTTTGGAGACATGAAAATTAAAGACTTGTCAAGCTTGATAGTTCACAAAGCAATAAACTTTCGGCAAAGGTGCTCAACCAACACAAAGGAAGATTTAAGTTTTCAGCAGAAGCTTCAACTTGTAACATACTTATCTCATGATAATGTCAATATAAAGTTTTCACAGTTAAACATAAAGATAGCATGTAGTAGACTTGTACCTCAATTGATACTATGCATTTTCTTGAGAGATAAAGATTGGAAAGGAAAACTGACTCAACATAAAAGTAAAAGAAAGGCCCTTCGCAGAGGGAAGCAGAGATTAATCGTGTGCTAGAGCTTTTTAGTTTTTGAAAGCATATAGAGACATAAAAAAATTATTTGAGAGATGCATGCTATGGTCAACGAATGATAGTGAACAATGCATTACTACATTTGCTAGACAGACTTTTAAGAGCGGCTCCCATGAGGAACGTTATTTCTGCAGCAAGCAGATCATTCCTCTTTATCTCCTTTGTTTACACATGCAGATGTTTGACTGAATTCATAGGAACAAAATGTGAGGAGAGTTTTTGGTGAAAGTTGTAATTTATCTTTTATGGGGCTGGGCACCCCTTTGCCAGCTCTTTTTGCAAAATTAATGGACAAGTAGATGAAGCATACAAGTCCTGAAATAAGTCTGTCCAACAAATGCAATAAAGACCACCACTACTTCCTCATGAGCTTAGTAGTAGAGGCACAAAAAGGAATAATAACATTTTGAATATTTAAAGGTAGCACACGAAAAATTTACTTGGAGTGGCTTGGAAATACCACATGTAGGTAGGTATGGTGGACACAAATGGCATGGATATTTGGCTCAAGGTTTTTGGATGCACGAGAAGCATTCCCTCTCAGTACAGAGTTTTTAGGCTTAGCAAGGTGTCAAGCAAATACATATTAACAACCGAATACAGAATGACCACAAGATATACATTAAGCATAACCATTAGACCCTGCATGTCTCCCTTGTCAACCAAACATGCTTTGCAAAAAGAATATCTAGACTTTGAGAAATAACAATCAGAACAAGTATCATAATTCTAAGCTTTACGGTATTTCTCCACTAGTCCATTCTTAAGCAAATGATCCACAAGTTTAAGCATTCATCTAATTTATATCTCAAAACAATTGACAAGCATCAAATAATTCAAGACAATGCTATTTGAATTTCTTTTTACCACTTCCTACATGATAGTTCCCTTTCAAGCAAACACCAATCAATTTATTTGAAACAACTCTCTAAGCAAATAAGCATGTAACACAAGAGAGTACAACCTAACTACAAATAACTAATAGCTCTGAAAGAGATACATGAAAAACAAGAGCTAGAAGCTAAGATAAAAAAGCTAAACACTCTACACATATAAGTGAAGAACATGAGTGTATATGAAAAAGCGGAGCGTGTCTCTCTCCCACACAAGAATGCAAGGATCCATTTATTGAAAAGTACAACAAACAAAACAAAACAAAACTGAAAGCAAAACATAAATGACGCTCCAAGAACACACATATTATGTAAAGGAATAAAAATATAGTTTCATGGGATCGACCTGATTAATTGTCGATGAAGAAGGGGATGCCTTGGGCATCCCCAAGCTTAGACGCTTGAGACTTCTTGAATATTTGGTGGAGGTCCAGGGGAGCCTCCCCAAGCTTGAGCTTTAATCCCTTCTTGATCTTCTTTCATCACCTCGTTCTCTCAACACTTGAAAACTTCCTTCACACAAAACTTATCACAAACTTATTAGAGGGGTTAGTCCTCAAACAAAATAATCCACCTTCAGTTCTCACTTGACAAATTGCATAAACTTGTTTCTAAACATTAGTACTGTCACAAAGATCTAAGTGATGTTCCGTGGATAGAAGAACTCCACTTTGCCCGTAAAAGGTGCAATGCAAAAACTTGGACAGAATCTGTCAAAAACAGAACAGAACGCAAAGATGTTTTTTTAGCTACTAGGACACCTCGAATCAAAAACTCAAAACTAAAGAAAGGTAGACAAAACCCAATGCTTGCTGTCAAAAATTTACAGCTCCAGATCATTCTGTGATTTTTAGAATTTCGTACGGTGACGAACAAAATCTGTTTCTGGACTGCAAAACACATAATTTCACTTTCCTCTCATTAGAGGCTATTCTTGGCACAAAAAACGAAAATAAAAGGATACAAAGGAAGTATTACCAAAGTAACAGCAACCTTGACTCAAATAAAATAAAACAAACTGAAAGTAAAAACAATGGGTTGCCTCCCATAAGCGCTTTTCTTTAACGCCTTTTAGCTAGGCACAATAGCAAAAAGATCAAGTATTATCAATTTTAGCAACATCCAAATCACTTGACTTAACACAAGGCACCAAAGATGACCTCATTTCTTTCTAGGGAAGTGTTCCATCCCTTTCTTAATTGGAAAATGAAATTTAATATTTCCTTCTTTCATATCAATGATAGCACCAACAGTTCTAAGAAAAGGTCTTCCCAACACAATAGGACAAGAAAGTTTGCATTCAATATCATGACAATAAAATCTACAGGGACATAATTACCATTAACCATAATAAGAACATCATCTATTTTTCCCACAGGTTTATTCAAGGTAGAATCAAGATAATAAACATTCAAAGGACAATCTTCTAGTGGTTCCAAATCAAGAATATCATACATCTTTTTAGGCATAATGGAAACACTAGCACCAAGGTCACACATAGCATTGCACTCAAAGTCATTAACTTTCATCTAATAGTAGGCTCCCAAGCATCTTCTAATTTTCTAGGGATAGAAAATTCACTCTTGATCTTTTCTTCCCTAACTTTAATCAAAGCATTTGTGATATGTTGGGTAAAAGCCATGTTCATTTTACTAGCAATAGGATTTTTTGCAAGCTTTGTAAAAACTTAATGACTTCAGTAAGGTTACAATTATCAAAATCAAGATCATTGTCATAAAAATAACAGGAGCATCATCTCTAAAAGGATCATTTTCATCAGGATTAATTTCAGCATTTCCTTTTGAAACAGTTTTAGCACTATTGGAGAGTTTTTATTTTTAATAGGGGCAATAGAAATCTTTCCTACTCCAATTTTTTTACCATTAGCATATTTAGGCACTGCAGGTGACTCATGAGCATTCAATTTTTAATATCATTATCAGTAAAAATAGTGCAAACATTACCAATCTTACTAGTTTCAGCAATTTCAGCTTCTTTTTCTTCTCTTTCCCACCTAGCATGTAATTCGGCCAACATCCTTATGTTGTTATAAATCTATATTTGTATAGCATTAAAATAGGCAAAACTTTAATTTTAAGTAACTCAACATCATGAACAAGATTATCAACCTTAACACTAAGGATATCCAGTTTTCCTAGTTTTTCCTCAACACTTTTATTGAAAGCTTTTTGTGATGTAATAAAATCCTTAAGCATGCTTTCAAATCATAGGACACATTTTTATTGTTGTTGTAGGAATTACCATAAGAATTACCAAAAGAATTACTACCACTTGGAGGATATGGCTTATAATTATTATTATTACCAAAGTTGTTCCTATAAGCATTGTTGTTGAAATTATTTCTAATGAAATTCACATCAACTTGTTCTTCTTGAGCAACCAAAGAAGCTAGAGGGACATTACTTGGATCAACAGGAACTTGATTACCAGAAAGCATAGACATAATAGCATCAACTTTATCACTCAAAGAGGAGATTCCTCAACAGAATTTACCTTCTTACAGTTGGAGCTCTTTCAGTGTGCTATTGGGAGTAATTTGCCATCATCTCATCTAGGAGCTTTGTTGCTGCACCTAATTTGGTGGACATGAAGGTACCTCCAGCAGCCGAATCCAATAAATTTCTTGAAGAAAAATTTAAGCCTGCATAGAAGGTTTGGATGATCATCCAAGTAGTCAGTCCATGAGTGGGACAATTTTTGACCATATATTTCATTCTTTCCCAAGCTTGAGCAACATGTTCATTATCATATTGTTTAAAATTCATGATGCCACTTCTTCATGATATAATTTTAGCAGGTGGATAGTATTTCCCAATGAAAGCATCTTTACATTTAGTCCAAGAATCTATGCTATTCCTATGCAAAGACAATAACAATTCTTTAGCTCTTCCTCTCAAGGAGAAAGGGATAGTTTCAGTTTTATAATATCACCATCTGAAAGGACAAGGATATCGCCTAGAGGGGGGTGAATAGGCGATTTATAACTTTTTCGGTTTAGGCTTGATAAATGCGGAATAAAACTAGGTGTTTTAATTTAACAAGCACACAACCTAAATATACTAGGTTCACCTATGTGCACCAACAACTTATGCTAAGCAAGACAAGTAACAAGATGATAACAAGATAAAGACTTCAAGCTCGAAGGCTATCACAATGTAAATTGCACAAGTAAAGAGGTCGGGTATAGAAATAACCGAGGCACGCGGAGACGATGATGTATTCCCGAGTTCCTCCTTTTGAGGGGAGTACGTCTCGTTGGAGGGGTGTGAGTTTCAAACTCAAGACGCCACAAATGGCCTCACCCTATTCTCCGATGAACCTCGCACAAAAGCTCAGTTCACCTTTCACTATTGATTTCCTTTTGGATGGAAATCAAGTCCCTTACAACAATCTTGAGGCACAACCCACAAAAGGATTGGGAGCTCCCAAGTGACCACAAAAGGTCTCAATCTCCATCTAGGGTCCAACGACCCAAGAGTAACATGCTCATGAACTTTCACTTCCATGAATCCTCGTGGAGAGAGCAAACCGATGCACAAAAGCAATGGCAAGAGCACAAGTGCTCAAATCCTTCACTCTCAAATCCCACTAAAATCAACTAATGCTTATGGGGGGAGAAGAGAGGAAGAACAAAGAAGAACTCAACAAATGGAACTTCAAGAACTAGATCGAAAGGGTTCCCCTCACTTAGAGGAGAGATGGATTGGTGGAAATGTAGATCTAGTTCTCCTCTCTCTTTTCCCTCAAAAGATATGCAAGAATCATGGGAGGAATTGAGAGAGAGGCAAGCTTTCCAAGGTCAACAATGGTGGGGGAGAGATTGAAAAACGTGTTGGGCAAAAGCTGGCTGGCTGGAGGTAGGTGGAGGGGTTTTTATACCCCTCCCAGAAATGTAGCCGTTGCAGACAGGGGAGTCGGATATTCCGACATAAGTCAGGATCGGATAATCCGATGGATCGGATAATCCGAGTCAACCTGTATCGGAAATTCCGACAACCTCCAGAGGGCCACAAAACTGGTTGCTAGAAGTCCTTAGCCGATTTCGAGAGAAACCTTGAGAGTCGGATATTCCGAGTCAACTCTGGACCAGATTATCCGACAACCAACAGAGAGCCACAACACAGGTTTCTTTAAGTCCTTAGCCGAAAACGAGCAACCTTGGGGGCCGGATATTCCGAGTCAACTGGACCGGATTATCCGACAACCACCAGAATGAAAACTGCAAACCCAATAACTTTTACGAATGAAATCCAAATGAGGTGAAACCAATTTTGTTGGAAAGATAGCAACAAGGGCTTTCCTCAAGGATAAACCGATAATATTTCCAACCCGAAAACGCAACAAGTTTTCCATACGAAATCCGTTTTCAGAGAACTTGGGCTTGTCATGAAGATCATAACAAGCACCAAAACCCAACAAGGAGAAAAACCAAGTAAGAGCCAAGAAAGATGATATGCCAAGTATGCAAAGGTTTGAGCTCTCCACAAAGATGAGATCAAGTTACTCACTTGAGAGCCCCTCTTGATAGTACGGCAACTATCCTATAACCCAGTCTCCCACTAACACCACGAGACCGGTAAAATAGAAACCCTATCAAGATCATACCTTTGTGCCTTGCGCATTCCACTTGAGCTAGATGATGACGATCTTGATCTCTTCAAGTGGACCACCTTTCTTGATTGCGCTTTGCTTGGTGAAGACTCACATATCGCTCCCCCATAAACCAAGATGGGAGTGCCTCTCTTAGGAACATCTTCACTTGACCATTATCTCCAAATGGGTTGCAAGCTTCAAGCATGAAATCTTCTAGATGCCCATCTTGAACTTGCACACCTCAATCTTGATGACGATCACCACTTGACGTCATCCTCCATGAGCTATAAGAAATCTTCCTTTTGATGCAAGCCCATGGAGAGATACCTAACCCCGACAAAGGAATGCCACACACACATAATGGTTTAGTTCACAAAGCTATATGGACAAATACTTACCATACCATTGGATCACATGATCCCACATGGTATATCATTTAGCTTTGTGTGTTGATCAACTCGAATCTATTCTTTGCACTTAGTCTTGATCAACCTTGCATCTTTTCATCTTCTTGATCATATCAGATATGTCCATTATAATCAATGATCTTGATGGCATACAACCTTGAATCCAACACATGGAGTTCAAGCGATGCCATGGACAAACCTACAAGAATAACTCAACACAAACATTAGTCCATAAGGATTGTCATTAATTACCAAAACCATACATGGGGGAACCATTACCTCTTTATACTTTTGCATGTCACATATTTCAACAAAATTATTCAATTGAGAGGCAGCATCATCAGAACTAGCACCAAAAAATTGCTCCTTCATAACTAAATTTAAAAGGGCAGGTTTAATTTCATAAAACTCTGCTGTAGAAGCAGGTGGAGCAATAGGAGTGCATATAAAATCATTGTTATTTGTGCTAGTGAAATCACACAACTTAGTATTCTCTTCCGAACCCATTTTAGCAAAATAAAAACAAGATACTAAGCAAAACTGAAATAAACTAGGTGCTGGAATTTTTAATTTTTTTGTGTTTTTGATTTTTATAGCAATCGAAAAGCAAGACAAGACTAATAAAAAATATACTAAGCAAGAAAATAACAAAATAGAGTGTAAGGATGTGCGAAACTCCCCTCGCTGAAGCTTCCAAGTCCCCGGCAACGGCGCCAGAAAAAGAGTTGTTGCAGGAGACTTGGTAGTTCAAGAAGTCTTCTTCAAATCCCCGGTAACGGCGCCAGAAAAACAGCTTGATAGCGTGGATCACACGTTCGCTGGGAGACCCCAAGAGGAAGGTATGATGTAGCAAAGCAGTAATTTTTCCTTGATTACAAAACCAAGGTTATCGAACCAGTAGGACTTGGAGAAGGCTTCGGCTAGGTGACAATGGCAATGGTGCCGAAAAAGAGCTGTTGACGTGGACCTGCGCACACACGAACAAACTACTTTGCCCCAACGAAACAGAGAGTGTGTCAATCTCTTTGGCTTGCTGAACACAAAGGATTAAACGTATGATGGAAAATATTATGAGAGCAAAAATTACCAGCGAGCAAATGACTAGGAAAAGCTGTTAAAACAGTTGTAAGCAATGTAGGAAAATAGGATCGGGGTCCACAGTTCACTAGTGGTGTCTCTCCAAAAGATAAACGTGTTGGGTGAACAAATTACTGCGGGGCAATTGACAAACATGGGCGCAACACAATACTATCATGACACATGGTTCACCGTTTCATTTAATATGGGCATTACGTCAAAATGCATAGACCGTTATCCAACTGCATCTATGACTAATAATCCACCCCGGGATCGCTATCCAGCATGTCACCCGAAAGTATTAAGTTGCAAGCAACAGATAATTGCAATAAGCATGGTGCGTAATGTAAGCAATGAGTACAACATAAAGCAATAAATACCGTTGTTTTATCCCTAATAGCAACATCACATCTCAAGTTCTAATCGTTTCTGTCAACTCGAGCTCGAACAAGAGAGCCATGTACCCACTATCTAGCATAAATACCCTCTCTAATGACACAAGTAATTACTTCGGCCAAAGCATACACAAGCATCGGAGAGCATGCAAGATCATAAATAAAACATATCATAGATAAACTGAACCATAATGTCATGACTCCATAATTCATCGGATCCCCGCAAACACAACACATAGTATTACATAAAGATGATCTTAATCATCTAGGCAGCTCATAAGATCTAAACAATTGAGCACAAAGGAGAAGAGACAAACATCTAGCTACTGCCAGGGACCCGTAGTCCCGTGGTGGACTACTCACGCATCACTCCGGAGGCAGGCATGGTGGTGTAGATGACTCCGGTGACGATCTCCCCCTCCGACAGGGTGCCGGGAAGAGCTTTAGAACCCTCCCGATCTAGGGTTGGCGACGGCGGCGGCCTCGAAACTTTTCTGGAAAATATGATCGGGTCCCAAGGGTTTTCGGGAGAAAGATAATTCATATGCGAAAGGACGGCGCGGGAAGTTTCTCGAGGCGCCCAGGTGGGGCCCGGACGCGACCAAGGTCGGGCCGCGCCGCGCCTGGGGGCATCTGGCCCCTGTGGGCCCCCCTGCAGGCGTCCTCCTGGCGCAGTCTTTGTTTCTTCGTAAAAATAATTCATGTAAATTGACAGCTTATTCCGAGAAAATTCCCCGACTTGCTTTTCTGAAACAAAAAGACAGCAAAAACAGGAACTGGCACTGGGCATCTTGTTAATAGGTTAGCTCTATAAAAAGTGTCAAAATGATATAAAAACATTGTAAAAGCATGTGGCAATGATATATAATATGCATGGAACAACCACAAATTATAGATACGTTTGAGACGTATCAATTGACAACCTTCCTGTTTTGTTGGGGCAAAATAGTTTGATTGTGTTGTGTGCAGGTCCACGTCAACAACATTTCAACGGCGCTGCTGTTGACACCGTGTTGAAGCTCTCCAATTCCTACTGGTTCGATAAACCTTGGTATTGTTTTCAAGGGAAAATTGTTGCTGCACTACTTCATACCTTCCTCTTGGGGTCTCCCAATAAACGTGTGTTCCACGTACATCACCATTCTTTAGAAAGAGTGGTCTTGTGGGTTTCGCAGCGCACAGAACACGTTTTTTTTGGCCTAGCAGAGTCGAGGAAGAATTTTTTCCACATATGTTGTCACTCTAGCTAAAGTGTATTGCAAAAGTTAGCGTCATGAATACATTTCATATAAAGTTAGAAACACACATATAAATAGCATGTAAACGTATAGATCTCCATAAGTCGAAATAGACGCGACACTAATACGACAGACATGTATACTTTTTGGTAACACTTTTATACATTATATAGAAGTATTTGTTTCCATTAGCAGTATCACGTAGATCGGCCGTATATATTACAAAACGTTTTGTTTGTCGTGGTTTGTAGAGACAATACATGAACATCTAAATAAAACAAACAAGAGGAAAAAAACGCTAACAGAAAAAAGAACGTGTAGCGAGAGGTTTCGTGGATCACACTCCTTGATATACTCTCAAGAACGGAAGCACTTGTCTGGAGGATGGTAGGTTGTTAGAATAGTTGTAAACATCTTTTCGACCACACAGAGTATCACTAACATATATAGCTAGCCACGCGATACAAGCTGCATTTGATGAGTCCTTTTCCGCCGCACATCAATATCACTTCCATTTAACATAGAGATTATATCCCATACCATATCTATCTCCAACATTCAACACAAAAAACCCTGCCCAATTAATTGCACTGTATTAAATGGATGCAAATAATGGCATCCTCAAGGCCTTGTCTCAGATTATTTAAAACCCAAGCCATGGGTTAGCCATAGCCAAAACTCGGGTTGCACTTCTCACGTTTTTCCGTTTCACTTCAGACCTCTTCATCCCTCCTCACTTTCTCCTTTGGCCGACACAGGTTAAAAGCTTGCCATTTCTTGATCAAATTTCCATTCTAGAAACATCAAGATGGAGCGTATGTTCTCACAAGAGGAGGAGATCCCCAACCTCGGCCCTTTCTGGACCCCGTCGCCGCCGTTGCCGTTGCAGGATCACGTGGCAACGGGAGGCATCGGAGGAGCGGAAATTGACCTCGTTGGTGGTGTAGGCGACATAGTTGGCAGTGGCGCGACGAACCAGGCCCTTCCAGAACGGTGCTTCCAGAAGTTCATGGACGAGTCGTCGTTGTTGGATGTGCACGCCTCACCAGCGGCGAACCAGGACACTAATTCGGCCTTTTACCCTGACACGGCGGCAGAGGTGGGACACAAGAGGCGCTACGACGTTCATGAGGAGGAGGACAACATGGTGCAGGTAATCCCCACGCCGCCTGCACCGATGGTGGCAAGCGCGACGCTGGATCCCGTGGCGTACAACGCGATGCTGAGGCGGAAGCTTGACGCGGACCTTGCCGCTGTTGCCATGTGGAGGGTACGCTACTTTTCTTACATCTCTCTCCCTCTCTCCCATCCTTCATAGGCGCAAAAAATGTTCACGTGTGGATGACTAGCTAGATGGTTGTGCATTCTTTAGTAGTTAATGTGTGGTTAAATTTCAAGATGGCATAGTGATTGGGTTCCTGTGGCTGAATCAAATTGTGAATCACTTTATTTTCTTGTAATGGCAAGGAATAGTTTCACATTTAGTAAGCATGACATCATATTTTATTTTTGGAAGCAGGCTGGTAGCGGGGTAGACAATACTGAGATTCATGAGTTCCATGTGGACTGGCTTGAGGCGGTTTAGGTGGTGGATAATGTGGTAGTGAGCAGGGACGGAAATGGCGGAGAAGGGGGAAATGTTGTGGGAAGCGAAGGCTGCTTGGGCGGCCGTAGAGACAATAGTTCATTGGCGTTGGTCTGTGAATGGGGTGATGGAAGGAAAAGATGATATGGGTAGAGTTAGGCTTAATATGGTGGGGAAATCTAGCATATGGGTGAAAGCGTTATATTTTTAATGCCATTTATCTTTTGCTAAAAAAAATCTTGTGTTTACCATATCAATTCGATGATTTTGCCCACTATTTTACTAGTGCGGCAGGTTGTTGGCACAAATTGAGTTGGGGGAGAAGATAGGAATGGTGAGAGAAGTGAAGGCTAGAAACTGAGAGGTGGCACATAAGTAGAGGGTGGAGTTAGGGTCAATGTTCTGGATAAAGTTTATATAAATGGAGACAACTGATGACTCTACCATTGGATCGATCTAGGTTTGATGTCCCAGATAATAAAAAAAATCATTTACTCGATCTTTGCGAAGTAGACCAATTTCCAGGCATTCTATTTTACCATGTGTGCATTAGGAATTTATTTTCTCTAATAATTGTTAGACCTTAAATAATTAAAAAATACGAAAAAATGGAAAATGAAGTTCTTACACTTGACGTCGGCAAATTTAAAACAGAGTAGTTATGAATCTTAGTTAAAAGACTAGAACGGAGATAAAATATGGACCACAAGGTCCCTTGAAGTTCTCATGCTTATGATGAGAACACTTAACTTATAATGCCAATACATAATATGTCCTATATTAAATTTTTTAGTACAAACAACATATTTTCAACTCTGAAATGGGTAGTTAACTATTTACAACCATTTTTTTGAAACAGCGCCACTACAGATATTAATTTTCAAAAGTTGTTTCAATTTTTAGTCATTAATCATTTTCATGTTTAACGTTGAATATTGTATTTTTCACCCACAGTCCTCCCGTGGAATTCGCCGACAAGGTTCCAATGGAAATAAGGCATCACAAGATCCAGATGGTTCTAATAATCTAGGCTCACCCAATCATATGGGAGGTACTATGTTGTGCCTGGCTAAATATTCACTACTAGACATACATTATTATGAAATGATTAATGCTACAGGCTAAGTTGATTGTACGTTGTTGTTTTTGTATGGTTACATATGGTTGTCATATTCTCCTATTTGGGTGTATATGGCTAACGGGGTTCTCGTTCAACAAATGTAATGTGGCGGTGCAGATGTTGGTGTTCATCAACTTAGCTCTTCCTCATGGGATCCATCACCATCAGACGATGATATGGAAGGGGATGCAGAGACAACGGGAAATGTGAATGTTACGGCAGCTAAAGTGAAGAAGAGGTAACATTAGTTGTATATTTGTTTTAGGTTCCTTTCATCCAGTTATACATTTGCACTAAAAAATAATGCCTCTGTAATTTTTAACCATAAATAGACCTATGTTAGACACTAGATTTCACGAGTTTGTGATTTTACATTTATGGAGGTATCTCTATTTTTTTAATCTTTGGTCTTGCCTACATGATTGGGACCTCTATATGGTTTGTGTTGGGTGTACTTGGCCTATAATTCACATTCATTTTTAAATTATGAATTTTTTTTGTCGTTTGTATTAAGTTGACACTGTATTTGGTGATTATAATTTTTGTATTGAATTGTTATTTGCGGAACGGTGTGAATTAATACTAAGTATTTCCACACAATCAACCATACATATAAGGGCTAACTAGTTCTTGCATGAGTATATTTGCAAAACACATGTTTCTTTTGTTGTTGTTGGGGATGCATGGTGTGGTGTGTTACTACATAAAGTGAGAAACTTAGACATATGTCATTTACTAATGCCACAAAACTTATGGCCTAGTTAGTAGTATTACTAGAACGCAAGTACAACATGACGTGGACCCATTTTAATCTAGCTGCAGAGTTCAACATGGTTGGGGCTTTGGGTGGAGCTTGTTGAGTTTTGATGGTGTTCTTCTACCCCTCTTTATTTTTTTTAAAGTGCTGCATAAATAGTTGGAATCCAGGAAAAGGACACACTGAATTACATCATGTACCAGATATGCTAGTATCTAGTTTATACTTGCATGTAATACATAGTTGTTTTATTTGCAAACTTTATTTCTGTTGTTGTTGTTTGTATCTAAAGTCCTTAATTTTGAGTTTATTTCCTTATCATCTCAAGGAAGGAATCTAACCGGGATTCGGCTCGACGCTCAAGGAGCAGAAAGGCAGCTCACATGAAAGAACTAGAGGAGCAGGTCCGACGCTTTATGTAACACAATTTTGCTTCTTACTAAACTAGCATAATATGACAGTAACGAATCTAACAAGTGATAAATCATTACAGGTGTCATTACTAAGAGTTGAAAATAAGTCTCTCATGAAGCGTCTTGCAGACGTAAGTCAAAGGTACACCAATGTTGCTGTTGACAATAGGGTATTGAAGGCAAATGTAGAAACCTTAGAAACAAAGGTATGTCACACTTGTATATGATTACATTGCACACAAAATTCTGAATTTTCTTGTTGCAAATATTCCGAAATAAGAACCACAACATGTTTCAGTATCCACTAGAAATGTTTATAGAATTGTCTTGTATTTTTTTAGACAAATGATGTTTGTGACACATTAACGTTCAACAATGTCTACATTGCAGGTGAAGATGTCAGAGGAAACTATGAAGAGGCTCACATGTGCTAGCAATTTTCCCCAAGACATATCTAGCATATCATCTCTTGGCACATCCTTAAGTGACTCCCCATTGGATAACATATCCAATACTCCGTTGCCAGCCCATGGCAACTCGGTTAGCTACTTTTTCACTACACCAACTAATGTTGGTGTAAACAACAATTACGCTCCTGAGTTAGCTCCGGCGCCGATGTTTCAAATTCATGACCCATCAACTTCACTACATATGCAACCTGCGGCGACCTTGGAACATCACCAAAGAAGAATGTTTGGCGGCATGCCAAGTGCACCGGCGCCTACCCCGCAGTGGGAGACTACTATGTTGGATTCAAATGAGTTTATCAACATGGGAATGCATTAGAAACATGTAGAGAGACCTTGAGTGGGAACTGTTATTTTCAATAATTTTGTTTTTGTTGTTCTTGCTTGGTTGTTTGGGGGTGTTTATTATGGTTTGGAGTTACTGAGAAAATATGTGTCAGGAACATATGTTGTTGTTGTTTCTCAATGAGAACTAGGACATATGATTTGTCTTTGATGATTAAGGTATATACTGAACTTTGAGCATTGAGATTCAATTGGTTGTCTTACTTTAGTATTACTCTCATTAGTTGATAACACTACTGTTATTAAATGCGTATCATGGAACACGTCCATGAGAACTGAGACATATTGATCAGTGGTATGGGTGCACGTCGGTAGCACTTTGGTCATGTAGATTGTTTTCTCAACGCTTCTTGTCTAGCTCCAGCCTAACACATGTACGAGTCGCCTACCAGATCACGAATTTGCTCCAATTTTATCAGTGTCTCCGATTATGAATTCCTCTCCAAATTTGGGGCTTTTCTTCACTTCAACACTTCCCCTTAGAGTGGATTCCACTAGTTTCTTAACCTCTTACCAATTCTTAAACTGAAACATGTGATGTCTAATCCGAATCAGCACGTAACTAACTTCTCAGCATCGTAAGTTTGCCTAACCATTTTTTTTTTTTCGTGACGGGCGAGCTTGGGCGACTAAAGAGTCAACCTAGATGCATAGATTGACATGAAAATATTAATGATTGATCAAACATGATAGCATAACAAGGAGCACATTTGGTCACATACAGCAACACGGCCTTTATCTAGGAAGGACTCAGCAACATGCAGAAGAAGTCGAGCACATTTTTCAGAAAGAAAACAAAGAACTAAATTATGATCTATAATTAGACGTTCCTTGCGTCTGCTCCCCCTCTGGGCAGCGTGGTTAGTCACATTTTCTGATAACACACTAGGGTAGGCACGACATTTGATAACACGGCCAACACGAGAAAATACGCCGTACAAGGGTTCAGTGCCGCTAAATATGTATCACGATGGAAACTTTCTACGGTCGTCAAGGCATGGGGTAATGTTTACCGGTCTAAACATTAGACTTAAGTTGACGACATAAGCATCATTCGACTTGTAGGTCGATAGATACCACGAACAGGAGCGTGCTTGCGCCAAAGTAGTGTAGACAGGAGCGTGGAAATGTATGGTCGAAGGTTCTAGGTGCTAGTTTTGCATGCTTGCGCGGGTGGACACTTCACGTGGGCCCATGAGGTAATCGCAATTTACAACAACATTGTGGATGTCGTGTGGTGCGCCGTCCTATAGCACGCTGCAACTGTTGCCTGCCTAGTATGGCAAATCTGCTTTGAGCCATCTCGAGTGCTAAGTGCTAACACAGATGTTTACCCATGATAACACACTAGTCTGGCCGATAACCCAAGCAGGAGATAGTTCGGTCGATGGTCTGATATTCTCTGCCGGAAAACAGAACCGAGAATAAGCTTACGCTAATTTTTTATCGTTTTTTATGTTGCAAAACACAATACAAACGCATACGCTAATTTTTATCCACAATTTGAATACCAATCATTTGGTCGTGGTGTTCCAACAACGTCGTTCAACATCCGCATTGGATAGAGGTGCAAAACATAGGGAACTACCACGACATGCGTAGACTCGAAAGGGTAACACTCGGACACGACACATCCAAGCACGCAAGGCCATAGCATCCTCGGACTTTCTCTTGTCGGTAAAACTATCACGTCTGCTATCCAGGAGCCGGCAGGCCAGTGTAATTTGATGGCCACTTTCTGGACCTCGCGTGATGAATGATTGGGACCTTGCATGTCTTGCTTCCTATTTTCTGCTAGCACACCTCACATTATTATTTTAGGTACAACATCATAAAAAAGTACCCCTCCATATCAAAATATAAGACTCTCTAGTTACTTACCACACACATGTATCTAGACATATTTTAGTGCAAGATTGATCGAAGGAGACCGAAAATGTTATATTTTTATTAGATAAAGAGTATATATTAATATCACGAAGATACCAATTACACCTGGCCTCTGCAACAACGCAATAACCTAGGGTATTACGGATGCACACAGCCGAAAAATAATAAGAAAAAGAAATAAAAAAGAAAAGTCCCGCTACAGAGTTACAATCTTTGCAGCAGCAGCACAACCACCACTAAGACAACACCTGATGTTCAAATTCTCCAAAAGCGACGTCTTCAAGAAGAAAACAGTGCACAAACGCCGTAATCGCCCGATCGAAGATCATGGGTTTTCACCCTCGAGATTCCCCCCGCTCTCAAAACAATGTCTTTAACAAGGCCATTGCCAGGCACAACCAATTAAGGCCATACCTTAGATTTTCACCCTGAAAGGTAAGACTCTGAACTTCACATGTGTTGTCGCTCCCACTTACATACCGCTGCTACGATTCCTGAAACTCGAAGCAAGTTCCTCCTCGCAGCAAAGGCTCCAATCACCATTGCTAGTCCTCCAATCTCGGCTTTCGTGACATTCTTCGTCTCTGACTTCACCATCATTTGCTCATGATGGCAACAGAAACAGAGCTTCGCGCCGCTCCCTCCGGCACGACCGAATCATATCGGATCCAGCAGTCTCCAGGCATAAACATCCATGTGAGACCGTCGGCGGAGCCTTCCGGAACCCGACACTCCGGCCAGATCAAGGAGGACCGGCGTCAAGTAGAATCTTCGTCTTGTCGCAAGAGAAACCAAGGACCACCGCCATTATTCAGGCCGAGCCCCCACGCAAACAACCATCCTGGCCGCCGACACACCGAAAAACCGGCAGATCGCAACCTGACCACGACGCCGGTGAGTCGGAATACACACAAGGCCACAACGCAGGCTCCACCATGTGGCGAGGGGCAGCAACGGCCGTGGTCTGGACCCAATTCGGTCCAGATACGACCAGCGCCGCCGGCCTCTGAACCCCAGATCGGGCCAGATGCGGCCAGCGCCGCCGCCAAACTCCCCTCGCCGCCGGTCGACCTCCGCTGCTCCTCGTGCGCCTCTGACCCCAGCGCCGCCACCATGCTTGCCGTCTCGCCCCGCGCACCGCCCCTCGTCCCAACTCCGGGCGAAACCGGTCCGATGCGTTGCGCCCACCAACTCCCGCCGCCCGGACGGCCGGGGGAACGCTGCCACCGCCAGCGCCGGCAGCAGCAGCGGCCTGAGAGGATTAGATCGGGGAACTTTTGGCTAGGCTTTCGGTCGCCTCCGGGATCGCCCGTGCGAGCGACCCGAGAGGCCGTTTGGTATCGTATAGCGAAGGCAGAGGGAAAAAAAATATGTTATGTATGGGCACTAAAAAAGTTTTTACCACGTTTGGTTTTTGTGTTAGAAGGGACTCTTTTTGTGGCTAAAACAATTTTACAACTAAAGTCAACTGTTGCAATAGCTGTGTGACAAATCAATATACGACGTTTTAAAAAGTTCATGGTAGAAGGGTGCGCATCAAACACAAAAAAACTGTTGTGGTTAAAGATATTTTCGTGACCCCGAATGATAACTGGCGGTCAGCTTCCACGTTAGCATGTTTGGTGTGACGTGGCAATTATTATTCCACGAACCTAATTCATGACAGATGCATGGGCCATAAGAAATCTATAAACTTTAAGTAGGTCATCCCAATAAAATGCCCAATTAGATTAATCAGGTCGTCCCATTAAAATTGGGCAGGCCGGCCAATAAGCTAGCTTGTAGGACCACTACGACCCATTTTTCCTTAACATGCTTATTTTTTCCGGTTGCTATATATTTGTTAGACCCGGTTAATGTTCTGTTTAGACCCATTAAGGAAGCCCGTTAGACAGCCCACTAATTAGCGTTTTTTCACTGGGTTGTCCAACAATATCTGATAGGTGGATTGGCTAAATTATCTTTTGAAAATCTCAATTAATTATTACATAACGTTGATCAAATAAAAAATTACATTCGATTTCATCAAGCACATGACAGTTTCCCTCAGTATGAAACCAAGGTTTAATCGAACCAGTAGGAGCAAGAAATCACTTCTGAAGGTTGTCAGTGGCGCGCTGACGTGGAACCTGCACACAACACAATCAAACTAGTTTGCCCCAACGAAACAGTGAGGTTGTCAATCTCACCGGCTTGCTGAAAACAAATGATTAAACGTATGGTGTGGAAAACAGTAGTAAATTGCAGAGAATGAAAAGAAACAATGATTGCAGTTGGTTGTATTATCAATGTAAAAGAATGGACCGGGGTCCACAGTTCACTAGTGGTGTCTCTCCATAAAAGATAACTAACATGCTGGGTGAACAAATTACAGCTGGGCAATTGACAAAATATTGAGCGCATGACAATGCATATATATGACATGATGATTACTATGATATTCATGTGGGCATTACGACAAAATACATAGACCGTTATCCAACAGCGTCTATGACTAATAATCCACCTCAAGGTTGTCATACCGTGTTCCCCGTTGGTATTAAGTTGCAAGCAACGGATAATCGCATTAAGTAATGTGCGTAATGTAAACAAATGCATTAGACCTAACGGCGCACCCTTAAGCTAAGCATCGGTTATTTTATCCCTAGTGGCAACAGCACATCCACAATCTTAGAAGTTGTTGTCACTCTCCCAGATTACCGGACGCATGAACCCACTATTTAGTATAAATACTCACTCTTGGAGTTACAAGCATCTATTTGGCCAAAGCATCTACTAGTAACGGAAAGCATGCAAGATCTTAAATAACATATAAGATAGATTGATAATCAACTTGACATAGTATTCAATATTCATCGGATCCCAGCAAACACACAACATGTAGCATTACAATAAGATGATCTTGATCATGATAGGCAGCTCACAAGATCTAAACATGATAGCATAAAGTGGAGAGACAACCATCTAGCTACTTCCATGGACCCGTAGTCCAAGGATGAACTACTCACGCATCACTCCGGAGGCAGGCATGGTGATGTAGAGCCCTCCGGTGATGATTCCCCTCTCCGGCAGGGTGCCGGGAAGAGCTTCTGAACCCTCCCGAGCTAGGGTTGATGGCGGCGGCGTCTCTGAAACTTTTCGTGGATAATGGCTCGGGTATCTAGGGTTTTCCCGTGAAGATGAATAAATAGGCGAAAGGGCGGCGGCTGGAGACGCCCGTGGGGCCCACACCACCCCACGGCGCGGTAGAGGTGGGGCCCGCGCCGCCCCATGGTGTGGCTAGCTCACGGCCCCCCTCCGTCTCTCCTTTGGACTTCGTGTACGTGTTGGAAAAATAGGAGGTCCTGTCCAAGTTTTGTCCAATTCCGAGAATATTTTCAGACTAGCTTTTCTGGAATACAAAAATAGCAGAAAACAGGAACTGGCACTGTGGCATCTTGTTAATAGGTTAGTCCCAGAAAATGCATAAAAATGCTATGAAGTGTATATAAAACATGTAACAATTGGTATAATATCAACATGGAATATCAGAAATCATAGATACGTTTGAGACGTATCAGCGCTCCCCTTGGCGAAGAGACTCACTGATTGCTCCGCCATGATTCATTTTTGGAAAGTTTCTCTCAGGTACATGTTCACTTGACCCATTATCTCCAAATGGGTGACAAGTTTCAAGCATATTATCTGTTCGATATGTTTCTCTTTAACTTGCACTTTCACAACCTTGCTGACGAGCACCACTTGACGTCATTCTCCATGGGCTATATGAAATCCTCCTTTTAATACAAAACCATGAAAATATAACTAACCCCACATAGAAATACCACAAACATATATCATGTGTTAAATGGTCAAGTACTTACGAGATCACTTGATCCCACATGGCATATCATCTACTTTTTTGTGTTGATCAAGTTGAATCCACTCTTTGCGCTTAGACTTGATCGACCTTGTATCTTTTCTTCTTTCTTCATAATGATGATGTCTTTAAAGTAAAAATGAATATCCACGCCATTTTGTTCTTCAAGACATGTTTGCGATATGCTCAACACTGTCATGCCCATTCTTTGGAACACATCTTTAATATCTTGGCCATCACATAATCTACTTGAATCCAACACATGCAGTTCAAGCATTGCCTATGGAAAACTCTAAAGCATAACTCAATGTAACCATTAGCCATAGAGATTATCATTAATTATCAAAACCACACATGGGGCACCATACACTTTCAATCTCCCCCATTTTGATAACTGATGACAATCTCTTTTACAAGGGTTTATAATTCATATTTAACAACCATGCATGACAAAAAGCAAGGATGCAAATGCATGTAAGGTAAATGTTGTTTTCCATTGCGATAAGGACGAGAGGTGGTGCATGTGGAGAGAGGATGAGAAGGAAAACGACGAAATGTGAAGTGCGGAGGGGACGGTGCGCGCCATGGTTTGCAAAGCCAGTGCCACACGGGAGCGGGAGAGTTAGGCGTCGCATTAAACTCCACGACGCATCGTGCGACGCATTATGAGCCCGTCTTGAGAATCGTCGCGTAATAAATTAAGCTAACTTGCACGTCGAAGACACAATTAATTTAACTGATAAGTCTTTTGAGTCGTTGACATAATTGACCTTAGTGATGCCATTTGTCGGTTGTGTCCGGCACTCTTCCTATGAAACAGGCTCATACGAGAGTTTCAGACAGTTTACTGGACCCGTCCAACAATTTGTCATCATTGGGTCGTGTCCGGATGGCGTATTCGTGTCCGACACCCAAGTTATTTGGAGCGAACCACAACATGCAATTACACTAAGAAATGAAAAAAAAAATGTATATTCATCTTTTTTTTTACGCTCACATACGCGTGCACACACTCACCTCTATGAACGCGCACACACACCCTACCGCTATGAGCACCTCCGAAATAGTGAGCCGGCGGGTCGAGTCTTGAGATTGACGAAGTCATCACAGACGCCTCGCTGTCGACCTGAACGTCGCCTCCCACTGAAGAATATTCCGCCTAAATGAGAAACACCAGTGTTAAACCTGGAGTTTAAACTCTGGTGGGCTTGCCACATCAAGTTCCTAAAAAAAAGTATATTCATGGAAAATATTGTAGATGGCGGAAGTAATTCCATTATTACCTACAAAAGGAGAAAGAAAGGGGAAAGAGAATGGTAAGAGACGTGGGGCGTTGCAGGCAAAACAGATGGCTTCCAGCTCTCGCTGCTACGTGGGCCCTTACGTGCCTTGAAGCCAGAAATCTGCCCCAAAACGAGAGCAAGAAACACCTCTTCTCTATTTGTCTGTCGGTCGCCGCCGCCGCCGCCGCCGCTCGAGAAATTCCGAGATTTGGAGCAAGGGGAGGGAAGTGAAGGGAGGAGGCAAGGCCATGTCGTCGATGGGGACGTCCAAGGGGATCCTGGAGATCGCCAAGTTCGGGATCTACGTCGCCGTCCCCGTAACCCTCACCTACCTCGTCGCCACCGACTCCAAGGCCATCAAGAAGCTCATGGGACTCGTAAGGGTTCCTTCTGATGCGCTCTCCCTTTGATTCCGTTGTTTTTTTTCAAGAATCGATTGATAGCATCTCGGTCATCCTACCGCGAAAGTGAGGGGATTAGAGAGTAATATTACTAAATTAGATGGCTAGATTGGTTTGGTATTGCTTGTATGGTGGCTCTTGACGGTGGACTAGATTTTAGGGCCTATTAGGGAGAGTTGAATGTGAAATTTGTGGGTTCAAGTTAACAATAAGGCTTAAACCCTCACCTGTGTCAAGCAATTTGGTGCTGCTAGGTTTGTTGTTGCAAAAGGAGAATTTATTAGTAGGTAAAAGTGTAAAGAATGGATGCATTTTTGGACCGCAAGTTGAATTACTGCGAATAGCAATGGTAATGTAAACAATGACTGAAAGCAAAGATGACAAACAACACTTTGATGAAACTCTCCATTCTAGTTTAAACAAAATTCAGCAAGCAAGATCTGTAATCGAGTAAAGAGGGTTTGCCTTTTGCGGATTTAAGAATAACAAGGAGGCTTAGGCGATCATCTGTGTTAACCATTTTGCTGGGTGATATCATATTAGATGCTAGACATATTTTTTGTCATTTATAAAATGTAGAGACTAGAGAAGATGGATGTATTTGGATCATGAACTGAATTACAGGCTTATAGCAACGGGTGGTGAAGGATCGTGGTGGTTGTGGAAAGTGCTGATATCTGGTTTGGTATAAGGAATCAACACAGTGCTTCACAATTCATAAGATGCAAGACATATTTTCGTTGACGTTTATTCTAGAATGGTGCCGAGTAACAGTGGATGCCTTCTTCGATGCCACTTCTTTTTCTAGATTAAACAAATCATGTAGGATTGAGCAAACAAGTTCTTCTTTTCGGGTGAGCAAACAAGAGTTATGATGTCAAGCATGTGAATTCAGCCATCTTATTAATCTATTTGCCAGTAGCAATTTGCTCGATTTTTAGTTGCCGGTGATCTTGTTTGCACGTGTGGGCTACTGGGCTTACATCTGCATCTGTGATGTCTGGTTCCTGAACACACACACATCAGCTCTTTATGTTTTTGTATGGCGGTTATACTTCATTCAACTGTTTGTGTTCCACACTTCCACTGCATCTCAAAGTTACCAGAAACAACATGTGCTTTCATGTATCTCTTGGTCTACATTCCCTCCCTTTCCTTGCTGCGCTTTAGAAAAAGCTCGAACTTATACTTTTTTTTGCTCCCATCTCAGCGTCCTTATGTGGTTTACCCACCAGAAGGTCCACGCCCACCTCCACCGGAAGAACTTCGTGAAAGGGCTCGAGAGATAGCTCGCAGCAGAAGGCAAGAGTAAACAAGTGGACCATGCTTGCTTCAGATAGTTCTCACTCAGATAATCTGCTGCATGAACCTACGAATCCGCCCAGGAACACAAGCTGACTGCAACTGTTGACATTTTGTCGCTGGTGTATGGCTACCAATAACTTGCTTTCGTTACGTAGAGTCGTGGAAAACGACTTGGCTCCAGTTATGCTGTTTGTAATATCTCCGGTTGCTGATGTAAAATTATGGGATAATTGTCTGTTGTGGCCAAGGAGTAGTAAATTGATCGCATCTCTCATATGATCCATTGCCCTACTGATGCTATTTGTCGCGTCATCTCTCTCCATTTTAAGATCGCATCATCTCTCTCTGATGCCATGCTTTTTCGTCTGTTAACATGATTTATCCAAGCGTAGTGACGAGCAGTATCGGTGGAAAATGAAATGAAATTATGAGAAATAATCGATTGGTCATTTTTGCACCGTACTGTTGTGGTTGCATTTAGGCCACAAGCCCACAATGCTTTACTCCATTTTTGCACGGCGGCATTTTACATCAGACAGTTTGCAAATCACGAATGGTATACATGTGAAAGATAATATTTCTTAACTTAGCACCGTAACATTTGAACGGGAACAATTTTAATCAAAGAATGAGGCCTGTAAGAGCTAGAAACTCTACATCCGCTACCGGTGATCATTCTGTACTAGGTTACAACATGAGCTTCTGTTAGGGTCTCTGCAGCGTCAGCAGCATCCTTTTACCACATCCACATGTCCATCCAACCTGGTGCATCACTGAAAAGAATCTGAGACAATTGCCTTCCGATTTTGTCATGGATCGTTTCTAACAATCTGCACCATCAATCCGCCTAGTCCCATCCCTCTTATGTGGAAGTGCTCAATCTGTCCTCGGGTGACTGGAGCTTCTGAAAGATCCATTATACAGGGGTAGCAATGATCGGCCAATCCGGTTCCTTGCACCGATGCAACGCCAATAAATAGCTAAAAAGGAGAGCATCACAACGATTGGGATCGCCCATCTGCTCAAGAACAACGTTGGAAGGGTGATGCAGCAGTCAGACAGCAATGTACGCATATGTTGTACACTTGTCAGGGAATAAGAAAGCTAACCTGTCAAGATCAAGAACAGGGTTGTACACAATAGTTTCCCAGGAGGAGACGATGATGTGCCAAACGGGATTGTAGTAGAGGGAATCTGATGACCAGAACAACCTTGTGTATGTCTCCAAGAAGATGAACATCACCCATGCAACAACTTCAAGTAGAAGAAGCTTTATGACAAATCGCCCGATGACCACCATGATTAAGGAGAAGGCCACCAACCAGTTGAAGAGTTTGTTGTTGTACTCCCTAACGAAAAGAGCACGGGACCTTGCGAGCATCTGGAAGCATGCACGGGAATAAGAGTTTGGCTAATAGACACTACAAGAGATAATATTTAGGCTTGGGTAAGAAATATTCAATGTACACAGCTAAAAACGGAAGTTCAGTACAGTAGGAAATATGCATCAAGTTTCCAGGTCTCAAAATACAGCATCTCCCAAAACAGTGTACTAATTTGGCACTTGAAAGAACAGGAGGGCAGAAGAAGGTGAATAAACTTTTTTGTTCCTGCCTTTGATCTCTAGATGATCACTCTCTGAAGTCCAATTTCGTAAAACTAGTTCTACATCCTTACCTACTTGAATGGATGTTTACTTTTGTATGGAGAAACGGAAAAATATAGAAGTAGCAGAAGAAAGCACAATGCGTTTTGTCATGACGAACTAAATTGGAACAATATAAGAATATAAAGTGAAGAGGATTGCAGTTTCTCATATCTGAGCAAGCAAATATGTATTCTCCAGAAAATCCACTTAGTGGATGATCCTCTCTCCTCATGGAATATATCTTATGGTCAAAGACACAAACCTTAGACATTCGATGTTCATAGCTTCCCTTGGCAGGCCCCACACACTCCATTACAAAGCTTTGGTTGCAGCGAAGAAATCCTGCATTAAATTTCGCCATGGAAGGAAGCTTCAATGCTTGAAGGTGATCCATTTTGTCTTCACACTCTGAGAACCTTGCTTCGCAAAGCTTTGATGACTGATACTCATTGGCTAAGCCATAGTTCCTGAACACCTAAAAAGAATGCCCAATTAAGTTATTTATATAAAAGACACTATTTATTTTTCCATATTGCATAAACTGCAAGTTGCAAATGATTAAAACTGAATGCTTTCCATATAAGGGTGACACATAGAATTGTACAGGAGACGGTTCAATTCCTGTAAGAAACTCGGAAATGTTGGCAAAGCATACTACAAGCCACTCGGTACACTATTGAACATAGCTTATCACAGCTAGTAAATAGGAATCCAATGCCATTACAAAAGAAAATACATAATTATGAACTTATGCGAATACATAGCACCAAAGTGAGACTCAGATTAGTACCATTAATTTTCAAGTCACAGTAACTGAAATATTGCTATCTATTCAATTAACTGAACATGGGTCATATGTAATTTGAAATGCATAACTAAATTCTGTCAAGAGAACCTTTTTCATTTCTTCATCAAGATTGAGGAAGGACTGAGCAGCATAATGTTTACCAAAATGCTGCTTGTCGAAAAGCTTTCTAGCTTCATCTTCTGCCAACCCATGAACCTCCTGAAGTTTATCCACTGATGCCGGTAGACCCACTCTGTCCATTCTTTCGGTATACACCCTCAAGCAACGTTCGAGAATGCCCTTATTGAAAACCTCAACAAGTGACCCTGTCGATGGAATTTCGCCTTTATTCAAAGCCTCAAGAATCTATAGCAAAAGCATAAACATCAGAGAATATTTTTCAAGAAAATATTAAGATTAAATATACATCAATAATAAGCACCAACGAGTATTACCTGCCCCAGGAAGGATACAAACTCCTTTCCATTTAGAGTTCTACCCTGCACAATTTTTGGTTTTATCATGGATGCAACTAATTGCTTCAGTTCATCCCTCCTTTTTACATACAATAGTTCAAGTTCTTGGTCCTCCATATCACATAACTTTGTTCTTTGTAGATGAGGCTGGAAAAAGAAGTTTCATCATCTCAATTTCTCAATGATGTGTAGGTCTAAAGACAAAAGAGCATTTAGCAGAATCATCGGAATCAGCAGAATCATCAAAAGAGAAGTACTGTTAGAGGTAGCGCAATACTAAAGTTGAGTTGATTGCTACCACATATAACCACATATATTAATAAAAAGAAAATAAGAACAATGCTAAACATACAAGTGTTCCCACACAAAACTCATGTGTTTGTGTTTCTTTTTTGGCAGACAACACTAGATAAATTTCATGCACACTGTGTGATGCGCATTAATGTGGCATATTTGAGATCTCAATCATTCAGACCCATCAATGCAGCTAATGTAATGTAGAACATGGAATCAGACATTCACCTGGGGCAAGCTAAAAGCAGTACTGTTATCACCCATAACTGCCAAAGAGTCTCTGATTTGGTTGACCTAATATAACATGCCCATTTTTTCTTCATCAAACTTGCATATCATATTTTCCAGTCAATAAGATGGAGCTTGAAATAAGTTTACCTCATCAATATATTTGTCTCCTGTAATGAGACATTAAAATAAGGTTAATTCAACTGCCCAAAAGATATTTCCAGATACGACAGCTGCAAAAGGAGGTACTTCAATAGCAAAAACCCTAATAAAAGTAGTCAGCGATATAACTTACTAACCATTGCTGTTAGGTACCCGTTGCAGAGCTTCATCAACCATCTGTTGTACAGATTTTCCTTCTGTTGAAAAGTTAACAATTTGAAATTATCAGAGGAAGTTCGAACAAACAGTAAATTATCCTCAAAACGAAACATCATCAACAAATGGTGAATTAAAATAATAGACATGCCTAAATGGTGAGTTATGCGAGAGGATGTATTTTTTTTACTACTGGAAGTCTAAAACCCATGATGAATACTTAACTAACAGCTACTTCAAAAAAAAATGCTTCAAAGAGCATCAGTCAATGGTGTTACGTCTCTGAGGAGCTAGTGTATGCGGCCATGACTCCGGGGATGAGAGCGATAGAAGTTTGGGGATTGGGATTAGATGTTTACTACTCCCTCCGATCCGGAATTAGTGTCGCTACCTCTATACATATTTTATATTGCGGAAGTAGAGCCTCAACGACAGTTTTTCTGGACCGGAGGTAGTATTAATTCAGTCTTATTGGAGAACCCATATACATTATGTCCCTATTTGAAGAGAAGATGATTTTCTTAACTAACTCTTAAATTCAGATAGAATGCAACCTCAACAGGAGTACCTGGAAATATCCTTTGGGGTATATGGATTCAACTGCCCGAATCTTCAGATAGAATGCAACAGTTTAAATGCCAAAAGATCAAGATTAGAGGAACCAAGGTTGCCAGTCAATTCGAATTCTGATGATCTGTTCGTTGATAGACCGTACATTTCTCCCATAACAGTCTAATGCATCTAATATTCGATATAGACGAAAATAATATCGACAAATGACCTAATTAATACATGAAACAACTTACGGAGGAAATCTCTCTGGATCAGCCACAGAAGTTTTGCTGGCTCAAAAGCAACATCTTGCCCCTGCAGGAAACAAAATTTACATATATTGTTCTATTTTCATAATTGAAAGCCGGGTTAATGAACTATTACCTTCACTCTTGTTTCCACAAGCCAGATAGAAAAACAGAAATGTGTTAGAACATTAGTAAAATACTTGTTAACATGGAAATTTCCTATCAGAAACGGTAGCAACCAAACCTTCCATAGAATTCTTCACCAAGTTCAACAGCAAATGAGAGTCTGGATATATCAGCTTCACGAATCTGTAACCAAAGTATGTAAAATCGATGGCTATCAAACTGGTATAAAATACGGGTGGAGGTGAGGGACTGAGAGAATCCAGGACCATAGAAACGCACCGTCTCAGGGAGATTGTAGACAAGAAGGGAACTCAAAACAGCTGCCAGAGCAAATATCCTAAGATGAAAATAAAAGTTCCAAAAAACATTTACCTCTGAACCAGAAAATAATAATAATGCATAATTATTGCACACTTTATTTGTAGGAAACCAACCTATCATCATATACATTCGATTTTCCAATGCTCTCAAATCCTTCAGTGTCCAGGTAAAGGACAGACACTTTGGAGCCATCAACATCAACCTCAACAGGAGTACCCCAAATCCATATACCTTCAAAATGTGGAGCAGTGTGTTGATATCTCCAATTAGCATATGAGCATCGGGGCATGGCATCTATAAGAAAAGAATATTGCACTGGTGGCATTGTCAGACTGTCTTACCTTTTGTTTTGGTATCTCGCATGTGTCCAACTCCAAAACCTGCAGAGCAAATTAGTCAATTCCCCGGGTAAAAATAACCAGTTATGTGAAAAATGATCTACGAGACCATAACCTCCATGTACCTTTATCACATGATAAGGAGAGAAGCTGGTTGAGAAGAAAAGATTTTCCAGATCGATATGGACCAATGACCTGATTTGACAATTAATTAGGACAAAAATGCAAAGGCAGCGCCATGACATTAACTAGGAAAATGTAAAAATTTCATGTAACGATCATTCAGGTAATGAACTTGGTACATACAGCGACAGCAGCTATTGGAGTTTCGATCCTTTGAATTGCCTCCAAGCCTTCTTTCGAAAGGCGGAGCTTAGTGTGGCCATAATCCGGCTCCACTATCGGAAACCTGCATAATTACCATTTATTAAAACTTGAAAGTCTGACGGATGGCAAAGATTCAGTTGTACAGCATAGCTTGTTGACAAACATCACTACCACACCATTCATTACTTTTTGCGAGGATCCCTGCCCATACATGCAAGCAGAGAAGCAGTAGGCAGCAGGGCAATAACGAAGAACACTAAACGATCATGCAATGCCAACTTGACAAGCCGAAGCTGCAATCAAACGCAGCCATTGACGGACAGAATCCGACAACAAATTCATGTGGGTAAGGAAAATGTGCACTTACGCGCGGTCGAGCTCACCCGCATCGGATTCCCCTACCGCCGCAGCAAGCATCGCCACCACCGCCGCCGCGGCCCACACCGCCAGAGCACACCGTGGCCACCCCATCTTCGCCGCACTACCACACCCAGTCACCTTCCTCCAGCTCCCCCGGTTGCGCAGCCGACGGACGAACACCGAAACAGCGCCGAGCACCTTGGAGTCAGCGTACGGCTTCTCCGCGGGCAGGGAGGAGTACGTCGAGGCAGAGTGGAGGAGAAGGGAGAGATCCGGCGAGCGGCAATGGAGGAGCTGGAGGCAGGATGATATAGCGGTACGGTTTTGGGATCGCACGCTGCCGGGGGTTTCCCTGCTCGCGGCTTGCTTCGAGGCGAGGAGGAGGGAGGGAGGGAAGGAAGGAGACGTCGAGGCGACGCGACGGTGGATGGTCGGCGCGTGGAGCGGAACAGAGGAATGGGTCACCGGTGGCGTACTGTCTACCTCCCAAAAAAAGTGATTAGTGTCCTAATTAGTTCTCGGATGCCACCGGTGGCCCACGTGTCAGCCGAAGGTGGAGCCGTTGCAGGCAGTTTACATGACAACTGAAAACACGAAAGCTCCAGAGGTTGGAAACCATCGGAGACTCAGAGGAAGATCAGGATATAACAGATGAAGTAAGAGTATAATTATATGAAGCTGTACTAGAACTGGGACAGGAAGCCTCTGTACACTGTAGATATGTTGATCGACACAACAGCATGACGAGCTAATGTAGCTTTTCAGCTCTGAGAAATATTCAGGTCCAATTTCTGATGTTTACCATTTTCTACCCAGTACATTAAGATACATTCTGATCAAATGCAAGCCTACATCACCATCTCAACTTTCCATGAAGGAGCGAGAAAGAGGACTGAATTCAGAACTCTGAGGTAACTGCAGGGAATGAACTGGTAGGTGATAAAGCACAGCCTGCATCTGGAGAATAGGATTCCCTGGGAATACATGATCCAAGTACAGAACTGATTGCTGTTGGAATAGTATTAGAAAAGATAAGCATAATCTTCATTTCAGATGCATCATTCTTGTCATAAGGTTACAGGGACAATAGCTCTTGATTCATATACTCTTACATTGTCGCATATATTACAAAACATAGCGCACAAATAGTTCGTCTAAGTGACCATAAAGTTCCAGGACAACAGAAACTAAAAAACATGACAAGGATTGAGAAGTAATCAAGTTTAGACAGCACACGGAATGTAATAGGCAAGAACAGCTCCTCAATGGACCAAACCAATCAACACTTACATTCGTAGGGATCAGTGATATCCAAATCGCGAACATGCTCAATATGTGACGCGCTGTGGCGACATTTATGGGTTGTAAACTCAAACTGAGCACCTCTTGATATTGCCTTCTCCAACTGAAGCTCCTTACGCTCATGTGCCAAAAACGCCTCGTTGTAATCCTGGGGTGCAACTTCAAGTCTCATAAACTCTAGCAATCTTGCATTGAGTACAAAGAACATGACAAAGCTAGCTTGCGACTTGATGCCTCGATAATTTTCCAACACCAAAGTCTTGAGACGGATGTCAGAGGATTTGATAAAATTTCGGTGTTTACGACGCCACAAATTCGGCCACCCTGTTGTACATGACTGGAAAAAAAGACCAAAAGTAAATCAAAACAAGGAAACAGTCAACCGATCAAAATAGCACATGAATGAACAGAATTGATCATAAATGAAGAATAGTCACCTTCATGTACAACTTCTCCAAGCACGGAAAGCATCTCATCAAGTTAATAACCGAATCTAGACAAAGAAAACGCATATCGAGAGCTAAAATCTTTACAGTGCGCATCGCCATTCCGAGGCTATCAACACGTAGTCCCTGCATGTTCAAACATGGAAGACAAACATTAGGCTATTCATAACTGCAGATGATATGAGATCTCTATGTAGGTACATAGAAGCCTTGTGAGAGACAAGATGAAAAAAAGCCCAAAAGCTACCTCAATTACTGTGGAACCAAATACAAATCTGGTGTTTTGGCACCAGTCTGTCAGGAAGCCTAAGGTCTCCAGTTTAGGCGCAGAAAATACTGATACATCCACGTCAGTATCCAGTTCAACATGAAGCAGCCTTTCAAGGCAAGGGGCATCCTCGATGATGAGTTGTTTTAAAACCACTTCGTCATGTAAATAATCAGCACGCAATCCAATGCTTCTAAGGGTAGCGGAGTTGATCCGGAGGGAATGGCAGCCGCGGTTGTGGGTAAGCAACAAGCACTCTAGGGTGGGGCAGCCGGCAATCATGTCGTGGAGCGAGCCCTCCGAGATTTTGACATGTTCAAGTGCAAGTTGCCTGAGTTTGGAGAAGTGGAGCGCTTGGGCGGTGCCGTCCGGCAGGTGGCATTGGCCGATGGTGGCAACGGTGAGGGTGGACGAGAAACGGTAGGTGGACACAGGCAGTTGCGGCAGTGGACGCACCGGCCCGTAGTGTGGGTGATATGGAAGGTACCACAAATCAAGCTCTTGGAGGTTGTTGAGGGCAGGGGACCGGAGCGAGGCGTCCATGGCGTCAGGTGGTTGGTCGTGGATGAGGCGCGCGGGGACGCATAGGCGGCGGCCGGATCCCCGGTGGGCGTCGAGGATGCGGGGTACGAGGTCGGCGAGGGCCTCCCCGTCCGCCACTAGGAGGTCGCCGCAGTCGAGGTTGAGTGGGGCGGAGCGCCAGATGTGGCACCACCGGGTGGCGAGGGCCTGGGTTCGAGCGCCGTCCCTGGTGGGTAAGAGGGAGACTATGTTGCAGAGGACATCTTCGGGGAGGTCGCTGATGCGGTCCACGCCGCCTTCGTCTTCCTCCGCGCCGGGGATATGTGGTTCTTCCTTGTCGGCGCAGGTTCTCTTCTTCGCTATTGGTTTGGGGTCGGGCGCCTCCGCGGCCTCCTCCGGTTTCTCCGCCTCCCGGCCTTCGACCCCTTTGATTTTCTCTTCTTGGAACCGGCAGGAGCCGCCGCCGCCGTCTCCATCGCCGGCTGATTTCGCCCTTGTGCGGGAATGAGGTTTTTTTAGCAACTTGTGCGGAGTGTAGGGTTGTGAGTTGTGACTGTACTATGAAATGTCTCAGCACACATGGGCTCTTTCGCCATACCATTGATTCAACAGCCCATTTAACAAATATGCTACAGGCCCACAGTACGAGGGCCTTGCTATTTTGAGAAAACGAAAAAGGTTTTTTGGAGTCGGCATTTTGGGTAGTATGTGCAGATGCACCTATTGTAAAACATTTTTAATGTTTATCTAAAATGTCAAAAAAAATGTAGGAAAAAATTCGGATACACATTAGAACATTTTTTGTTAGCACAAAAAATGTTGTGAAGAAAAAACATTTTTGTGACATGTGCAAAAAAGACAAAATTTTGTCTTTTTTGCACATGTCACAAAAATGTTTTTTCTTCACGTAACTTTTTGTGCTAACATAAAATGTCTTGAAGTATGTCAGAAATTTTTATTTTTAATCTTTTGACATTTTCAATTCGGATACACATTAGAACATTTTGTGCTAACATAAAATGCCTTTTCTTTCAACAGTATGAATGTAGTTTCATGGTATGTTAACATGTATTTTCTATCATGTAAGAAAAACATCGGAAATCCATAACGGGTAGGAGGTGCAGATGCACCGACTGCCCAAAAAACAAAATTGAAAAATGTCAAAAGATTCAAAATAAAAAGTTGGAAATAAAATTAAATATTTATGATTTCATCAAAATTCTCAAATTCATTAATAATGTTCTAGAGATGCACATATATAATGTATATTTTATGTAGCAGTATGGATTATGTGAGTAATTATCTGATTTCCGAATCAGTAGATAAGAAACTTTAAACGTATAATTGTTCTGCTCAAGAGGTTGCATTGTTCATTTTCTTGTGCCGACTAGGCATGTTGCGTCTGATATATTTATATCACACGATATGGGAAATATGATATGACGAAACCAAACCGATATGGAACTATTGTGATACATACGATCTTGGGTACGATGCAAGCAATCGAAAGAAGGATGTCGGTCCATTAGCTTCAGTTGTTCTTTAGCTTACACGAAGCGATAGGGCTGGTATTTGCATTATGCCACTTGCCAGGTGGAGGAGGAGATATATCGAGTTGTTAGCATAGAACTACCACATTTGTGGCCAAAGTCTGGAAAACTAGCACTTTTCGTTTGAATCGAAAAACCACCACTATTTAGAAGATTAGTTGCAATGTGCGGTAAAAACGAACTAAATGCAAATTGACACTCAAACTGATAGTGGGGCCCATGCAACAGATTGATGTCACGTGCTGACGTCACCACTGGCATGAGATGCCCAGCTACGCCGAGATCGCGATCGAGTTGGGGAAGTTGCGCACGGGGCTGGGACCGCTCGGATCTGAAGCGCGACACCACGGGGAGCCGATCGGCGGTGACCAAATGGTCACCAGAATCATCGGCGGTGACCAAATCCGCGTCGGCTATTGGAGGCGTCCGACGGGAGCTGGCCACCGAGCGAGAGAGGGAGCGGTAGATGGTCCTTACGGACCGGTGTTTCACCATGACGACGATGGAGGCTTGTGGGAGACCGGAGGAGGTCGGTGGCGACGAGATTGAGCGCGTCTAAAACCGGCCGGAGGCGGGGAAGACGACCGTGATTCGTGCGGTTCCAGTCTGTTCCAGCAGGCACGCGTCGAGGGGAAGGTATAGGGAGAGGTGGCGGAGATCAGGGTGGCCTCAGATTCGTCCGGGAGGCCTGTACCGGTGGTGATGTGCGTCGGCGTGGCCGCCAGCTTCGGCCTGTACCGGTGGTGATGTGACGCCAGCCTGCTACGTGGGTCCCATTGTCAGAATCCGTGTCAATTCGTGTCCAATTTGGTTTTAGCGTACATTCAAAAAATCTCGTGAATACTGGCGGTTTTTTGTGATTCAAATGAAAAGTGGTGGTTTTTTGAAATTTGGTCACAAATGTGGTGGTTCTATGCTAACAACTCAGATATATCATAGGAGCGAACGGAAGTGGAGAACTTGTAGTTTTTTTTAGCGAGGAAAAGAAAGGGGAATTTGCTGTCGGAATTCGTGGCTCTCCACAAAAAAAAAATAGTTAGAAGATAGGAATCTCATGTGTTTGGATGTGTCTAGTTGATATGTGTTTGGACAGTGGGTGCATCTACACCCACTACTCCTTATGGATTTCCGCATAGCTCATCCTCGCGTTATCGCCTTAGAATCGGCTTGGCTTGGCCAGAGCCCAGAGCGCCCGGTTTGTGATGAAACGTAAAGCGTGATCATGGCTTCCTAGGTTTGCCCCGAATCCTACGCCCAGCACACACACACACGGAGGCAAGCACGATGTACACAGATGCCGTGGCCGAGGCAGCCAAAAAAACGAAGAACCTTTTCTTTTTACCGTTTCTCGCGTTAACTTTACCCTTGGACTTGCGAATTGTCTGGTCGCCCCGGTCAATATTTTCTTCCAAGGTCGCAGTTTCTACCTCGGTTCGCCCCGACGAGGCGCGTGGAGGAACCGAGAATCAATACGGGCTCGCGCGTCTTTCGAGACGGCACGAGTGCACCGCAGTGCGCAGACCTGCACCTGCTCCATGTCGCCGCTGTGAAATAAAATGGGTCACGCGTCAAATAAATGAAACTGGGTCCGACGCCTGCTCCTATGTCTAGTTTTTTTTACTATTTCAAAAACGCATCTGCTTATTTAGTGCGTTCGGTATTTTTCTTTTGCCAAGGTAAGGATGACTCCAACGGGCGACCTAAACGGACGCGCGTTTGGTCCGCATTTTGTCCGTTTGGGTCGGGGAACGGATGCGCGTCCGGCCCATGTCCGCCCCTTTCTGGCCAGTGCCTCCAACGGAGTCGACGCATTGAGTCTGCTTGCCATTTTTTCTCCAATTTTTTTTTTAATACTAGGATTACATTTTTTAGAAACTAAAATTACATAGTAAATCTATGAGTTCCTCCTAACATTAAACCCTAAAACCTAAACCTAAACTTGAAGAAAATTAATAACCGACCACCGGCCGACAAGGGGGAAGATCAAAGAGGGGTTGCGGCCTTGAGGAACGTCACGCAGCATGCCCGTTCTGCAACGGACTTGCTGGCTCTTCCTTCATCGCGGCCATGGCCAGCCCAGGGCTGGCTGACTCAATCTTCTTTGATCATTTTGTAGCTACGAAACACGTAGCGGGCGCCGGTATAAGTGGAAAATGAGCCGCACATAGGCGGCCACGCCGGCGAGGATATGACATCAGGTGGAGCTGCCTGCTCCTTTCACGGCCTCGGTCGCCGCCAAGGCCTCCCGGTGCCGTTTGCGCCTCGCCGCGCGCTTTTTGGTCTCTTCGGCGCGGCGCATTTGCTTCATCTCGTCCTCCACTGCAGCGTCGGCATAGGCGCGCGTGGCGGACATGAACGCGGCCGCCCTCTGCGCGTTCAGCTGCATGTGGGCTGCATCCACCGCCTCCTCCTCGTGGATGTGAGCAGGGCCGCCCACGCCAATGGGAGGCTCCGGCGGCGCGCCATCCCCCGCGACACCGGCGGCGTACTCTTCTTCGTCGCTGTCGATGCAGTCCGCGACCGCCGCCTCCACCGCAGTCCTTTGGGCGTCCGTCAGGCGCGAACGCGGCGGCTGGGGAATCATGCCGGCCCATGCCAGGCTGGTCGCCATCCGGCGCGAGAAGCTGCCGCGATAGCGCCCGCGCGCGCTCATACGCGCTCGCTCGACCTCGTCCACCAGATGCTGCGGCGGCTACGGCGGATCCATTCCGGCGCGTGGATCTGAGCTTGGAGATGGTGGCCGCCGTGGCTAGGGTTTGGCCGGCCGGCGCGATTGGGGAGGAGTGCTAGGGTTTGTGTGTGTTCCCTAGGGTTTGACCGGCCGGCGGGATTTTATACAGCTCCACCGCCAACAGTTATTGCGGGTAGGTGGCCGTTGGGGTCGATGACACGCGGGGCCAGGGCGGACACGGGGAGGACGCAGGAGCACTCCGTGAGCGTCCGGGCCGATGCATCGGTGGCCCAAATTTGGGCCAGGAATGCGTCGCGGCGGACCAAAAAACGGACCGCGGTCCGTTTGCGTCGCCCCATTGGGCCGTGTTTTTGGCTCGCGTGGACAGGGACGGACGCGCGCGGACTCGATGGGTCGCCCGTTGGAGTCATCCTAAGGGCTTGTTTGATTTGTAGGGTAGGAAAGACATAGGAATAGGAAAAGTATAGGATTGCTATGTCATGCACATTTCAATCCTATAGGATTTGGTTTGTATCAAACTTTGTTTGATTCCACTAAAGGAATTGTAAAAAGAGCTTGGAGTGGATGTTAGAATTCCTATAGGAAGTAGTACAAAGATTCCTATGGGAAAAATTCCTATAGGAACTAATCCTATGAATCAAACCACTAGCAAAGGAAAAATTCCTATGAGATAAATTCCTACAAGAATCCTATGAAGTTCCTTTGAATCAAACAAGCCCTAAAACGGCAACTGAAAGAAGGGAAAATCAACACGGAGGGGCCGCACGCGTCCTTGAATATAGTTTTTTTTCATACACGTGCACATACTCAACACAATGAATGCACGCACGCACACACACCCTACCCATATGAGCACCTCGAAAAGACTGAGCCGGCAGTCGGGTCTTGAGATTGACGAAGTCACCACAAGTGTCTCGCTGTTGACGGGAAAGTCGTCTCCCACTGAAGAATATTTCATCTAAATGAGAAACATTGTCGTCTTATCGGCATCTGAGATAGGAGACGGGGTCCTGCTAGCCGAGGGTGAACGTAGGGCAAGAAGGTGGACGTCGTCGAGGTCGGGATTGTACACGACAGTTTACCCAGCTTCAGGCTCCACGGCGGTGGCGGAGCCCTACGTGCTGCTATAATTCACTATGAGGCAAATAGCCGAGGTACAGGTTACAATGAGGTTGATTCTGCCCTAAAGGCGTCCCTGGTCCGGCTTATATAGGCGGTCGGACCTAGGGTTACAAGGTGATTACGTATCCGGCAAGCATACAGAGTCCTAAACCTAGCCGGCAAGTCTGCCGCCTTCCGCCTTGGGCTTGATGGCTTCATGGGCTTCGGTCTTGGGCCTCCTCCTTGCCGGCATCCGCCTTCCTTGGTCGTCAGCTATCTGGGCCGTCCGGCAGGCAAAGCCTTCACCACCACTGCGGGCCACCCTAGACTAGCCGGATTGATCCATACTGGTGATACCCCTAGTTGGTATATCCCCAACATTAGCCCCTGGAAGGGTTCGAGTTCTTCAGGCGCCGTCTTCTTTTGTCGGCTACGTCCGTCTTGTTGTGTTGGCGGCTGAAGAGCTTGAAGCATTCCAAAGTTGAAATAAGCGGCAATCCGTCTAAAGTAGTCGGATGGTTTGCCGCCATCATGGGAAAGACGGCCTGACTGCTGTCAGGAATCTTCCAGGCACCAGTCTTGTCATTTGACTGATCCCGTCAAATGTTGACAGATGACGTCACGCAGTTCACGACAGTTTGGACTAGGCGTGCATCATGATTGCTTTTCCACTACGCACGGGAATCGAGGAGACGGCCGCAGACACCGTTGCCACGACGTGCAAATCGTGGGCACGTGGCGGAGATCGTGTGTCCCTCCAATCTCGCGCACGAATCTTGGTGCGCCGAGATAAATACCCAAGGTGCACAACGGGGAGGAGTTTCTTCCCCATTCGCACTCACCGCAGCCACCTCACCTTCCCGAGCGCTCCTCCCCCTCGTACTCAACTCCGGCGATCCCTTGAGCAGAGCTTCTGTGACAAAATGGCGAGCAACACTGAGCAGGATTCGGCGGCGGCGGTGCTGGCTGCAACTTCGGCGGCTGCGCTTGGATCTGGATCTGCACCGGCGGCGGCGGCTGTTCCCACGAGCACACCGGTGATCCCTTCCGTCCCCACCGCGGCTGCAAGTGGGGTCACTTCTTCTTCTCCAACTCCGGTGGCACCAGCAGCGCCCACACCTGCCTTCCCGCTTCTGTCCCTGACAGCGACCAGCGCTGAGGCCACGGCGGAGGCAGAAGCTGCCGCCGCCGACGATGCCGAGGAAGAAGAGGAGGCGGCGGACCTTGGCTCCAGGTATTGGCTGCCGTCAATCATGACGTCAGCTTATCTGAAGGAGCTGGAGGAAGGCGGGTACATACCGCCCAAGACGGAGTGCGCAGTCCCTGACCCGCAAGACGGCGAGCGCGTCATGTTGGCATCGCACAGCCTCCGCGGTATGTCATTACCACTTTCCGCTTTCTTCTTGGCGGTGCTTAGCTTCTATGGGCTGCAACCGCACAACATAGCGCCCAACAACATTTTAGTGCTAGCCGGCTTCCAGGCTCTGTGCGAAGGGTACTTAGGCATAGCTGCATCTATAGAGCTATTCCAGTAATGCTTCTTATGCCGCCGACAAACCATACCAGGCGGCCAGCTAGCAACCTGTGGTAGTGTAACCTTCAACTGCCGCCAACCCGACTGGTATCCCAAGATCCCATACATCGAGTCGGTTAAGCACTGGACCAACACCTTTTTCTACTGCAAGGACATCCCGACACCCGGCACGACACAGGGGATGCCGGCTTTCGTCAACGGTCCGCCAACTCACAAGGCCTGCTGGACAGCAAAGGTGCCCCTCAGCAGCTTGTCGGATGAGCTTCGAATTGTCGTCAGGCGGATCGAGTTTCTGACGAAGACGATGAAGGCTCCGCTGCTTGACGAAGTTGACACCGTCATCTGCTGACTGTCAAGGAAAATAATGCCACTCCGCCATCGCCCACTGAAGATGTGCGAGTACAAGGCGGACGACGCCGGCAACAGCACCCTTGACCAAGATGTGCTGCAGCACCGGCTCAGAGAGCTTGTCAAGCCTCTGTCGGTGAAGGCGGCCGAAGGCGTCGCCATGTTCACCCATGACAACCCAGCCCCAGTGGTAAGCCAGAGCTACTTTGTCTTTTGCTTGACATCTTTGTCCACTGGGTACTGAATTAATGTTTTGCCCTTTTCCTTTTCAGCTGCAAACCTTGGAGAATGCCGACTTGGCTCCCAACTGGTACGACACTGGTGCCAGCAAGTCAAAGAAGCGCAAAGCAGGCGGCTCCACCAAGGATTTGGAGAAGAGGAAGAAGGCGGCCACCTCTGCTGATGCAGAGGACGAGACCTTGGGGGAAAGTATCCCAATTAAGCGGTAGGCAAGCTTTTACTTTCCCTGACTTAGTTGTTTAATATAATTTTCTGCTGACAAACTTGTACCTTCCTACTTGCAGAGGCAAACCTGTCATGCCCAAGCTCCATGCCAACCTGAAGATTTCTGCCGGTAGGGGCAAGCCGCCACGATCTTCTCCAGCCACTGCACCAACAACGCCTGCCGTTGGCGTTCCCGTAATTGTTTGCCAGGGAACGTACGCGGCATCTACTGGCACCGCAGAGGCGGCTGTTGAGAAGATGGCGGGCAAGAAGTCCGTTACTGGCCCTACTACTTCCAAGACGGATGAAGCTTCGGCTAATGATGCCGCTCGATTTATACCAATGTCAAATCTAGGATTTGAACTCTGCTGGGCTGGGGGTACAACCACCCACCTAACCATCTTGCCAGAGTCAAGTTCTCGCATCCTTGAATATAGTTGGAGTGTCAAATCTGCACCCTATCGGGCTGACAGAGGCCGGACAACAATCAAATTACATCTCCTGTAGATATACCCTTTATTTTGTGACCCCCAATTACTAAAAATTCAGGCAACGTAGATACATAGCATATGGCACAATAAATTACAAATGTACACTACTCCTCGTCGTCGTCGGAAATCACTATGACGGCGACACCGGAGCTGGAGCAGCTGGCCTCGTGGTTGTTGGCGGTGGGGAACATCACATCGTCATGCTCTGAGTCGGTGAAGTCAAATGGGTCCTTGTCGTCGTACCTCTAAAATTCACCGCTCCGCGGCACACTGCTCTGCAACTAGAGCGGGTCCGCGGTGTATTACCCACCACCAATACGCGGTCAGCGGCCTCGTCGAGTTGCCACTCCGCTGCGCGTTGCTCCGCCTCCAAGTAGGAGAGGTGCTCTGCATCCATAGCGAGGTGGAACTCATCCCACGCCTCATCGAGGGTCATAGGGTCATAGCTCGGGTCTCGCCGATGACCCCTTCCTCGGCCCTGGCAACTCCACGGCCGCCACCTAGTTGGGGCGTCGACTTCACTCTCGTGGGCGCGCATCTCCGCCTCCAGCTCCGCGCGACACTTGGGGGTCAACTTCGTGAACCAAGTGATATTTCGTCGAGGCATTGTGGCGGCACTGGTAGAATTTGGGAACTGGTAGGGTAAATAAAGCCGGAGAAGTTTGGAGATGCTCTTGGGACCTTTCTTTGTAGAGCTATGGAACTTTGAAGGAATTTTAATAGGGGATAATATCCCGGCAGAAAGATTCAAATGGGCCATAGTTTAAAGCCAAACAAGAACGTTGTGTCGAGATGATTGGCATGCATGATTGCAGCAGTAGTACAATAATTTTTGTTCTGCCTCCTCAAATGAAATTATAAGGCTTCCTCATAGGACATGTACCTTTCAAGAACCAAGAGCAACATGTAAACATGGTACTTGATCAGATCTCACTCCATTGTTTAATTTAAGCACAGTGACATTTTATACGTACATCATGCTCATAGGACTTCTCTTCTCAACAAAAGGGGGGCGAGGAATACATACTACAAAAAGCTGCCGGATTATTCCTAGCTCTCCCCAATTGTGGAAACATAACTAAAAGGGAAAAAAAAAAGTAGAAATGGAGGTTTTTTCTTGTCCAAAAAACGGGACAAACTACGGAAATGGGAAGAGCTAGATTTCTGACGGATCAAGAAACGAAGACAAAAAACAGAGGAAAAATTGGAGAGGGAAAGAGCTCTTGTGCTAAGCTAGTAACGAATCGGAGTTGAGAGTGCTGTTGAACCACGGCGCACTCAGAGCACGGAGGCTAGGCCGGTGATGGGCTTCTTCTTGCTCGCCTCCTGCTCTTCCGGGCGCCACGACGACGGCGACACCACGACCGTGATCTTCTGCTCGACGACGCAACCGTTCTCGTCACGAGCCGGGGCGGATTCGTGTCCCTTCGTCTTACCGTCGAACCGCAGCTCGAACTCGCCGGTGAAGCTCGCAGCGGACACCGGCGTCAGGGACGGTGGCTTGTTGTCGTCGGAGCAGCGGACGTGAGGGGATAGCCACTTGGCGCGCATGTACTCGGGCTTGCGCCAGGGCGGAAGTGGAGGCCCTTCTTCTTGAGGCTCTGCCGCGCGGCCTCGGCGACGACGGCGACGATCTGCCCGAGGCGATCCGGTGTCCCGACGAAGAGCGACGGCAGCGCCTGCAGCACCGCACGGTACGCCTTGGTCGACCGCGCCACCTCGAACTCCGACCGGAAATCCACCTCCACGATCAGTCTCGCCGTCGACGTCTCCCCCGCGGCCACGACGGTGTCGATATAGTCGTGCTCCCCTGCATACAGTGGCCACCGGTCAGCGACCATGATCTTAAGCGGCACGTGTCAGGCCGACCGCGAGAGGTGCTGGTGGCTGGTTTACCTGCGGGGAAGGAGCGGGTCTTGTCCCAGCGCGACTTGCAGACGCCGGCGTCGTGGCCGAGGGCTCTGAGTCCGTCGGCGACGCGCGGCGAATGTCCGCCTTTTTCTTTCCGCCCTTGCGACACCTCTCGGCGATCCTGGACGCGTCGGCAAGGAGGTTCCGCTCCGCCACGGTCGCGCTCTGCACCAAACCCTGTAACAAAAATAAAAGACAGAGTCCTTGTTCAATCACTCCGACGAGCAATCAATTGATCCTGGAAGGGGCGCTGCTCGCGACTCCGGAGAAGCCTGTACCTTGAGCGCCTCCAAGGCGTCTCCGGCGGCGGCCTTCGCGGTCGCGGAGGGGGCGGAGTAACCTGAGGGGAGGAAGTCGAACTCCTCGTCGTCGCTGCCGTCGTGGTGGCCGCTCCCGTTGAAGCAGTTGCAGCACCCGCGCGGGGGCCGCGACTCCACGGCGGCCGCGTCCTCCATGAAGCTTAGCACCATGCGATCCAGCCCCACCGATCCCACCTCCGCCTCCGGCGGCCTCTCGTCCTGTCCCTGTCCTTGCCGTCCCCCCTGCAGCCGCTCCGCCGTGGACACCCGCACCAGCAGCCTCCGGAACATCGACACCCTGGCTACCGGCGGCGGCCTGGGCTCCATCGCGCCGTGTCCGTGGTGGTTCTTGAGCTGGACCGGCAACGGCATCGGTCGCAACGCCTGCCGCGACGCACCCCTGCCACCCACCTCACCCAGTACTGACCTCACCCAACTACCTTTTCGGTCTCACTTGACAGAACAAGAATGGGCCGCAAAAATCCTAGGTGTCGAGAAGAAGTGTGTAGCGTCGTGCTACTGTCAGTGCAGCGGCGGTTCGCCGGAGGAGGCCATGTCCGGCGAGAGGATCAGCTTTTTTGGGGTTTCCTCGGATGAAGTCGCTAGAAGGAGCAAATGGGGGACTGAAAATTGTTCGCTTGCTCGCGAGCTTTTATAGACACAACAGAAGAGGTGGATGACGTGGTGGGCCCCGTGAGTACGTCTGTACGTGGCGTAGTGGGTCGTGGCGTTTACGGGGGACGCGGACGTTGACAGGTGGGCCCGAAGAATCGCTCGCGGTATTGGTGGCGTTGTGTGAGAGAGGGCTCACTCCGTGGGCGCCGGATAAATGACAGGCTTGCCCCTATGTGGGTTTACCACACTTGTTGACATCGATGGGCAGGATTGTATATTTTTGTTGCATTACCATATTTTAGCTCCCACATATCCGGAGATAACAAATGACAACCCACTGATCGTTTAAATGATTTATATTAGTGAGATGGACCGTAATGTAATTATATTTCCAAAGCTAAACTTTATACGGCGTAAATGCTCATAAATTCATGCTTGCGTCGTTGCATTACCATATTTTAGCTCCCACAGATATCCGGAGATAACAAATGGCAACCCACTGATCATTTAAATGATTTATATTAGTGAGATGGACCGTAATGTAATTATATTTTCAAAGCTAAAATTTATACGGCGTAAATGCTCATAAATTCATGCTTGCGTCTACGCATAGAAACGGTCGAATATATCCATGAAGAGCGTGTCGATATCCAAAACAACATATACATATTCATAATCATTACTTATAAGTAATATATAGCAACATAGAAAATCTTGATACTGACATATAGTATAACTATGATATCACCATTTATTTTGTTCGATCAAACTACTATGGTCCATAAAGGAGGCAAAACTACTAAGGATATCGCCAGGTTGATACATGAGTATGCGTTACACGATATACATCACATAAAAATTAATTATTTTCATAAATATCAATATGTATGCGGGGACGCGCTATTTGACTCGCAAACAGTAGAATATTCAACACCCACCATGTATCTTAACAACCGTACATGATTTTTACGTCACGTAAATTTTGTCTTACACCGGAAGTTAAGGAGAACGTAATAAAACATGTACATGACATAAATGGACAATCCACTGATCGTTTAAATGATTTATATTAGTGAGATGGACAATAACGCAATTAAATTTGCAAAGCTAAACTTTATAATACGTAAATTCTCATAAAATTCTTGCTTGCGTATACGCATAGTAACCGTTGAAGATATACATGAAGAGCGCGTCAATATCCAAAGCAGCACATATGTGGTCATCATAGTCATAATTACTAAGCAATATATGAGAAATGTAGGAAATCTTGATGCCGACAAATAGTATAACTATAATATTGCCAAATATTTTGTCGATCAAACTACTATGTTCCACAAAGGATGCAAAACTACCAAGGATATTGTCGCCAGGTTGATTTAAAGGCGTGTGTTTCAAGATATACATTGCATATACATTATCTATGTTTTATAAATAACTAATCTATATCAGTATGCATGTGTAGACACTATATTCAGCACCAGGGTGTACAGTACGTTATTCTGCACCCATGTTTTTTTACTTTGTTTAGAATTTATGTTTGGTATACAAATTGCATTTGTGTTGTACCACAACGAAAATGTACATAAGAAATTCAATATATGAGTCATAATTGTGTAAATATCACAAAAAATGTGTATTTTACAGCATATTTTGTGTACGTCACTTTTTTTTACGTCATATCTATGATTTCTTACGTGCTTATGAACTTACGAGGTAAGGCGAAATTTATATGACATAAAAATCATGTACAGTTAAGAAGATATAGGGTGGGTGTAAAATAACTATTATACTAACTGGGAGTCAAATAGCGTGTCCCTATGTATGTGTGAACATGTAATATACTACTCCCTCCATTCCAAATTACATGACTTCCATTTGTTGACATGCACATGTATCTATACATGTAACATGTCTAGATACATCCACATGTGGAGAGAGGAAAGTCATCTAATTTAAAACGGAGGGAGTACCAACTAGTTCTATTCCGACCCATATTATTGGGCTTCACGCTTATGTCGGAGATAACGGTTGGCAACTAACCGACCATTTAAAATGACTAGTTTAGTGAGACAAAACATATGAAATTAAATGTGTAAGGTATACTTTAGACGATATAAATTCTCATAAATTCTTCCGTAAATACGCGTGGTAACATTTGAAAATAAATATGAAGAGCGCGTCGATATCAAAAACAACATATATTGGTTCGTAGTTGCTACCGAGTAATGTATAACTAGCGTACAAATAGCAAACGTACATATAGTATAAGTATGACGTGCAGATGAATTTTGCTAGGGCAGAATTCCATTGTCTCCATGTGTGTCTATCCTTTTGTGAGATGAAACATAATTCAATTAAGTTTGTATGGTATATTTTGTTGTAATCAAACAACGAGATAGTCGGAAGAATCTCGAGCAAAGTAGCCACACGAGAAGGTAGTACCTTATAGCGAAGGTCGTCCTACACTAACACAATTGAAACGTCAACATTTTTTGAATAGGTTTAGTCATCGGAGCATAAATTATTTATTTGTTAGGAGAGCACGAAGGGGGCTCGACTAACAATACTTGGACCGCTCTGGACTTAAGTGTCCCTTGAAAGCTCACTCCTTAGACTTGACACTAGAGCATTATGAACTGATAGTTGTGGTCTTTCTTTTTGTCCAAAAGTCCATGGTGGACTAGAGACGAGGGGTGGTGGATAGTCCATGTGGGACTAGTCCAATGATCCTCCATTAGCTTGGACTTCTTTTACTTAGGCATCAATCTTTAATTTCTTCTTTTCTTTTTTATAATTCGTTAACATTTTGACCATGGATTGATGTCGAGAGTTTGACTTACTTGTCTAATCTCGATCATTTTTCCATGTAGAACAAGGTGGGACCCCTAGCAGAATTTAGTTATTTTTACAACACATATTTTTAGACAATATGTATTTCACATTTGTCTGGCATATATGAACAGTGGCGGAGCTAGCAATCTGGCAAGCTCTGGCTTATGCCACACCTAAATTTCCATATTCTGCATGGTATGTATGTGTAACTGTGCATAGATTAGTTAATTTTGTGTAGTCTCTGTTCATTCTGCCACACCTAAATTTTTATTCTACCTCCGCTACTGTATATGAATAGTCATGACTAAATATATCCAAAATAACATGCATGTGTTTGTAATTGTTATCGAATAATTAACCAGCACAACAATAGCTTGAAATAATCATATACTCCCTCCGTTCACAAAAGGATGTCTCAACCTATTTCAAATTTGCATGTATCTAGACATGATTTAGTTTGTAGATACATGCAAATTTGAGCTAGGTTGAAACATCCTTTTATGAACGGAGGGAGTATATTATAATTATAGCATGCACATTCGCTTTACTAAACCAAACTACCATGGTCCGCAAGGGAGGCAGGAACAACCAAGGGTATGGCCAGGTTGATGCAACGGCATTGTAGATTACACATTGTATATCCATTAATCATTTTCGCAAATAATTAGCTTATACGTATGCATATGTGTAAGTGTACTACTATGATTCCAACTGTCTGTGTAGGTGTACTAGTATAATTACATCTTGTTCTTTCATTCTAATCCAAATTCTTGGGCTCCACGACGTGTTACAGTGCACCCACCAAGCCGCAAGGTAGCCAACTCTGTTTGATCATTGCTTGCGTTAATGCTACTCAAATCACTCTCCCAAGGATCATTTACATACACAAAAATAAAAATATATTCAAATGTACACCCTTAAACCAATTATGTTTTTAGCACTATCTGACAGAAGCAAATATATAGTCACCACACATGAGCTCGCAAGTCGTATGAGAAGATCCAACAATGTAACATTGTACGCTGATCCTCTCGAGTTTCTCGTGTACATGTTTGATGCATACTATTTCTAAAGTAATAGAATGGCATGAATCTACGCAAACTATGTATAACTATATATAAAAACATTTAGAATAATACACGCGCATGGAACTTATGTGTTTAAATATATCACAAACTCCCCCTGAATCTCGTATACTATGTTAGTGTATACGAAAAAATCGCTATACTTATTATAGAAAAGTAAAGTTTGTGCCATTTGGCTATGTACATCGATTGTGATGCAGAGCATGGAAGAAGTAAAACTCATTTATTTTGGGTATTATGTGCAATTTGCTCCATGCCTTCTAGTTTCAGTTAATCAGAACAGAAGGACTACATATTTTAGCAAACATCCAATTCTAGCATATATTAGAAGGAGAAATAATTTGAGGTCAGCTCATCCTTTTGCGTTTGGGAGGGACCAACCTAAGATTGATATTTGTACCTATCTATTGGTGCAACCACTTGATTCATTCCTGGCATTGTTTGCTCAACCACTATTCTTTTGTTCCTCCTTTGTAAACCGATGGCTACATCCTGGGAAACCGGCAGTTGGGGTTCTCATATTTAAGATGTCGCAGTCCGACAATGAATTAACACTCAACTAGCTAGAAGATCCCATACCATTCCTTCTTGAGTAATTCTTAAATCAGACACAACGTGTACATTTTCCTTAACCTTTTTGTCTGAATAACATTTTTCTTATCTTGGTATATGGTTTACAAATTTCAAAGTTGTTTTTGCGTGTAATTTCCGCTCTAGACGTAAATATGTATTGTGTGTACACTGTATAAAACCACGTGACATAAAAAGAGAGGCGGAATCCCTCGAGCGGCACAAAGAGGATTGTGTTAAATTCTATGGTTGTGTGCATGAGAAAATAGGCATTTTATACACTATCTTGTGATTTTTCCAAGCTTCAAAATATTTCGAGGTCCACCGTTGTATAAAATAAAGTAATTAACAATCACCTCCTTCAGTTCATACTAATTTACTTGACGAGTGAGTGGATGTACAACCACTACGGGAAAAAACATACTTGCCGAGTGCCAAATAATTTGCCGACTGTATTTTTACAGACACTCGGCAAAGACCCGATTAAGTTAAGAAAAAACACTCGACAACGGAAACAATTGGCAAAGTGACACACTCGGTCTAATCGTCGTACGCCACTTTTTTTTGTCGAGTGACACGGTTCGCCGAGTGTCGGGCAGTACACTCAGGAAATACATCGTTACCAAGTGTTCAAGAAAAAACACTCGGAGTGTTGTTTACCGAGTGTTCGTGACACTCGGCATACTTGTGTAACTTCGGTGGTGAAACTTGCCATTCAGCTCTTAGTAATCAAGGATATGAAATTTGGCCCTTTATTATTCTAATGAAAAATCATCATGAATATCACATGTACCGCTTTATTTAAAAAAACATACAACTATAATTTATTTGTTTTGAAGAGAAACTCTTGCATGCGCATATGTCAATACTAGAGGACCTGTGTCCCTCCCCACTCAAGGCGACACGGGACAACCCTAACCTTCAAACCCGCATCCCCATCTCACTCTCCCGCATAGCTGACGGCGGCAGCATCAGGGTCATGTGCGGTGGACTATGGCGGTCATCGGTGAACAGTTGAGCTTAGCCCTGGCGTGCAGCGGCGGGGTCAGGAGAGTGGTGGCGACGTACCTTGGCTTCGACTTCTGTCATGGCGGATGATGGTGGTGTCTATGCGCCGCTAACTTGTTGAAGGTATCATCCCTGCAGTCGTCGTCCCCTCTCTCGGGTTGCTCCGAGGCAAACCCTGGATTTGGGTCTCCCAGATCGGACGATGGCGGTGTTATGTTGTCGTTCTCCCTCCTAGGGGCATCATCTTGAAGTTGGTGCAAGGCATCGGGAGGTTATCTACGGCGTGGGACAACGAGGTCTCCGCGATGGATGCGTGTGGATAGATGAGCAGAGGGGAGGGGGCAATGTGTGGCGTCAACGGCTGGCCTATCAAAGTCAATGATTGTCTTGAAGATGGGTCTGTTGTACCGGTTTGTGTTCCTGGCTTGCCATTTGGCGGGTTGGGAGGCCTCCGGATTAAGATGGGCAAACCAATATAAAGATTAATTGCTCTGTGGCCAAGCATTGATGCAATTTACCAAGTGTTCTAAGGTCTAGCACTTGTAGGATTAAGGAGTAAAGGCATTCACAAATCCTCATGCATGATGTGCAAAACCATGTGAAATTGGGAGCGACTAGGTCTCACTCGAGTGAGAACTAAGTTAACTCTCACTCAGATGACCAGATCCAGTTACGTGTGCAATTGGGATTTTTTTAATTGCAACTCACAATTCACGATGCAAATCTGATGGGATTAGACTTGAGTGAGCTTTAATTTAATTCTCACTCGAGTGAGAAATAGCAAAACCGTTTGAAATTAGGCTATGAGCTAGCTAGTGATTGCTGCCTACGTGGACTGTTTTTGGTCAATTCATCAGAGGAAGACAATGTTAGACACCATCTTCTCATCAACAATGTTATTATCATCAAGATTTTGCAGGATAGACCATTTTTTTTACGGTGATCTAGTTTTGGATGTCAATATTTCCTTAGAGTTCGTAACATAGTGTTTGGTTGGTATGCGTCCAGTATATGTATTTCAGACTTTCAGTTGGTTACTGCAAATCTGTAACACATTTTTTGGTACATGAACACTGCAGACTTCGGTGGTTAGAACTGCATGTCCTATGGTCAAGCTCTAGTAAGTGCACTCTGATGATTAGCGAAGAAAAAATTGCTAATCATGCATATCTATTGAAAATTTTAAAATGTACGATGATTTGGTAAGGAAATCATGGAGGGTGTTGTATTCATTGCTCCCAAGGGATTTTCACATAAACTGCATAATAAAGTCATCAGTCATTTCCATATACAGTACCCATACGTCTATACGGTTACGCATCCAGCCATCCATGCATGGGCGATTATGACCAATCTATTTTTTACGGTAGGAATATAGATATATATTCTGCATTCTAGATGGAGGGGAGCACATGTCCACAACATGACACCCCTTTCACTTCACAAAATGTCATCCCCCTCCCCCTTCATCCACACTCATGAAAGCTATGCCTTTTAGGAGCTTTTGTTTTCCACGCAGCAAGTGTTACAGCTATTTGCTCCACAGTAAGTGGTTGATAGGGATAGAGGTGATGATGATATCCTAGAGTGATAATCTATGAATTCAACGAATATATGTGTGGCACTTGGTGTCCTTTTGCATGTGTGTCCGTGTCATAGTGTGTGTAATTTTCTAACCTTATCCTATATGTAGGCTTAGTTTCCTAGGTCGGTTGTTTGGTTGCGATTTTATATATAGATGTTTTGTACTGTTTAGTTTTGTGGCTAAGCAAGGGACGTACGTGGATGACTGTTTATAGTGGCATACATCATGCATGTTTGTAACAAAGTTTGGTATACTTCCAAATAAGGTCCTACAGAACTTAAAACATTAAACATTGCAGGTCACAGTGCACATAATATAAGTTTATTTGCAAATAATGTTGTTGTTGGGCCGACTAATGCCGCAGTTTACGGCCGGAATGAAACCAACGAAGCGGGGCCTAAGAGGTGTTTTTAGTGTCCGAGGAGGGTGGTGCTGGCATAAGCCGATAAGACGTGCGGCAGGGAGACTAGGTCGAGGTAAAAGATCTTATCGGCCTGATCAAACTTTATGCGTGTTGAAATATATTGCATATCCCTTTCCATTAATTAGTTCAGACTTTTGATTAAGTTGACTATTGCATCAATTTCATATAATATCGGAGCCAATAGATCTCAAGAGTAAGACCCGACCCGCATTATTAAAAGTAAAATAGTTACGGTCTTTTATCGATCTTATGTATAAGGTCTTACTATATGTCCAGTCTGTCTTTACACCAGTTCGGACTTTTGATTGAATGGATTACTAATGCATCAATTCAATACTGCACACAAAGGAAAACCAAAATAAAAATGAACACACTGTCGGTTGTGGTCGATCTTGACGACTGCTTCACATTTGACTCGATCACAAGATCAGCCACAGGCTAACACACGTGTGTCACGTCCTAGTTAAGGCTGTCCATGCATGCACTGATAACCACGTCATTTCGTAGTTACATCTAGGAAAGCAACTTTTAGTCCGTGTCACGCGCGTGAGGAAACCATTTCATTTCATCTATCTATCGGCACGCGTGCTGCAAACGTGTGGATTCCTCGATCGACTGAAGCTACTCGTACAGTAGCACACTGTGCACCTATCATGAGCCGGGCCTATCGTGGCCTATAACCATGCATCTTTCCACGTCGCGAGTGTTTTCTGTCATGATTGCACCTTCTTACGACTTACGAGTCGCACTTTGTGGCACCTCGTCCGCGGATATCGATGTCGCTCAATCCTACGGGGTACGGGCAAAATACGAATACTCGTGTGTTCGCCTATATATTCGAGAATAAGAACTCCCCACAAAAAGAAAACCGAGAAGAAAATTATTTTATGAGTCGAAACACTACGAATCATGAAGTCACAATCGAGTGCAGCATCATTGCTGAGCAACCGCTGGAGAAGACCTGACCACTCGGAGTAGACGACGGACTCGTGGAAGGATTTAGCTCGTCGCGGTCGACGTGGAAACTGCCACGTGATGACGTAGAATTCAACAGTTCCAAGCATGTCTGGATAATATATCATTGTTACTGACCAAGCATTCTCTTTTTACTATGGCTCTTTTACAACCTATGGTTTGTTTCTGTTGAACGGAGTGGTGGTTCAGGGAGATACCATCACTTTACATGTACCACTAGAATACTAGATACAGGCGAACCAACAAAATAACACAGAATCGTATAGCGAAACTCATGTCCACACTAATCCTAGATACAGTAATACAGGAGCTTTTACATCAGGCCAGAAATTGCAGCCCATTATTGTCGTCGCAGTTGCGTTCTCAGGTTCCGTCTAACACAAGGAGAACACACGAATAAATTGCAAACAGAGACTGTCCTTGAAGGTGTACACTGCAGCAGTGTCTCGTTTAGGACAGAACTGCACGGTGGCAGGGTGGATGATGCCTCTTATGGTACGTTCATCACCTGGATGGACTGCAGCATATCAGAGAGAGCAATCACCAGGTCGCCGGACTTGATCATGCCCCTGGCCTTGAGCAGAGAGAAGGTGCGGTTCAGGTTGCTCTCCATGTCGTCCGAGAAGGTGAGGCGGAAGGGGATGAGGCCCCATTGGAGGTTCAGCCTTCTCCTGACGGATGTCGAGTTAGTGAAGGCAAATATTGGGCAGTCAGGCCGGCACCGTGAAAGCAGGGAAGCCATGTGGCCACCCTTCGTGTAGACGAAAACGGCATCTACTTCCAATTTATTAGCTGCAAGTCGAATTAGTTATTGTTAGACATAGCTCAAGTGCAGAGGCTAGTTGAAATGCTACGCCAGTAACCATGATAATGAACAATAACTCGAAGATAAACAGCAGCACATTTGACAATGTAGCAGTCATAAGTGGCAGCAGTAGTTACCCATTTTAGCTGCCGAAATGCAGATTTCTTCTGATATTTTGCCAGAGAAAGAAGACGAAACGTCCTCGAGTTCTAGTGCCTCGTGACGCTTCTCCTCCCTCCACCATCTTTCAATCCTTAAGCTAACACTACTGAGGACACTGAGAGCCTTATCTGGATATCTCCCCATTGCTGACTCGCCAGAAAGCATAAGAGCATCCGCACGTTGATGGACTGCTTCAGAAACATCGGCAACTTCCGCCCTTGTGGGTATGGGATACTCAATCATCGATTCGAGAAGCTGAGAAGCGACAATCACTGGCTTGTTTAGCTGCCTGCACAGTTTAACTATCTTTTGTTGTATTGAAGGGACCTGCTCCAGGGAATTTGTGCCCCCAAGTCCCCTCTGGCTACCATGGCACCATCTGATGCACGGATGATCTCCTCTAAGTTTGTTAAAGAATCGATGCTCTCGATCTTTGCAATGACCGCTATGTCACTGATCAGACAGCAAAACAATGATGATCAGGATGGAACAAATTTGAAATCAAACAAAGGTAATGCTTCAGAAATACAGTGGCTGGCTCATTTCTGTTCAGAATGTATATGTAATCTTGATCTTGTCAGAACGTAAAGCATATAGATCAACCTCAGAAAGTTTGTACTGAATACCGACAGTGACAGGCGTTTTCTATTGTCATTCAACGGCATGCAATTTTTTTTACCATGCTCATTCTTTTAGCCACAAAACAATATACCCATGGAATGACTAGAATTATGATTGAAGGGCTTCAAATTTAAACTAAGATGCATGTAGCACCAAAACCTAGGTCATCTTCGCATATCAAAGCTTAAATATTTCCATAGGCATGGTGCACTTAATTGTCCTCCAGAATCCATAATGAAATAATTGACGAAGCTAACCATAGATAGCTGGTTCGAGGATTTGGTGAATAGGTAGTGGGCGAGCTCCAGGAAGTTATGGCTAACTACACCATTTTTAGCAGCTGAGATGGTCCGTCCAGATATACGGAAGTGCTAAATAAAAGGGTTTGCTGCGTCTACAGCATACTGCAGGCACCCGGCGGTACTGGCAGCGAGCAAGCTTCGTCAGTAGCATCACTTGCACGCACACTCGTCCCTGCAAGTGATACTAACAAGCAAACTTAGCATTGCCAGTGGAGGCTCTCACTGGAGAAGAGGGATGTGATCAGCTGCAACACCCTAGCCCAAATTCAATCAATGCCCAGCCCACTGTGGGGCGGACCCACGTATACATAGCATCCCTCTTACACTTTCATCTTCGCTTCATGTAAAAGGATTAACCCAGAGGTGCTATGTTTAGAGCACAAGGGTCTATGAACTTTTCATGTGGGATTAATCCCAACACAACTCAACTTGAGTCACATTAGCAATGTATACGTGGGCCGTCCCACAGGTGGGCTGGGCATTACGCGGATTTGGGCCAGGGTGTCACATCAGCCTTATTGGTCAGGTCTAGGGTCGCTGCTGGTTCCATCAAGCCCTGCCTACTATGACATGCCTGGAGCCCTGGACCACTAACCAACCTTCTGACACTTCAGTATACGCATGGCCCGCTTCCGTTATAGTCTTCACAGCACGAGGGAGAATCATCAATGAGCCAATGGAGGAGTGGAGAACGCCATTCAGATGAATGGTTCCAATTAACGCATCCAGTGGCAGGACGAGGATATGGCACCAATCGGCAATGAGGCCAGCACCCAATGACGGAGGCGTCGCTGCTGTATTTGGTAGTGAAGATGGAGTGGAAGCACTAGGGCAGAAGGAGGCCTCTATCCCGTAAGAATAGTTGATGATGCACAAAAGTAGTTGCGATCTCGGACACTCATTCAAATTACGGCAATCGAATAAACACTCCGAAGATGGGGCGGAAGCACTAGGGCAGAAGGAGGCTTCAGTCCGATAAGAATAGTTGATGATGCACAAAAGTAGTGATCTCGGACACTCATTCAAATTACGGCAATCGAATAAACACTATTATACTTAGGAATTACTCCCTCCTTTCCTAATTATAAGATGTTTTAGATATTGTAATGTCGACTACATACGGTTTAAAATGAGTGAATATTACACTAAAACGTGTCTAGATGCATACGAATCTGAGAAAACTGAGAAAAGCTAAAACATCTTATACTCCCTCCGTATCAAAATGTAAGATGTTTTAGCCTATTTTGGTCCACATGTATAAGATTCATGTGAACCTTGCACTAGAACAAGTCTAGATACATGTGGACCAAAAAAAGCTAAAACATCTTACATTCTGATACGGAGTATTTAGGAACGGAGGGAGTACATGCTAGGAGGTTGAGAGATTCACAGCACGCTATACCCATTCCCCAACAGATAGAAGTGTAAATTAGAGCATAGGTCAAACGGAACGGTTAGTGCTGTTACGAGGTGAGACATTTTAGGGGTTGGTTTTCTGTTAGACTAAAGAACACGCGACTTGAGAAGGTCTACTTGTCTGGGCGACTATTTCATGACCATAGTCGTTAGATTCGTTACATGTTATCACAGAGATGTGCAAAGGCTCAGCAAACAAGGATTGTGATCACTTTTGGACAGATTTTTTGGTTGCACGGGGAGTTAGAAGCTGCAGTGTACATGTCATGTGTGTCTCGCACTGATCATGCATTAGTTATTTAGTTTATACGTACATATGTTAATTGAGCTCAGTGTAGGGTGGAGCCCCAGCTATGGAGAGAAGGACAGGAAGAGAGGGATGGGAAAAATAGCGTCCCATGGCATTAACCAAGTCTTTTAAACTAGCCAAGAACTCAAGATAAGTATTACCTGCCACGACTCCTTGCTGCTATGTAGCTCTTTAGATGGTTAATTACTTCAGCTGACTTGACGAACGAAACTGCAATAAAATCTACACCTTCAGCAATTCCAAAGTCTATGTCAAGCCAATCCTGCAAAGGGCATCGCAAGAAAAAGGGGATTATTATCGTAATAAATACTAAATTCCTCTTTCAGTAAAAATGACTCGTGCCAGTACCAATCAAAGAAATGGATGATAGACTACTCCAACAAATTCTTCAATATCCCAATGCAGTGATTAGAGTAAATAGGACATCTTTTAATTAAAATATCTTATTATTCAGACAGCTAACAGAAATACTGACAATCCAAGATACGAAAAAGAAATACTACAGACTCAAAGTAACAAATTAGCATACTAATAAAGTCACCTTAGATGTAATTGTCGGAAGCATAGCATTCTTCTCACGTACAACACTGCCATCCCGCCAAAATGTAAGATTGGCACGTGGCAACAGCAAACCAGGATCTGTGCAACGGCACTTAACGTCTGGCCCTAGTTTCTCAACGACCTCAAACCGAGCCATTCCACCATCAACAAGAAGATCATCACCAACTCTCACATCTGTGTAGGAATCAGAAATACATTAGGGCAGCGACAAAAACTATAAGGAGGGTTAATAAAGAGGCACGCCAACCTTCAGCGAAGCCTTCGTAATTCACATGAACAGTTAGTTCTGGGAGAGGTGCCTCAAAAGATCTAACGCTGAATGTCCAGATTTCTCCATCCTGTGCAATCCACCAAAACAGATAACAATTAGAATTCTATTAATAACTAACACTTTGCCCAAAGATTATATTACACAGTAAATGATATAGCTGAACAATCTGAGATTCTCAACGAATGAGTTTAGCCGAGTAACTCTCACATCTAACTTCTTAATATATGATTTAAAATTTCAGAAAGAGAGTGTCAAAATATCATTTTTCAGGGCAATCAGTACTGGCTCGATTACTTATGGCTATTGATGTAACTTCACTCTGAGCCTTCCAGATTATTTTATAGCACGTCCAATGTTAAAGAGGTCATATCATATCATCACTAGTTACCGTCACAGTTCAATTGTTATCTGCGGAAAATAAGATTGAGTTTGCACAGGAATTGTCCTAGGTTTTATGAAAGGTTGCATTAGTTCAACCATGGATATCTTCAATCTGTTTAACACTCTGGTTGTACCTACTGAATGCAGAAAAGAGGATCTGCAAAGTGCAGACTACAGAAATCACTAGTCACAAAGTTCTTGTGCCATGCCAACCTGCGGAGGAGGGAAAAGATTCAAGAAATTCAAGGGTTTCAGGTATACAAGTATTTTATGGGTTCTGCCTTGTCTTCCCAAATTAACTGACCCTTTTCTATAGTGAATTGCAGGGACTCCCTGCCCTTTTGTGGTTTCTCGGGAAAAAGAAGGTATGTTAGTTTTAGAACACGATCTCAACCAATAATTAACTTCCAAGTCTTTTTTTTGTTCAAGGATTAACTTCCCAATCTTCAGAGAAGCAATAACAGCATTTCAGAAAGAAAACAAAACATATACTCAAGTCCTATTGACAAGTTAACCAAATATAACATGCCAAAGTATCTCTCCTATCTAAAAGAAAAAATTGGTTCCACATTCTGCCCACCTTCGTCCGTCTCTCCGTATCGTCCTGCCTCGTCCTTCGTCGCACTCGACGAGTTCCGCTTCTAATCAACTGCTTAATGCTTAATTACCGCCGCTCCTCCCTCCCGTAAAGAAAAATAAAAATAAACACAGGCCCACGCGCACAATCGCTGCAGCAGTTTCATGGGAGCTAGCCCTAGCCGCCCCGCTCGCTGCACCCTCGTGCCTCACATGGCCGGAGGTCCAATGAACCTTGCCCCCGTCGCCAGTCCGCCGTCGCGCCCGCTCCGCGCGTCTCGGTTCCCTCGCAGACGGCACGACCCCCACGCCGCCAATGCCTTCCTCGCGCACGCACCCCGTGCTCCCCACCATTGGCAGCCGCCACACTTCCCCACTCAAGAGTAAGCCATTCAAGATGAAGCAGCTGTTCTCAACCCCGTGTCTGGCGCAGAGCAGCGTCGACCTCGCCTTGTGGACGACGCCGGCCCTGGCACACGGGCACTGTGTCTCCTCTTCTTTGGATCCAGGTGGCTAGGGTATCCAGGTCGCTTCCTATTGGCACATCAAAGGCTCCACATCTCAGGCATGCATATCACCGGAGGAATGCACCAGATCGCTTCTCTTGTTTCTGTTCCTGACCGAGATGGGTTCCTGCCATTGCTGACCGTTACCTTGGGCTATCTATCCGATTTCTTTGTGGATCTGGTTGGTTTCTTGGTGTTTCAGTTGGTATTAGGTCGATTTGGTGCTGGGATTTGTGGGTTCGTTCATGGGTTGAAGTGAGGTCGCTGCGGCAGCGTGGTTCTGTGAGTTGGCCTTTTGTTGCTCTTGTTTCCTTTGTACAAGTAGAATTTATATTTATATTAGTTAAAAATCGGGAAAAATCTGGTATTACTTGGGGAAACTAAAATCTTGTTGTTGGAGGATTCCGATGGGAAGCCAATTGTGAAATTCTTGGATTGCAATTTCTTTAAGAGATCTATTTGGTTTGAACATGACTGTTTTCTGAAAAATTAACCGCTGTAAGTGGGGGATCGCGTGGACGCTGTCGGCGCATGAAGTGGGTGTTCGTGTCCGATGACACCGTGTATCTTGCTGGTTGGACGCTTGCCGAGCGTCGCCGTTGCTACTTGTCGCTGGTAGTGTACAGATCCTTGCTACGTTTTACTAGCTAAACACTGAAACTGCGCGTTGACGAAGATATAATGAGCTCTAATGTCAACTTATCAATTTATAGGGATACAGGAATCTCTCCAGCCAGTGCTGATAAGAGGGCAACCGCATATATATATATATAGGAAGCTCAGATATATCCGAGACATACATGTCGTCTACATACCCAAAATGTACTGTATGTCATCTTGGTGCCCGGGCACCAGGGAGCATCTGTTAATTTACCTGGAAGCTCAGATGGGGCTCCTAGGAGCATGGGCACCAGGATGGAATACGATAAGTTTTAGGTATGTAGACATATGCATATACCTTGGGTATGTATAGTTTAGGTATATAGGTGGTACATATGATTTTGGGTATGCATATTATGGGGTATGCATACCTAATATATACACATACCTAAGTTATTTTTATATATACCTGATCTGTACGCGTACAATTGGACACACATACCCAAGGTATATATAACATGTAGATACCTCAAATATGCATACCCAAAGGTATGTGTACCTCCTATATACCCAACATGTGCATATCCGAGACATACATGTCGTCTACATACCCAAAATGTACTGTATGTCATCTTGGTGCCCGGGCACCAGGGAGCATCTGTTAATTTACCTATATATATATAGGGCAGGACTATTCTACAATCCCCTTAAGTGTTTGTAGAATAACTATTCTACAACCCTACCTAAATGAAAGACCTTCTGAACCCCCACCCGATCGGCACCGAAAAAACCAACCGCCCGCTTCCCTAACCCCACCCGACCCAGCGTCTCCACCTTCTTCCCCATCGCGCCCCCACCCTGACCACTTTCTCCACCAATCCAGCGGCGCCTCCCACCCGGACCTCCGGCGCCACCAAGGTCCTTGACCCGCCGGCCCACCTCCAGCACGCCGCCCCCACCTCCTCCCTGGCGCGTTGCCTTGCCTCCAGCCAGCGCCCACCATCCACGCACGCCGCCGGCCGGGATACCGCGCTCCTCCTGCTTCCCCCGCCGGCGACCGAGGTGTCGCGCGCCTCCGCTTCTCCATGGTCGGCCTCCACAAAGCGCCGCCACCGGCCGATTCCTATAATCCGGCAACCGAAGCCGACCCCCGACCCGATCCCACTCCGCCCCGCCTCCACTCCCCGATCTGCTCGCCCCTAGTCAACAGCGCGCTGGCCTGCCGCGTCCATGCGTGCGCGCCTCCTCCTGCATCCCGACGGACGGCGGCGCCCCGTGCCTCCCCGGCGATCCTCCGTGCTCCTCCATTGTGTGCCCCGGTTATCCTCGCCGCCTTCGATCCATCCTGCCTCCGTCCTGCTCGACCTGTCCCTTGCAGCCGAGCACCCCTGGAATCCCGACGCGCCACCCGTGGATTCCCAGACTCACCGCTTGAAGTTCACCAGTGCATCCCGTGGAAGTCAAGATGCATCTCGCTTGGAGTCCACTATGCAATTTCAGAGTTCAGGAGCTAGCTCCTGGCAGGAAGATCAACACGGGCCTGGTTGCAGTTCACTGCGCGACTGGTGGAGTTTCACCGCCCATGCTTAGGCCTCCCGTCGACTCGCCACTCTGTTCCTCGCCACCTCCCTAGCTGGGGCCGTGACGCTCTCGTTGGAGTTCACTAAAGCCGCCAGGGGTGTCCGAGGTGCGGCGACCCCGGAGTTCACCGCGTACGGCTACCCCTCACGCGCCGCCGGCCAAGCTTCTGGTTCCTTCGTCCGCTATCCCGGGCAGGGAGCAGCCGCCCCGGCGACCCTCCACCGACGGATCCAACAGAGTTCACCGTCGCCGCCGCGGGGAGTCCACCAACGGAGCGCGTGGGAGTTGACCGGGCGCCACGCACGGGGAGTCCATCGAGGCCTGTCTCTTGAGCTAAGTTCAGTCCCGTGAATGTCAGTTTAGCTTTGGACAGCCGCGAGCACCACGACGCCTCGACGGCCACCTGCGGACTACACCGGCGAGCCTCGTCAGTCCACCCAACCGCGTCTCTTTAACCCGATGCTAGTTGATGCACCCAGCACCACTCAATCCTCGAAGCTGGCCTGGTCTGGAATTTTAGTCCGCCGTGCAGGCCGCTGCTGTTGTGATGACACTCGAGATATTCTTCAGATGGATGTCAATTTTTGTTTTCAGTTCAGGTCTGTAGTTTAGCAGTTGGTCCTAGTGCAGTTCTTCTAGTGAACTTCAGAGCCAATTGCACGTTGAGTCCGAAGCCAGCAAGCAATTCACTGCTGCTCATTAAATATCTGAATTGCGGCTATTTCACGAACTGCTTGCTGGCGTGGAGTCATTTCCTAGTGCAGTTCAAAGTCGCGGTTCATGAAGTTCGTTCGTTGATCTCTATTTGTTCTTGCATTCTACTGTTGCAGTATTAATTCTGATGCTAGATAGATTCATGTGAATTTTCCCCTCTGCCTGAAGTTCATTAATTTTTGTTGTGAAGTCCAAAGAGTCAGATGCGTGAATTTAAGAGGAAGAGCTGCAAATGTGGACTCCAACTTTGGCCGACATGGACTCCAACGACCCTGCACTTTCCCTGCTCTGGAGCAGCTGCGAGAACGAGGTTGCTTCGTAGCAGTTGAGTTTTTTCTTTGGGTGCGATTCAGTTGGTTCCACATTCAAAGTTCAGTGGCGAAAATAGTGGAAGTCCATCGTGGTCTAGTTACAAGTTCACAACGAACTCGCGACGGAGAGCCAACAATTATTTTCATCTGAAGTTTAGACAAAGCTAGTTTGTAGTTTCTTTTTTTAATCTAGCCATGGAGAAAATGTATTTATTGTTTGAGGGGGAAATTATTGGAGATGCAAAACATCACGCCCCTCCATTTTATCATCTTTCATAACGAAGTTCAGTTATAACTTCTGTAGCACGTTCCGCTTCTTTCCCGTCTTGAAGTTCACTTCTGTATTAAAACGAAGTTAAGTTACGTGGGTAGTCCGACATAAAATTCATTTTTGAAAAATAAGTCGAAGTTCACTTGTGTCACGGGCGAAGTTCAAAAAGGGGACAGACGAAGTTCAAAAAGGGTTGTAGAATAACTATTCTACAAGTGGTTGTAGAATAGCTGAGATGTATATATATATATATATATATATATATATATATATATATATATATAGGTAAATTAACAGATGCTCCCTGGTGCCCGGGCACCTAGATGGAATACTGTACGTTTTGGGTATGTAGACAACACGTATACCTCGGGTATGCACATGTTGGGTATATATGAGGTACACATACTCTTGGGTATGCACATGTTGGGTATCTACATGGTATATATACCTCGGGTATGTGTGTCCAATATTACGCGTACAAACTAGGTATATATAAAAATAACTTGGGTATATGTACATATTAGGTATGTATACCCGTTATGTGCATACCCAAAATCATATGTACCTCCTACATACCTAAGGTATATATACCCAAGGTATATGTTTTGGTCCACATACCTAAAACTTATCGTATTCCATATATATATGACACCAAATTGTTGTGAGGCTGTATGTTTAGATATATGTCTATGTTGACTTCATACCAATTCTATTTGATAATTCATCTATAAGATTTATTTTTACTTTTCAATATTAGCAATATCATTTGTACATGTAATATCTAAAATGCTGATTAAAGATTGTGTTGCAAAGAGTGTAGTCGGCCATGCATATGGCTGGTGTCTCGATCTTCTGTTTCGGTAGTGAAATTCTCCATGATCTAAAATATTCAATAAATACCAACCTTTAACAACACACGGGCATATTTCGGTATGTCGTCTCCATCGCATGTCCCCGCTTTTCGATATTGCTAAATATGGGTGAAAATTGTTCTCATCACTTTATGTCTATTGATTAGAGAGTCAAAACAAGCTCATAAAACATGATGACGTGGAACACACACATGGATGGACGGAGGGGGCAATACCCAGAGACACGATATGTATGAGATATATTATTATTCTTTTATGATGTAGCCAAAATCATGAGCTTTGCTCAGAAAGCACATTGAAATAATATTATGCACTTGCTCAAAAAGTGACAATGATGATGTATCTGCAGAAGAATTTTAAAATTATATGCTTGACACAATTAGAGTGAAAAAATTAGAATATTTATACCCGCTGCAAAGCACGGGCAATTAGCTAGTGTTAGATATCAGTCTTGTTGGGGTTGTTGGGAACTGAACCCAATCGAGTAAAAAGTGGGTGGGGATTAAACTAGTAATCTCATACTACTAAATTACTAACAACTCCATCTGGTTCAACCAATCCACTAAGTCACTCAAATCAGAACGCAACTAGCCAGATGGCTAAAAACATCGCTTGTTTTTTCAGCTGCTAGAAGCAAGACTTACATAATGTCATATAAGAACAACATACTATAAACGGATTGCATCCTAGACCTTGACAATTACCTTCAGAAGCTCATTGCTTAGTTCTCTAGAATCCGAAAAAAAACATTTAACTACCCAATGCCCAGCATATGACAACTATATGCACAAACAAATATAAAAATTGAGATGATTTCTATAATATACCTTGTTTGAGCTATTTTACTAGCCAGTGAAAATTACCAGGTAAAAAATGTTCTCTAAACTAGATCTACCGGGTCAGTGCGTTCAAGATAAATCTTCGAAACTGCATGGCCTAATGTACAAAGCATGGATCGAAACTAGTAGAATGCAGGCATTACAGCACTAGAGTATTTTCCCCTCGTCCAGGCGCGGGCATTTCATCGAGCACAGTAGATGAAAAGAAAATCGCAGCGCTAGCCTCACCTCCGCCTTGGCCGCGGGCGCGCCGCCGAGGTCCCCCATGTGGATTTCGCTCCCCTCGGTGTCCATCATGACGGCGATGGCGTACCCCTTCTCGTCGTTAAGCCTCCGCACGGCGTCGATGACCTTCCGGTGCCACTCGCGGTCCCCGTGGCACATGTTGAGGCGCGCGACGTTCATTCCGCCCACGGCCAGCGCCTCCAGCTCCGCGGGGCCGCAGGTGGCGGGGCCCACGGTGCAGACGAGCTTGGTGCGGCGCGTGCTCCGGGGCCCGTTCTCCCGCAGCTCTGTCTCCGTGGCCACTTCGACGTTGATGGGCTCGGCGGGCTCGGCCACCAGGAGGCCGTTGGGGTTGGGGAAGGCGGCGAGGTCGGGGTGGGCTGAGGTGCAGGAGGCGACGAGGCGGTGGGGCCGGCGGGCGGGCAGGAGGCGGAGGAGCGCGGCGCCGAGGGGCGGGTGGGTGGAGGCGGGGGCGAGGGGCTTGGGCGCCGCGAGGTGAAGGAAGGAGTGGGCGGCGGCCATGGCGGCGGTGGGCGCGTGCGGGGTGGGGGAGGGGAGGGAAATTCTACGGGGGTTTTGGCTCAGGGGGGTGGCGGAGATTGCGAGGATGATGCTTTTGGTACGATGCCCGCTACGCTTGGGGAGTGTCGCCGCGATGTGAGTTGGAAGGTGACGTGGCGACATGGTTCCCGTGGGGGTGGATCTGACCGAGGCTTCACGTGTTTTTTCAAACCAAGCCGGCATGGCGGTTTGCAACTGTGAATCGATCTTCATGTCGGCTTCAACAAATTTCTGCGATTTCGTCCACACAAGACCAAACCATGCTGGACAGCTGGAGGCTTATTTTTCCTCTTTGCGAATGGTCAAGAATGTTTGTATTTCAATTCGAGGGATTTGTTGGATTATGGGTTATTGACCAGAGGAAGGACAAGGAATGGCATACTTAAACCCGGTTTGGAAGGGTTTATGGTCCTTGAAAGTCCCAGCAAAGGTCAAGATATTTATGTGGCGTTGCATGAATGGTTCTATCCCATGTTACTGTATCCTGGCTAATCGGCATATGAGAACAAGTGGACAATGCGAGGTATGCGAAGCGGAGGCTGAAGATATAAGACACTTACTATTTGATTGTGGCCGAGTGTAAAAAGCTTGGCGTTCTTTGGGTTTACATGAAATCATAGATCAGGCTAGAACTGTCGACAGATTGGACTCGGCAATGATTGAAACAGTGCTATGTGATGAGAGGAATAAACGTATGTATATGGAGTCGGTGATGGTGAGGTTTTTTTTTTGAAACGGGGCAAAATCTTTGCCTTTATATTGATATAGGAGAAGCAAACAAAACACGGCCTAGGCAAAAATAAAAGCTAAAATACAATCAACCAACACCATCAATTCTTTCGGTAAGGAAGATCGTCATGTGTAAGGTGAACTAAGCAACAATCTCAGCTAGAGGCTTGTCACCGGCCAAAATCCATTCCTTGCTCTCATCTCTGATCTTCTGCATGAGGGTCGACGGCATGGAGGAAGTGTTGTTAAAAACTCGAGCGTTTCTTTCCTTCCAAAGTTCCCAAGTGATCAGGGTGACAGCAGACTTAAGGCCCTTGGGATGCGCCGTGGGAGACTTGGTGGTCGCATGCCAATAGTCAAGGACAGTATGACGTCCAGTACCCATGTCCTGAACCAGCGTAGGGCAAGAAAGCCAAGAGGCAACCGCCTGCCAGATTCGTCTTGAATACCTACACTCGAAAAGGATGTGTCATGCGGTTTCATTTTGGCATCTGCATAGCTGACAGAGGGGGGTGTGAGGCCAACCCCTCTTAGCTAGCCGGTCTGACGTCCAAAGCCTGTTCTGCACGACCAACCAAGCGAAAAATTTGCATTTGGGGGGAGCCCAAGTCTTCCAGACAAGGTTGTTGAAGGAGCAAGTGTTGGATCCGATGAATTGAGCTTTGTAAGCCGACCCTGTCGAGTATTTCCCGTCCGACGTAAGCGTCCAAATGATGGTGTCAGCGGCGGCTGGATCCAAAGAGGTATCCTGGAGCAGATCCCAAAGGTTGACGAACTGTCTGATGTGCTCAAGGGTGAACTCATGGACCGCTATATCAGTGACCCAGGTGAGGTTGGCCAGAGCGTCCTTGACGCATCGCTTCTTCTTTTTCGACGCCTGGTAGATCTTGGGGGCGATTGCTTTCGGAGAGGTCCCATTGAGCCAGGAAGATGACCAAAAACTCGCGGTCCGCCCATCCCCGATGGTCACTCTTGTGGCCGCGTTAAACAGCTCCCTATCAGTGTCGTCATTAGGCATTTCAAGCCCCACCCAGGGCTTTTTAGGGGCCGTCCATTCGAACCAAAGCCAGCGTAGCCGAAGTGCCCTAGCAAAATTTTCGAGGTCCAGAATCCCAAGACCTCCCATCTTCTTTGGGCGGCAGACCTTAGTCCAACTGACCTTGCATTTCCCTCCAGTCACAGTGTCACTTGCATTCTAGAGCATGGCCCGGCGGAGCCTGTCGAAAGCTTTCAGGGTTGCTTTATCAGCCTTGATTGCCGTCAGAAGGAAAATTGGCAGGGCAGTGAGGACCGATTTAACCAGAGCGTCGCATCCGGCACGGTTTAGGAATTTGGTCTTGTAGGGTTTAGCCTAGTGATACGTCCAAAACGTATCTATAATTTTTGATTGTTTCATGTTAATATTATGCCTTTGACACTTGTTTTTATATTAAGTTTATGATTTATTTGGACTAACTATTAATAGTTGGAAAAGTGCACAATGTTCTTGTTTTACACTTTGATGTGTAGGAATTATCAAGAAAATAAGAGGAAACCTTGTTGGAGTCGAATTGGGACTTTCCTGAAATCTGTCTGAGAACTTTTTACGAAGATGGGCTCGTTTGGGCCTGAAGACGGCGTCCCACGGAAGTCTCGCCGAAGACAAAGTTGCAGGAAATTTTACGGCGAACGTTCTAGACATAAAATTCGCCTGATTCCGAGTCGGACGGCCGAGATATGCCCGCTTTACTGCAACCCTAAATGGGATGACGGAAATCCGAGAAGCTATATAAAGGGAGGAAACCTAACTCGTGGAGAACTCCTCCACCCACGAATTGCAGCCACCAAAAGCCACGTTTTTGCCTCCCCCGTGGATCCCATCTCCATGGGGGAGGGCTTCCAAGAAGCCATGAAGGAAGGGGGCTAAGGGGCGGTGCTTCCCCTTGATGCCGGCGGCGCGGGAGGAGTTCCCCGCGCCACCGCCGGCGCCGGCGCCGCCCTGCGCTCCTCGATGTCTCCTTCATCGTCTTCACCGCCATCTCCATCACCAACTCCTCCTTGTATTCAGTGGTTCATCCTTCCACAAACCTCTGTACCGTCCTATGTAAACATGTTGTTTGATGCTATAATATTTATCCTATGATCTATGACATGTTTGTGTAGTTTATTTGTCTTTTGATTGCTTGGTTGAATGTCTTTGGTTCATTAGAGTTGTATGTTGATATGTGTGGCGCCCCGACCTGACTGCTATACAGTGATGCTGTGTGTCACCGGTTAAGCGATACAACCGGAGGTTACGGGTTTACCAATCCCCGGCCAAAACCTTTGGCAGGTGTTGCTCGGAATGGATCATCGGCAACACAACACCCCGAATGATGCCTTAACACAGGCACAACCCTCAATGCATAATAGAGAGATCAAAACTTGTGGAACAACTGGCACATCACAGACTCTACGACATAAATCATTATAGTTCAACTCTTATAATAGAGAAAGATAACAAATGACAACCAGAGGTCACAGACCCAACATTACATCAAGCGGAAGCAAATTAAGTTGTTCTAAACAACAAGATCCAGATTATGGCCTAAGAGGCCTACACATAAACATCCAGCGCCAGCTGTTCCGGGATGTCCCAAGCTGCCACCTGGGAACCCCAGACTACTCGTCGACATCCACAAAGAACCCACCTTCGAGGTCGGTGAAGTCCTCCTCTGAAACAAAACAAAACAAACGACGTTGAGTTCGACGAACTCGCAAGATTATATATAGAGCATTAGCTCGATGAAGCTTTCAAGGTTTTATGGCTGTTTTGCATAAAGCTGATTTTATTTCATAAAAACATAACTCAATGGCATCGACTATTCAGAGTATTTTCAAAAAGGGGGTAAGAAGTGACTCTTTTTTTTATCACTTTTCTCATCATCAACCACTGTACCTGTTCATCAAAGGCACCTCCCCGAATCACCCTCGAGGAAGCTCACCTTGCAATCTTGAAGTGGTACCTCTAGTACCCAGGTTTTAATCATTCCGTTCAAGTTATTCTATGATCTTATCGTCCTTTCCCAAGTTGTCCTTAACCGTGGACACGGCTTTTCGAAAAGATTTACCCTGCAGGGGTGTACAATGTTTGCCACGCGTACCGCCCGGCCCATTACCTGCGCATTAGCTCTCTTCCTTGGAAAGCCGGCTGGGTGGGAACGGTGTCGACTTCTCCCTCGTTAAGGACTTTCCAGGATCATCAGTGGCCGTAGGACTGCCAGGATCACAACACCCCGCCCCACAGCCACTCATTTTCCTAACACCACCATCCTCATCTCAGTTCATCCCACCATCATCACGCACGCGCAAATGGAAGCCCGAACTAGAGGACCCTGGCTAGCCCCGCTCGAGTTATTTAGTCTATGAGGGTTCCTGCACTGCGAATGCATAGGCCTCACGCATGGTTGCACGCTCAGTCTTGGTTCGGGAGGTAAAGAACTCGCACCTAGGCGGCGAGAACGAGACAAAGCACCACAACCACAGTGGCCCCTCATCCCCACCTTTAAGCATTTTATTATCCATCGCCACAATTCTCCACCATGATTCTCATCTCATCACCTGTTTCCAACATGAATCATTGATGCATGTAAAATGCATACATGAACTTTGCAATTTAATTGCTTATATTCCAATCATATTTGCATCATATAAGGGTTATATCAATGTTTTATAATGATTTTGGGAATATTTCATAGTTTTCCCATTTATTTGGAATTAACCCTGTTTTTCCAGAAAACGTCTTTTTTAGTGTTTCAGACTTTTCGGGAGCTTCGGGACTCCAAAAAGGGCAAGGTCAAAGAGCACGGTTCAGAATTTTCGAGACGAACGCAATGGGCTTAAATTGAAGACCAGGAGCCCAACAGGCTGGAAATGGGAGGGTCCCACGCGGCCTAAAGTACATGGTCGCGTGGGCCCAGCTCGTTTCCACCTCGGAGCTCCGTGGCCGTCGATCTTTCGTCCACCGACTCCGTCTTGACCTAAAAACGCCTATAAAAAAGGTCCCTGGCATTTCGCGAAAGGAGGCGGCGGAGAAACACAGAACACCGAAACAGAGAGTCAGAAGGCTGCCGCCGGAGAAGATCGGAGGGGGGAAACGCCGCCGGAATCACCTCCGGAGGGCTCCACCCCCTCGGCGTGTTCATCATCAGCATCTACAGCAAGAACTTCTCCACCATCATCACCATGATGAAGGGGCAGTAGTCCACCCCATGGACTAGGGTTTGTGGTGGTAACTTTTGTATCTCTCCTCTCTCTTGAGCTTCACTAATTAGTACCGTATGAGCTGCTGAACATGATTACGGTCATCTATGTAATACCTTTGTGGTGAATATTGTGGTGTGAGATGATTTATTATGCATTTACCGTTGTGTTGAAACTTTTATGACTTGTCATGTTTTGATAGAATATTGTTCTTTAAGAAGTATGATGTATGTGGATACGGGATGGCCGATGTGACACGGCATAGGTATTGAGTGACACAGTACCGCCCAACATCCTTTATCTGGGGGTAAACAGAAAGAGTATGATGTGGGAGTGAGAGAAACCACGCTAGCCTTACGAGGGGTGACCTAGCAACACAAATGAGTATTTCTTTCAACTATGTGTTTTAGGACATATAGCCGTCATAAAAAGCTACCATTAAAACATGACAATTGTGTGTACTTTATCTATAACATGATGATCACCGTAGATGAGAGAGAGAGAGAGATTAAGTGAACCCATGAACCATGTCCATTGTTCCTATAAGAAACACACACTTGAGCTTGTCCTCTTGCTACATAGAGGATTGGGCTTTCTCTCTTTGAGAGCTTTCACTTGATACTACCTTTGTCTTGTCCTCTTGCAAAGAAGAGGATTGGGACACTTTTACATCCATCAAACCAATCATCTTGTTCTCTAAACTTGTTTAGTGCATAATCAACTAAAACTTGTGACACTTTAGTTGTAGGGAATAGATAACTTTTCCTTCTTGCTCCTGCGGATCGATACCTTACTTCCACATTGAGAGGTGCTACAGTGATCCCTTGCTCTTGGGGGTTATCAAGTACTTTTCTGGCGCCGTTGCCGGGGAGCGTAGCGCCTAAGTTTCTATTCTTGTGTGCACTAGACTAAGCTTGGGGAGGTTCCTTTTATATTTTGCAATCATCTAAGCTTGGGGAGGTTCCTTTAAACTTGTTTGGTTGTGAGTTTCTCATTAGTTTTATATATATCAAAAACCCATAGAAATTAGAAAATGGAAAACAACAAAAAAATTAGAGAGCTTTATGAAATCTATCTTGAGTTAGGACATGATGTGTTTGAAGAGAAAATTAAAAACATATGGAAAATTATTTGCATGATGGTAGCAATGTTATCACTATAAATTCTTTGAACACCATTATTGCTATTGCTCTGGAAAAGTTTAAGCTTGGGGAAGTGGCTGTTGATGAATGTGATATTTTTAGTCCCCCAAGTTTTGAGGAGAAATTTTCTTTGATTATAATATGCCTCTTATATATGATGTTTACAATGATGATTATGATGTTTTCAGTCCATCTATTATTGAGGATATAGTTTATGTTGATTATTCTATGCCTCCTATTTATGATGATTACAATGATGGATGTGATAGTTTTACTCCCACTATTACTAATGAAACTGTTTATGCTTATGTGGAGAGTAATGATACTTTTATGCATGTGGATCATGATAAGAATGCTCTATGTGATGGTTATATTGTGGGTTTTATCAATGATGCTACTGAAAGTTTTTATGAGAGAGGGAGACATGACTTCATATACCATAATAATATTAAGTCTCCTCTCTTTTTGTTGAAATTTTGAAGTTGCACTTGCTTTGCCTTCCTATGCTAGTCACTTTGTGCTTTATTGATTTATTTTCTTACAAGATCCCAATGCATAGGAAGTGGGTTAGACTTAAATGTGTTTGATATTTGCTTCTTGATGCTCTTTTATATTCAACTCTTATTCCTATGGAGCATCATTAAAACTATCAAGCCTAGCTATATGGCTATAAAGAAAGCGCTTTGCGGGAGGCAACCCGGTTATTTTTGTGTGTGATTTTTCTTTGTGTCCTCTTGCTGTAACAAGAGATTTGTGTCTAGTTATTTTCTGGAGTTTTCAATAAAGTGCCAAGTTTTACCCATTTTGGTCTTGAAAAGTTGCTTATAGCGTTCGGAGATTTTATTCCTGCACGAATCAGTGCACGGTATGATTTTTAATTCTTATTCTGTAACTCCGAATGAGCTCATATTTGAACTGTAGTTGCAACTTTTCATCCTCTGTATGCATGAATTTTTTCGGAATTTTTCGAGAAAGTTTGGTAGGGTAGAAAAATACGTTTTGCTGCTGCTGTTTTTCTGGACAGATTCTGTCCCATTTTGTTTGATGCATGCTTTGAGCTTTTAAGTTGAATCTTTTTGATCCAATTGAGTTTATGAGTAGGCATACAACATTATACACTTTCTGGACATGCATATGAATTTTTGTTCAAGGATTATATGCAGCAAGAAACCTATTTGTTTATCACTATTAATGCACCCCACAGAAAAGAGATGGGAGAAACGGTGTTTTGAAGTTTTTTCACAGGGATTGGAGGAGATGCACCAAGAGCTATCCAAGGATGGTGAAGACCATAAGCTTGGGGATGTGAAGACAACCCCACTGGACCTACACACTCTCGGTTTGCACACGTCCAACTTCTGTTTTTCGATCGAAACACTTTATCGCATAAACTTGGAGCGTCGTTTTTTGTTTTTGTTTGAGTCTTGAGAGACCACCACACTATAATTTATATATGAGAGAGCTACTGGAAATATGGGTTGAAATATGTTGGATGCTTTTATAAGATTGGGAAAAGGGATGTTTGAGTTGATTTTTAATGATACATATAGTTGCATGATTCATGAGCTTGTTTATGAGTAATAGTTTGCAAATTCTTTTTGTAGAGCTATCACTTATTCATGTTTTGGTGCTGATTGTTATTTCACTTGGTTTAACATGGATTAGTTAGTTCTATGGACACTCATGCATGCATCTAGATGGTCAACTTTCTCCCTTTTGCTAGCCCAAAAACTCCAACAAGCAAAAACTTGTTTCCAACACCTTCAACCAAAGTTATTCCAGTGAGTCCACCATATCTACCTATTGGCTTTATGCTATTCCGAGTATGTTTAACATGTTGTTTGTGTTATCTTACCTCTGAATGAAAATGTTTATGTTATTGATTGCAATGAAAAAAATTGGTTATATAGCTCTCACGAACTTGATGCACAATGTTCTTTTATTTGCATAATAAAACTTGACCCATTGTGATTAAGATTATGATGTTTGTGGCTTGATGAATGTTTTGGGTTGGAAGTTAGCCCATATGTGCTGTCACATGGCAAGCTTTCAACACGCTCTTCATCTCATTTAGTTGATATCATGTGCTTTTGTCTATGGATGCTTATCATGTTGAAATAAATGTGGAAATAGAGTGAGTTTAAATGAGTTTGTGTAAATGGTTAGAGAGACGCCTGGGCCGCTAATCTAAGCCATGCATCATTCATGGTGGAAATTTACTTACATACTATGGTGAACCTTCTGTGATACACCTTGCAATAAAAAACTATTCCAAATGGTAAATAAAAAGGGTGTTGAGATTGTTCATTTTGTTTGTTTGTCTTGTCATTTTGATATGGGCTTGTTCCATATCTTGGGACAAGAGGTACCCCAGTTGACGCTCTTGATGATACTATTATGCTTACAATGATATTTAATTGAACTTGCTTTGTTTCCCAAGTTGAGTAACACATGGTGTAAGTACTTGTATTCAAGGGGCATGAGACATTCAACCCATTCTTTATCAAGCACACTACTCATATTTGCTTTCACTTTAACCTTAATCATTCAAGATGCTATGATAGGGGCAATGAGAGCTTGACACCAATGAATACCTTATTGCAATCATTAACTTAAGTAGAAGAGTTTGGAAGTTGGATGAAACTTATGCATGCTTTACCTCTACTCACATATACATCTTTCCAAAGTGTACACCTATCATATTCAGATTTTCATCTACACTCTATGACCATTGTAGGATGTTCTACTTATCATTATGCATACATGTGTTCCATATTACTTGCTACCATGTTACACTTTGTGAACTATCAATGAACATCCTTGTCTTGAATACTTGATATCACTTCATAAACTATTTGCATATTGCTACTCCTTTGAAGAATGAATCATTTGACTATATGTAGCAATAGTAACCATCTTTGATATCCATTGTTAAGTATTAAATTGCAAAGTCCATGTTAGTTTTATCATCTTCATACTCGAGGACGAGCATGGATTAAGCTTGGGGATGTTGATGCATGTAAAATGCATACATGAACTTTGCACTTTAATTGCTTATATTCCAATCATATTTGCATCATATAAGGGTTATATCAATGTTTTATAATGATTTTGGGAATATTTCATAGTTTTCCCATTTATTTGGAATTAACCCTGTTTTTCCAGAAAACGTCTTTTTTAGTGTTTCAGACTTTCCGGGAGCTTCGGGACTCCAAAAAGGGCAAGGTCAAAGAGCAAGGTTCAGAATTTTCGAGACGAACGCAATGGGCTTAAATTGAAGACCAGAAGCCCAACAGGCTGGAAATGGGAGGGTCCCACGCGGCCTAAAGTACATGGCCGCGTGGGCCCAGCTCGTTTCCACCTCGGAGCTCCGTGGCCGTCGATCTTTCGTCCACCGACTCCGTCTTGACCTAAAAACGCCTATAAAAAAGGTCCCCTGGCGTTTCGCGAAAGGAGGCGGCGGAGAAACACAGAACACCGAAACAGAGAGTCAGAAGGCTGCCGCCGGAGAAGATCGGAGGGGGGAAACGCCGCCGGAATCACCTCCGGAGGGCTCCACCCCCCTCGGCGTGTTCATCATCAGCATCTACAGCAAGAACTTCTCACCATCATCACCATGATGAAGGGGCAGTAGTCCACCCCATGGACTAGGGTTTGTGGTGGTAACTTTTGTATCTCTCCTCTCTCTTGAGCTTCACTAATTAGTACCGTATGAGCTGCTGAACATAATTACGGTCATCTATGTAATACCTTTGTGGTGAATATTGTGGTGTGAGATGATTTATTATGCATTTACCGTTGTGTTGGAACTTTTATGACTTGTCATATTTTGATAGAATATTGTTCTTTAAGAAGTATGATGTATGTGGATACGGGATGGCCGATGTGACACGGCATAGGTATTGAGTGACACAGTACCGCCCAACATCCTTTATCTGGGGGTAAACAGAAAGAGTATGATGTGGGAGTGAGAGAAACCACGCTAGCCTTACGAGGGGTGACCTAGCAACACAAATGAGTATTTCTTTCAACTATGTGTTTTAGGACATATAGCCGTCATAAAAAGCTACCATTAAAACATGACAATTGTGTGTACTTTATCTATAACATGATGATCACCGTAGATGAGAGAGAGAGAGGATTAAGTGAACCCATGAACCATGTCCATTGTTCCTATAAGAAACACACACTTGAGCTTGTCCTCTTGCTACATAGAGGATTGGGCTTTCTCTCTTTGAGAGCTTTCACTTGATACTACCTTTGTCTTGTCCTCTTGCAAAGAAGAGGATTGGGACACTTTTACATCCATCAAACCAATCATCTTGTTCTCTAAACTTGTTTAGTGCATAATCAACTAAAACTTGTGACACTTTAGTTGTAGGGAATAGATAACTTTTCCTTCTTGCTCCTACGGATCGATACCTTACTTCCACATTGAGAGGTGCTACAGTGATCCCTTGCTCTTGGGGGTTATCAATCATACATCGTACAGCTAAGCATCTACTAAGCATGGCTAAGCATCAACATAGCAGAGTTTAGTATCTCAGGCCAACAATACAAAACTATGGATAATAGGAAGGGAACAGGTATTGGCATCGGAAACTTAATGCAACTATAGGATACTCTATCCGAGCAAATAGACATTTGGAACCGCATGCAATATTATAGTGGAGAAAATACTTGTGGAAAATAGGATAAGATATGCTCAGAGGGGGGGGATTACGCTTGCCTTGATCAAGGTGCTGGTAGTACGGCTCTTCGGGGTATTGTGGAGTAACCCCGGCTGCTTGATCTATCGAAGCACAACACGGAAGAACAATCAATCACCACACATGTTCCAACAAATGCAATGCGCAAACACATGATGGCATGACATTTTTAATGCACTGGAATTATTATAACAAGTTCTACCAATTTTAGAGGGGGTGCGAGATAATTACTCAACAAGAGAGAAAATCAAGCTCCTTCTTTGTTTTTATGCTTTCCTGTACTATAGATTATTTAAACATGCATGAATATGATGCTACGGATTAATGCACATTTTTCTGAGCATTTTGATATGAAGAACACATTTTTCGGAGGTCCCGATAAAAAGTTATTAATTTTATAATTTCCCCTTTTTGAATATTTGTTGTTAATTATATTGATTAAATTCAACAATCAATAATACAATGTGTACTCGGGTTCGAGGGAGGAGGTGGAACACGAAGGAATAGTCGAGGTTCGACAACCCTAACGTTGTGAGGGAGGAGCGGGAAACAATCGCTATCGGAGAGAAAAAGAAAAACAATAGCAGCGCAAAAAAACTGTCCTGCCGGTTTGTGGCCGGCTGGGCCGGCTAGCAGGCCGGCCTGGCTACAGAGCTCACCGGCTCTCAGCCCGGCATGGGCCGGCTCCTGGACCGGTAGCGCAGCCGAGCGCAACGGCCCACAGCCCGGCTCGGCCGTTCTTCGGCCGGCAACCGAGCGAGGCGACAGGAGCTTCCTTGACCGTGGCTACGGCGAGACCACGGCGAACTAGCGCGTGAGGGGAGAAGGGAGGGTGCGCAACGGCACGGGTGCTCACCCTGAGCACGTGGAAGGTGACGGCGATGTCGGCGGTGGACCGGAGCTGCGGAAATCGCACGGTGGAGCGGCGCAATGGTCGGCGACGAACTTGGACGGCGGCGGCGATTCACGGCCTCCAGCCGCGATTCCTTGGGCGGAGAAGGAGCGGAGAATGCGGTGGAGCTAGTGGTGGTGCTCGATCTGCCGCGGGAACTCTCCAACGGCGGCTAAATGACGGCGACGACCTCGGCGGCCATGGAGAGGAAAAGAGAGAGAGAGAGAAGCACGGGAGCAGGTGGGTAATGGGAGCAGGGGGCCCGGGGAGCTTGCTCCCGTGCAGGTGAGGGCAGGGGGGGGCCCGGCGACGCGCTGCGCGGCACGGCGAGCGGGTCCGGCGGCAGCGAGGGCTTCGGTAGCTACAGCGACGGGGAAGAAGACCAAATTGCAAAAAGGTCCCTGGAAATTCTGTTCCCATCACAAACGGGTCCTTTTTCTATTTTCCTTTTAAATCCAGCAGCTTGCACTGATTTTATTAGGACACCAACACATTTTATAAAAATTTGGGAAAATTTGGGGAGCCTCCCCATATTGAATAGAAGCTACACAAAAATTAGGGCTTCAAAATAAAATAGTTTGGTACCACTTTGTTCATAGGTTTCAATTCGGGCAAATTTCTAATCCCCCAAATTATAATCCTTTAGCAATTTTAGAGCAAGTCCAAAATAACATTTTGAACTCTTAGAACTTCCTTGACAAATATAAGATGACAAGGATTTGTATTTTGCAAGTTTGAGTGCACTCATTGTGGTGAGATTTGATTCAAACAAGTTTGGCATTTTGTTTTCCAATGTTACCAAACCAAGTTAGTGGGTTGTTTAACAATTTCAAATGGATGCAATGATGCATGTATGGAATGCAAAAGGTGAAAATTTTGTCCATAATTTGCATTACCAAAAGTGGGCTGTTACAAATCTACCCTCCTTACAGGAATCTCGTCCTGAGATTCTAAGATTGCGAAAAGAAGTCGGGATACTCCTCACGAAGACTAGACTCTCTTTCCCAAGTTGCTTCTTTCTCGAATGGTGAGACCATTGAACTTTGAGGAACTTGGTAGTCTTGTTACGGGTCTTCCTTTCGGCTTCATCCAGGATACGGCTAGGATGCTCGCGATAAGTGAGATCTTCCTGGAGATCCAGCTCTTCATGATTGACCCCATGGATAGGATCTTTAAAACACCGGCGAAGTTGGGAGACATGAAACACATCATGTACATTTGGGAATTTGACCGGTAACTCCAATTGATAAGAAAGATCTCCTCGCTTGCCCATAACGGTAAAGGGCCAACATAGCGAGGTGCCAATTTCCCTTTGATTCCGAAGCGGCGAACGCCACGAAGGGGAGAGACGCGGAGATAAGCTTTATCACCAATTTCATAGTGAATTTCCTGATGGTGCTTATCATAGTAGCTCTTCTGCCTAGACTGAGCAATCTTCAGATTCTCTCTTATGATTCGAACCTTCTCCTCAGCTTCATTGATCACATCCGGACCAAAGAGTGCTCTCTCTCCGGTCTCGGACCAATTTAGAGGAGTACGGCATTTTCTTCCATATAGAGCCTCGAATGGAGCCATGCCCAGACTAGCTTGATAGCTATTGTTGTAGGAGAACTCCGCGAAAGGGAGATACTTTTCCCAACCCTTGCCAAAAGAGATCACACATGCCCGAAGCATGTCTTCCAACACTTGGTTCACTCTTTCGGTCTGACCATCAGTTTGAGGATGGTAGGCGGTACTGAAGTTGAGACGGGACCCCATAGCAGTTTGGAAACTCTGCCAAAACTTGGATACAAAGATACTTCCACGGTCCGATATGATCCTCAGAGGGACCCCATGCAATGGAACAATACGAGCCAAATATAAGTCAGCAAGTTGACTTGCCCGTATATCATCACGGACTGGTAGGAAGTGAGCAACCTTGGAAGACGATCAATGATTACCCAGATTGCATTGTTGCCCTTTTGAGATCGGGGAAACCCGGTGATGAAGTCCATACCAATTTCATCCCATTTCCACTCGGGACTGCAATAGGGCGAAGAGTGCCGGCAGGTCTTTGATGTTCAGCCTTTACCCGTCGACAGGTGTCGCATTCAGCAACATACTTGGCAATTTCTCGTTTCATCCGAGTCCACCAGAATTGTGGTCGAAGGTCTTGGTACATTTTGGTACTACCGGATGAATAGAGAGAGGAGATTCATGAGCTTCTTGGAGGATCAGCCCTCTCAATTTTGTTTCTTTGGCACTACCAAGCGGTCACCAAAATAAACAACTCCGGATTCATTGACAGAAAACATTTGCCTTCCCGCTAGCAATGTTCTCCTTGATTTTAGAATACCCTTGTCACGGTTTGAGCATCCTTAATCTGGTCTACAAGAGTAGATTTGATCTCCAGATTTGCAAGGTAGCCGGAGGGAACATTTCTAAGTTCAAACGAGAACTCTTCATGGAGGGCAGGTTGGGCCTTTTCAATCATCAGATTGTTGCAATAGGACTTCCGACTTAGCGCGTCAGCCACGACGTTTGCTTTGCCGGGTTGATAGTTCAGACTCACATCATAGTCCTTGATTAACTCCAACCAACGCCTTTGCCTGAGATTTAAATCCGGCTGGGTGAAGAGGTACTTCAGACTCTTGTGATCCGAGAAGATCTCGCAACGGTTACCAAACAGGTATGGTCTCCATTGCTTCAAAGCATAGACCACAGCGGCAAGTTCTAGATCATGAGTTGGGTAATTGTGCTCATGCGGCTTAAGTTGGCGAGAAGCATATGCCACCACATGGCCATCTTGCATTAGCACACAGCCCAAGCCTTGCAAGAGGCGTCACAGAAGACGACGAAATCCTTGCTGTGTCCGGCAGGACAAGCACAGGAGCGGACGTGAGTTGGCTTTCAGTGTTTTGAAGCTCTCTTCAGCTTCGGCCGACCATACAAACTTTTTATCCTTCTTGAGAAGGTCAGTCAGGGCCTTGGCTATCTTGGAGAAACCTTCGATGAATCGGCGGTAGTAACCCGCCAATCCGAGAAAGCTACGATGTCCTTGACTGACATTGGAGTTTTCCAATCCAAATGGACTGAATCTTGTCAGGAATGACAGCCACACCATTAGCGGATATCACATGACCAAGGAAGACAGATTATCCAACCAAAACTCACACTTGGAGAACTTGGCATAGAGGCGGTGTTCTCGAAGTCTGTCAGAACCAAACGAAGATGTTCCTCATGCTCTTCATTGGTTTTGGAATAGATGAGGATGTCATCATGTAAATGACGACAAACTTGTCAAGATAATCCATGAAGATGGAGTTCATGAGCCTCATGAAAGTAGCTGGAGCATTTGTGAGACCAAAGGACATGACGGTATACTCATATGAGCCATAACGAGTAACAAATGCCGTCTTTGGAATATCCTCCTTTCTGATTTTTATCTGATGGTAGCCTGACCTCAGATCCATCTTGGAGAATACGTTGCACCAGCTAACTGATCCAACAGATCATTGATGCGAGGAATAGGATACTTGTTCTTGATTGTCACCGCATTCAACGGTCGATAGTCAGAGACTAGACGAGGCACGGTAGAATCCCTCTTCTTGACAAAGAGTACCGGACAACCCCAAGGTGAACTGCTAGGCTGGATGAACTCCTTAGCTAACAGCTGATCAATTTGCTCTTTCAACAGAGCCAACTCTTCCACCGGCATACGGTAGGGCTTCTTGGAAATTGGAGCGGTACCGGGAAGTAGATCTATGACAAACTCCACACTTCGGTCAGGAGGCATGCCAGGCAATTCTTCCGGGAACACATCCGGGAAGTCACACACCACGTGTATGTCCTGGATTTCAGGAGGGGTTCGCCTTCCATAAAGCAAAGGAGATCTCAGGGAGTTGGGTATGATGGAGGACGGAGGTCTTGACAATGCAGACCAATACTTCACACTGTCACCGGAAGAATTGGTCACGGTGACGGTCTTGGCAGCACAGTCGAGATTAGCCTGGTATTTGGCTAGCCAGTTCATGCCCAGTATGACATCAATGCCACTTGACCTCAGAGCTACCAAAGCGAAAGGAAAAGTAGTAACCGATAGTAATCTGGACTCAGGAGTAACCCCATCGGTTTGCCATTTGGAGCCAGGAGTGGCAATCACCAAGGGACGCTCATTTCTCAACGGTATTTTGTGGTCTTTTGCAAAAGCTATGGATATGAATGAATGCGATGCTCCAGAATCAAACAAAACTGTAGCTGATTGTTGATTCGTAACTCACCCATGAGAACGCCGGGGTCCTCTTCAGCTTCTTCAGCAGAGATGTGGTTCAGGCGACCACGCACAATAGGTCCAGCCTTGCCAGCTGGAGTGGCAGGGGCTCGTGCAGGAGTTATCGCGAGAGGTGCCTTCTGGGGGCACTCCCTGGAGTAGTGGCCAGCCTGGCCACAGGTGTAGCAAGTGAGTCCAGGTGGAGCAGGTAGCATAGGACGGTACCCACTCCCGCCTACCCCAAGTGTCGAAGTAGTGGGGCGCGGAGGGGTGGCCTGTATCCCGGGCTCTCGGCATGAATGGAGCACGCGGCACGCGCTGTAGGGAACAAACACCCTGCGCTTCTTGCTCTCAGAACCCGAGGAACTCTGGTGGTCCCCATGTGCGGGCCTCTTGGAAGCTTCAAGTTCCTTTCTTCCTTGCTCGAGAGTAAAGCCTGGTTGAACAGCTCCTGATAGGTCTGGAACCTGAAGGGCAACAACTCATAGCGGAGCTGCGGCGAAGACCCTTGCGGAACAGCTCTTGCTTGTCAGCATCATTGGTCACGTCCCTTGGGGCGTAACGAGAGAGATGGTTGAACTCACGACCATAAGTGCGGAGGTCCATCCGTCCCTGTTGCAAATCCAGGAACTCCCTCCTCTTCAAGTCCATGATCGGCTGGGGAATGTACTCCGCACGGAAGGCAGTGCGAAAATCCCAGTGAAGACATGGTTGGCTGGAAACAAGCCACATGGCTTTCCCACCAACAGCCAGCAGCACCAACCAAGAGGTAGGTGGCAAAGTTGACTTGCTCAGCCACTGGGACATGAGCGCGGAGAACTTGCGCTCCAAGCACGAAGCCAATCATCAGCTTCCAGTGGCTCCTTAGCATCAGCAAAGTGGGTGGCTGGAACGCAGGAACTCAGTGAGAGTGTTGCACTCGTTCCTCCGTGCATTCTGCTGCACCAACTGCTCAAGCAAGCGCTCATTGCGCCCACGGTTCTCCTCAATGGCCATCAAGACCTCAGCCATCGAGGGTGGTGGCGGCAGATCATCCTCATCATCATTGTGGTTACCGCGGCCTCCACGGCCTCCTCGAGCCATTCTGGAGATTTGACAATGACACAGTTAGTATCTTTCTCCGAATGGTCGAACAATAGCATTAGCGTCTACACAAGTACACAGACTAGGGACGATAATACATTGTACAACAAGACAAGGAATCAACAAGATAGAACTTGGGTCAAAGATCAGCATCATGTGCTACTAGCGAGAGTTAAGAAATCACACTTAACACACTCTAGTTGGCACAATCCGGGACCTTATGTTCAAGTCCTTGGGTTAAAACCCAAAGAAAGGATCAAATGATTGACTCGGTAGAAACATCTCTGAGTTGATTTGGGATTGCAACGCAGCGGGAGCAACGGACACATAACACTAAAGGTCGAACCCACCCCGTTTCTAATCATTTTGAAGTAACAGATGAGAAGTAAAACCTTTAACTCAAATCGAGGTAAGATTGCTCCGAGATTAGAGGGTAACCAGATAAGGAGTAAAAAGAATCCTAAGATGGTTTTCACAACTCATTTTTAGGTTAAAAATATTTTCACAAACACTAGACTCAACATCGACCAGTAGAAGGGTTTCCTACAGGCAGTACTGCTCTGATACCAACTTGTGGCGCCCCGACCCGACTGTTATACAGTGATGCTGTGTGTCACCGGTTAAGCGATACAACCGGAGGTTACGGGTTTACCAATCCCCGGCCAAAACCTTTGGCAGGCGTTGCTCGGAATGGATCATCGGCAACGCAACACCCCGATTGATGCCTTAACACAGGCACAACCCTCAATGCATAATAGAGAGATCAAGACTTGTGGAACAACTGGCACATCACAGACTCTACGACACAAATCATTATAGTTCAACTCTTATAATAGAGAAAGATAGCAAATGACAACCAGAGGTCACAGACCCAACATTACAACAAGCGGAAGCAAATTAGGTTGTTCTAAACAACAAGATCCAAATATGGCCTAAGAGGCCTACAGATAAACATCCAGCGCCAGCTGTTCCGGGATGTCCCAAGCTGCCACCTGGGAACCCCAGACTACTCGTCGACGTCCACAAAGAACCCACCTTCGAGGTCGGTGAAGTCCTCCTCTGAAACAAAACAAACGACGTTGAGTTCGACGAACTCGCAAGATTATATATAGAGCTTTAGCTCGATGAGGCTTTCAAGTTTTATGGCTGTTTTGCATAAAGCTGATTTTATTTATGAAAACATAACTCAATGGCATCGACTATTCAGAGTATTTTCAAAAAGGTAAGAAGTACTCTTTTTTATCACTTTCTCTCATCATCAACCATCATCAACCACTGTACCTGTTCATCAAAGGCACCTCCCCGAATCACCCTCGAGGAAGCTCACCTTGCAATCTTGAGTGGTACCTCTAGTACCCAGTTTTTAATCATTCCGTTAAGTTATTCTATGATCTTATCGTCCTTTCCCAAGTTGTCCTTAACCGTGGACACGGCTTTTCGAAAAGATTTACCCTGCAGGGGTGTACAATGTTTGCCACGCGTACCGTCCGGCCCATTACCTGCGCATTAGCTCTCTTCCTTGGAAAGCCGGCTGGGTGGGAGCGGTGTCGACTTCTCCCTCGTTAAGGACTTTCCAGGATCATCAGTGGCGGTAGGACTGCCAGGATCACAACACCCCGCCCCACAGCCACTCATTTTCCTAACACCACCATCCTCATCTCAGTTCATCCACCATCATCACGCACGCGCAAATGGAAGCCCGAACTAGAGGACCCTGGCTAGCCCCGCTCGAGTTATTTAGTCTATGAGGGTTCCTGCACTGCGAATGCATAGGCCTCACGCATGGTTGCACGCTCAGTCTTGGTTCGGGAGGTAAAGAACTCGCACCTAGGCGGCGAGAACGAGACAAAGCACCACAACCACAGTGGCCTCTCATCCCCACCTTTAAGCATTTTATTATCCATCGCCACAATTCTCCACCATCATTCTCATCTCATCACCTGTTTCCAACATGAATCATCATCGTACAGCTAAGCATCTACTAAGCATGGCTAAGCATCAACATAGCAGAGTTTAGTATCTCAGGCCAACAATACAAACTATGGATAATAGGAGGGAAACAGGTATTGGCATCGGAAACTTAATGCAACTATAGGATACTCTATCCAGCAAATAGACATTTGGAACCGCATGCAATATTATAGTGGAGAAAATACTTGTGGAAAATAGGATAAGATATGCTCAGAGGGGGATTACGCTTGCCTTGATCAAGGTGCTGGTAGTACGGCTCTTCGGGGTATTGTGGAGTAACCCCGGCTGCTTGATCTATCGAAGCACAACACGGAAGAACAATCAATCACCACACATGTTCCAACAAATGCAATGTGCAAACACATGATGGCATGACATTTTTAATGCACTGGAATTATTATAACAAGTTCTACCAATTTTAGAGGGGTGCGAGATAATTACTCAACAAGAGAGAAAATCAAGCTCCTTCTTTGTTTTTATGCTTTCCTGTGCTATAGATTATTTAAACATGCATGAATATGATGCTACAGATTAATGCACATTTTTCTGAGCATTTTGATATGAAGAACACATTTTTCGGAGGTCCCGATAAAAAGTTATTAATTTTATAATTTCCCCTTTTTGAATATTTGTTGTTAATTATATTGATTAAATTCAACAATCAATAATACAATGTGTACTCGGGTTCGAGGGAGGGAGGTGGAAGACGAAGGAATAGTCGAGGTTCGACAACCCTAACGTTGCGATGGAGGAGCGGGAAACAATCGCTATCGGAGAGAAAAAGAAAAACAATAGCAGCGCAAAAAAACTGTCCTGCCAGTTTGTAGCCCGGCTGGGCCGGCTAGCAGGCCGGCCTGGCTACAGAGCCCACCGGCTCTCAGCCCGGCATGGGCCAGCTCCTGGACCGGTAGCGCAGCCGAGCGCAACGGCCCACAGCCCGGCTCAGCCGGTTCTTCGGCCAGGCAACCGAGCGAGGCGACAGGAGCTTCCTCGACCGTGGCTACGGCGGCGAACTACGGCGAGACCACGGCGAACTAGCGCGTGATGGGAGAAGGGAGGGTGCGCAACGGCACGGGGTGCTCACCCTGAGCACGTGGAAGGCGACGGCGATGTCGGCGGTGGACCGGAGCTGCGGAAATCGCACGGCGGAGCGGCGCGGTGGTCGGCGACGAACTTGGACGGCGGCGGCGATTCACGGCCTCCAGCCGCGATTCCTTGGGCGGAGAAGGAGCAGAGAACGCGGCGGAGCTAGTGGTGGTGCTCGATCTGCCGCGGGAACTCTCCAATGGCGGCTAAACGACGGCGACGACCTCGTCGGCCATGGAGAGGAAAAGAGAGAGAGAGAAGCACGGGAGCAGGTGGGGAATGGGGAGCAGGGGGGCCGGGGAGCTTGCTCCCGTGCAGGTGAGGGCAGGGGGGGCCCGGCGACGCGCTGCGCGGCACGGCGAGCGGGTCCGGCGGCAGCGAGGGCTTCGGTCGCTACAGCGACGGGGAAGAAGACCAAATTGCAAAAAGGTCCCTGGAAATTCTGTTCCCATCACAAACGGGTCCTTTTTCTATTTTCCTTTTAAATCCAGCAGCTTGCACTGATTTTATTAGGACACCAACACATTTTATAAAAATTTGGGAAAATTTGGGGAGCCTCCCCATATTGAATAGAAGCTACACAAAAATTAGGGCTTCAAAATAAAATAGTTTGGTACCACTTTGTTCATAGGTTTCAATTCGGGCAATTTTCTAATCCCCCAAATTATAATCCTTTAGCAATTTTAGAGCAAGTCCAAAATAACATTTTGAACTCTTAGAACTTCCTTGACAAATATAAGATGACAAGGATTTGTATTTTGCAAGTTTGAGTGCACTCATTGTGGTGAGATTTGATTCAAACAAGTTTGGCATTTTGTTTTCCAATGTTACCAAACCAAGTTAGTTGGTTGTTTAACAATTTCAAATGGATGCAATGATGCATGTATGGAATGCAAAAAGTGAAAATTTTGTCCATAATTTGCATTACCAAAAGTGGGCTGTTACAATATGGTACTATCCTTTGGTGTCCATTATACTTGTGCGCGCATGGATCAAACATCACGGGGTTGGTAGTATTTGTAAACGAAGGGGGAGTCCTGCCGGAGTGACAGAAACTTAAGGGCGCGAACCGGTTAGTTACACGTATGGGAGTAAGAGGACCTTAAACTTAAGGTTATGGTTGGGGAAACCTTAATGCATTGTTAGTATTCGCGGATGCTTTCTAACAATCCAATCATATAGTACTTGTAATCCCAAGTAGTGGAGTGCACGTATATTTAGCCTCTCCCACATAGAAAACTGCATCGAGGACAATGAACCCGATATATTCGGTAATTAATCTTGGACAAAGCCATCACAATTACCACCACTTTTCCACACTCATGGTACTGTTAGTTTATGATTACTTAGTATACTTTATTGCTGCAGCACTAATATTTACTTTCTTGTTATTTATTATCTCGCAAAGCTATCTCTCATACCCGTATTGTAGTCTAGTTTTATTTCCTAGATAAAGTAAACGTTTAGTGTGCGTAGAGTTGTATCAGTGGTTGATAGAACTTGAGAGAATACTTATCCTACCTTTAGCTTCTCGTTGGGTTCGACACTCTTATTTATCTAAAAGGCTACACGTGATCCCCTATACTTGTGGGTTATCAAGACCTTTTTCTGGCGCCGTTGCCGGGGAGCCATAGCGTAGGTGAATATTCTTGTGTGCACTTGTTTGCTTTGTCTCTAAGTAGTTTTTACTTTCAGTTCTAAGTTGTTCTCTATCTTAGTATGGATAGGGAATGCGAATTACCAAAAAAAAATAGTTGTAATTGTTATCTAAAACGTTTTCAAAAAGGGAGTGATTGGAAAGATGAGCAATGATTAAGTGGGGGTCGACCTTGAACACTTGTGTTCATTCCTCTGAAATCAAAGCAAATCTTTCCATGGTAGCTTCTCATCCAAAAACATGTAAATATTATGTATATACCTCTGTACATAAAAATAAAATGATAATAATAATCTCTATTTAATTAGAAGTTGATAGTTTTACTTTGCTGTCCAGAAAAAGATTTTCTGTGCTCCACCGTATTAAATGTTTAAAATCACCAGAACATGATCTTGATCTGAAAATTCTTGAGTGCAAAGTAATGCTTATTATCTTTCTTTCATTAGACTAACTTTTTGTGATTTCTGTTACGTAGCTGTCTCGAAAAATTCGATCTTCACCGACTGTTCAATTTAGACAGATTCATGTGTTTCACTGTAAAAAATCGTGATAAATCTCAGAATAGTATTTGGACCTGAAAATTTTTGTGCATAAACCTGAGATTATTATCTGTCTTTCATTAGTTTTAAGTTTTTTGATTTGATCTACGTAACTATCTCTTTAAGTGTCATCTTTACAGACTGTTCAGTTTTGACAGATTTCTTTGTTTATTCAATATTGTACTTGGTGTTGTTAGTTTCATTAGTTTTTCGACGGACAACGGAAATCATGAACACCTTAGTATATACAGTGGCTAATGTTGAGTAAAAATTATAAAACTTGTCAATACTTGAACATGTGTGGATTTTATTTAATGAGTACTAACCCTACTAACGAGTTTTGTGAAGTTTTATGTGGATTTAGCTTATAAGATCTAATCAATATGGTGATATGAGATGAATAAGAAGACGCAAGAGCTCAAGCTTGGGGATGTGTAGGTGCATCCCAAGAACATATTCAAGAAGATATAATCATCTAAGCTTGGGGATGCCCGAGTCATCCACCTATTCATCAACTAACATGAGATTGTCTCGTTCATACTCTATATTACCCGTCCACATGATTTGAATTGTCTTAACTTATATTATAATTGCTTTTATATGTCTTGGTTTTACCTTCTCTAGTTTTATTAGGCTCTTTATTTGGTCTCTATTGATTCTATACTTTCACTTATAAATTCAAAACAACAAAAATATTTTCTTTTCTTTTGTTTCTTTATTTGGTTCTTTCTTTGTATTCTAAATAGGTTTTACTTTCGATTTTTATTTAGATTTTTCATTGATGTAGCTAGCATGTTTAGGTCTTGCTTAGCCTCTGGTCTTTTAGTTTATCAAAAGTAATGTACCAAGTTTTACCCTTTTAGCTTAGTTGATGCATATGTAAAAAGTGATTTTCTGTTTTCGGTATCTACTGCTCATTGCGCGATTTTTCATATTTTACTGGAAGCTCTAAAATCACGAAAAAATTACGGATATTTTACTGGACATGTTTTAGAGCACCTAAAAATTACGTTTGCCAGCTGCTGTTTTTCTGGACAGATTCTGACTTTTGTTGCAAGAGTGGCCTCTTTGCGCTTTCATTTGATTATTAATTGTTCTTACCTTTCATTTAGAAGTTTGCCATTTAAGCAACCTTTCTGTAACTTAAAAACAAATTTTGATTTGGTTTAATAGCAGCACTTTGGAAATATTATGTATTACAATAAGTGCCTAGCTAAAAGACGTTAAAGAAAAGCGCTTATGGGAGACAACCCATTATTTTTATTTCTGCAATTTTTCTTTTTTTGAGTCAAGGAGTTTGTTTACTTCTGTAGCAACTCCTTTGTATCTTTACTTTCATGCATTGTTGTGCCAAGAGTAGTCTCTAATGATAAGATGTTGCTAAAATTTTGATTGCTGCGCAGGAACAGATTTCTGCTGTTCACTGTACGAAATTCATAAAATCACCAGATTGTGAATTAAATCTGAATTTTTTTGTGCGTAATCCTGATATATGTATGCATCTTTCGTTAGTTCAAAGTTTTTTGATCTGAGTAACGTAAGTGCCTCGAAAAAAATTCGTCTTTGCGGACTGTTCTGTTTTAGACAGATTATGTCATTTATTTTGCATTCTCTCTTTTACTAGTGTTGAGTGGAATTCTTTTTGGGGTGGAATAGCTTCACGTAACATCAGTGGCTGTAGCTAATGTTTAAAGTAACGGTCATATTGCGTCCTTACAGAACATGTGAGTTTTTGATTGTGCACTAACCCTCTAATGAGATTTACTTTGAGTTTGATGTGGCGGAAGTTTTCAAGGGTCAAGAGAGAAGAGTGATATAATAGGATTAAGAAGAGTGAAGAGTTTAAGCTTGGGGAGCCTCCCATGGATCTCCACAGCATATTTCAAGAAGACTCAAGCGTCTAAGCTTGGGGATGCCCAAGGCATCCCCTTCTTCATCGTCAAAATTATCAGGTCATCTCTAGTGAAACTATATTTTAATTCTTTCACATCATATGTGCTGTTCTTGGAGCGTCTGTATCTTATTATTTATTTATCTTAGCATCAAACACCAGTTACATTAATAAGTTGATCGTCACATATTTTATTTATCCTCTGTTTTCAATGTTTACTTGGTTAATGGATCACTTGTTGAAACTTAAAAATGATGTGTGAATAATACTGTTTAGTAGTTTATGTTTTCTTATGGTTAGTCTCAACTAGCTAATAGTGCATATTATGTTATTTTGATATTAACATGCATTGTCCTGTTCATAAGATGGTATGGAATTGTGGTATCCTCCTCTGAATGATTTACTTGAATCGACTTGGCACATGCTCACACATGTTCATGACTGAAAAATAAAAGTCAATTAAGCCTTGATGATCTATTTTGCCTCAGAGTTTTAGTATCATTTTTATGCCTCCGTTAATTTTATTCTGTCGCAAGTATGATTATGACGGTTATTGCTCTCTTGATTGTCGCTTCCCAGTCTATTGCTAGCTTTCAACTGCACTGAGCGGTAATGCTGCTCGTGCATCCAAAATCCTTAAAAACCAAGTATCCCAAAGAGTCCACTATAAATTTCTATGTGTGGTATTTCCTTGCCACTCCAAGTAAATACTTCATGTGCTACCTTTAAACTATTCAAAGTTGTTATTACTCCCTTTTTGTGTCAATGTTTACCAGCTCATGAGGAAGTAGTGGGTTATTCTTTATTCAACTTGTCAAACAGACTTTACCACCGGACTAGTGGCATATACATCCGCTTATCCATTAATTTTGCAAAAAGAGCTGGCAACGGGGTGCCCAGTCCCAATTAATTACAACTTTAACCGCTTAATTCTCTTCACATTTTTGCCCTAATTTATCAGACAAGCAATGACACCAGTGAAATATCTGCATGTGTAAACAAAAGAGAAAGAGGGATGATCTGCCTTGCTGGTAGAAATAACGTCCTTCATGGGAGCCGCTCTTAAAAGTCTGTTTGATAGGGGGAATACTGTTTTCGTCCGCTGCCATTCGTTGACAATTAACAAACACCACTCAAAATTTATGTTTTTATTCTCTTTATGATTTCAAAACCATAAAAAGCTCTAGCACATGATTTAATCCCTGCTTCCCTCTGCGAAGGGCCAATCTTTTATTTTTATGTTGAGTCACCATCCTTTCTTTGAGCACCTTCTCGAGAGCATAACTGTCATTCTTAGTGTAATGTGCTTGTCCCAGAATACGGTTATCTGCGGTATAACTATGATGCTTTTACCTTTGATATCTTTACATCTAGTCTTCACTTGAACTTCAGAGGTGTCTTGTCATTTATGTTTTGCTCCACAATTAAGGGCAAGCGAGATACCACTCTATCATGCTTTATTATGATCATTACAATCTTGTAGATGTTTATAAATTTCATGTTATAAGCTCTTAGTTCGTTGATACTTTTCATTAGCTAACATGATTGCTAAGTTTTATTATCCTTACATCATGCAATTGTTAAAGACCTGATCATAGCATTTACAATCAAAAATTATTTTATTATCATTTACCTACTCGAGGACGAGCAGGAATTAAGCTTGGGGATGTTGATACGTCCAAAACGTATCTATAATTTTTGATTGTTTCATGTTAATATTATGCCTTTGACACTTGTTTTTATATTAAGTTTATGATTTATTTGGACTAACCTATTAATAGTTGCAAAAGTGCACAATGTTCTTGTTTTACACTTTGATGTGTAGGAATTATCAAAAAACAAGAGGAAACCTTGTTGGAGTCGAATTGGGACTTTCTGAAATCTGTCTGAAAACTTTTTTACGAAGATGGGCTCGTTTGGGCCCGAAGACGGTGTCCCACGGAAGTCTCGCCGAAGACAAAGTTGCAGGAAATTTTAAGGCGAACGTTCTAGACATAAAATTCGCCTGATTCCGAGTCCGGACGGCCGAGATATGCCCGATTAACTACAACCCTAAATGGGATGACGGAAATCCGAGAAGCTATATAAAGGGAGGAAACCTAACTCGTGGAGAACTCCTCCACCCACGAATTGCAGCCACCAAAAGCCACGTTTTTGCCTCCCCCATGGATCCCATCTCCATGGGGGAGGGCTTCCAAGAAGCCATGAAGGAAGGGGGCTAAGGGGCGGTGCTTCCCCTTGATGCCGGCGGCGCAGGAGGAGTTCCCCGCGCCACCGCCGGCGCCGGCGCCGCCCTGCGCTCATCGCTGTCCCCTTCATCGTCTTCACCGCCATCTCCATCACCAACTCCTCCTTGTATTCAGTGGTTCATTCTCCCACAAACCTCTGTACCGTCCTATGTAAACATGTTGTTTGATGCTATAATATTTATCCTATGATCTATGACATGTTTGTATAGTTTATTTGTCTTTTGATTGCTTGGTTGAATATCTTTGGTTCATTAGAGTTGTATGTTGATATGGTACTGTCCTTTGGTGTCCATTATACTTGTACGCGCATGGATCAAACATCATGGGGTTGGTAGTATTTGTAAACGAAGGGGGAGTCCTGCCGGAGTGACAGAAACTTAAGGGCGCGAACCGGTTAGTTACACGTATGGGAGTAAGAGGACCTTAAACTTAAGGTTATGGTTGGAGAAACCTTAATGCATTGTTAGTATTCGCGGATGTTTTCTAACAATCCAATCATATAGTACTTGTAATCCCAAGTAGTGGAGTGCACGTATATTTAGCCTCTCCCACATAGAAAACTGCATCGAAGACAATGAACCCGATATATTCGGTAATTAATCTTGGACAAAGCCATCACAATTACCACCACTTTTCCACACTCATGGTACTGTTAGTTTATGATTACTTATGTCGTGGTGGTATCACGGCAGATGCCATAGGATGGCTAAAGTGTGGGGCCGATGGACGCTGGTGGATCCGGGAGAGGGTTAGCGTGCTAGGAAGCACACACGAAGAACACACCAGCACACCAAGATCTACCCAGGTTCAGGGCCCTCGTGAGGAGGTAAAGCCCCTACTCCTGCCTACCTCTCTATATATCTCGGTATCAAAGATACAAGCTTGCTCCTTGAGCTGTATGATCCCAACAATGGCGCAAAGCACAAGGAAGGAGATGAAGCTACGGGTGGAAAAGTATCTCAGGGTGCCGTCCCTCACGCAGGAGGGGGTAAGGGCATATATATAGGCTAAACCGGGTTACCGGAATACCCCTCCACTTGCAACGGTCAGCTCTCCGTACCGGCACTGCAGACACGCACGCCTGCACGTCATGATTGTTTCTGCACAGTGGACAGGACGTGGCTTGCCCATGTCCTGTCCCATGTCTCTGCTCCAAAGTACGCCCGAGGTCAGCGTGTACTTCCTCTGCTCCTTGGTCAGCAGAACAAGCCCAGTCACCTCAGACGTGTGCCGTACCGCACGCCGCGCGCCCGTGCCAGACGGGATGTGACAGCAGCGCTGACTCCTGTCCGACATAAGAATAACCCGGCATGGATATGCCGGATTTCCCTTCCTGACCAATCTTCCCTCTGATTCATCAAACAAAGCACACAAGTTACCGACATACATATGTCGGTCAGGCTATCTCGGATCCCTTGTCTCGGTCGCCATATGCCGGCTAGCACCAGCATGGCACCCCGGTCCCTTCTGGCCCGGGTTATCTCGGTACGCCTATGCCGGTTTGTTCCTACACCACACTCTGGAGCCCAGGTATGTCGGCTTTTACTGTAACTTGGCCCATACTTGGGCATAGCTTTTACCACACCATGACCCTACCCGGGGGTAGCCCCCCGACAACTTAGTATACTTTATTGCTGCAGCACTAACATTTAATTTCTTGTTATTTATTATCTCGCAAAGCTATCTCTCATACCCGTATTGTAGTCTAGTTTTATTTCCTAGATAAAGTAAACGTTTAGTGTGTGTAGAGTTGTATCAGTGGTTGATAGAACTTGAGAGAATACTTATCCTACCTTTCGCTCCTCGTTGGGTTCGACACTCTTACTTATCGAAAAGGCTACATGCGATCCCCTATACTTGTGGGTTATCACCTAGACGCCACCTTGTCGATGTAAGGTTGCAAGTCTACCCGACGTAGACGTCCGAGAGAGAGGGAGACCCAAGTACTTGATGGGGAACTGATTGACCACTGCCGGGAAGTGGAGGAGCATGGCGGTTAGGTCAACACCCTCGCAGCGGATGGGGACGACCGAGCTCTTTTCAATGTTCGTCAGGAGGCCTGTGACCATGCCAAAGTTTTCCAGAAGAGCAGTCAAGTAGCAGATGTCTTGAGCCTCTGGCTTTAGGAAGATGACCGCATCATCCGCGTATAAAGAAATGCGGGATTTGATAAAGTTGACGGGCAGAGGTTGCAGAAATCCAGAATCGGTGGCCAGCTCGAGTATCTTAGGAAGCGTGTCGATTGCGATGTCAAAGAGCAGCGGTGAGAGAGGATCTCCCTGTCTGAGTCCACGGCCATGAATGATCTCGTTGCCAGGGGTGCCATTCAATAGCACCCGAGACGTGGCGGTGGAGAAGATGAGCGAAATCCAGGCTCGCCACCGCGGAGGGAAACCCAGGCGATGCATGAGGTCCAGCAGATAGTCCCATCGGACCGTGTCGAAGGCTTTGGTGATATCAAGCTTAATCAACAGGGCAGGGATGTGCTTTTGATGAAGACGACGGGCCACATTTCTCACGTACATGAAGTTGTCGTGGATGCTTCTATTCTTGATGAAGGCGCTCTGGCAAGCCGAGACGATGTCGTTCATCTTAGGGCGCAGTCTTGAGGCCATTGCCTTGGCAATAATCTTGGGGATTATGTGAATGAGGCTGATAGGGAGATAATCCTTCAGGCAGTCGGCCTCGTCCTTTTTCGGGAGAAGGGCAATGATGGCGTTGTTGATGACTTGAAAATTGTTGATTGAAAGTTCGGAGAAGGCATTGATCACTTTCATCAGGTCATCCTTGACAATAGGCCAGCAGGAGCGAAAGAAGTTGGAAGTGAATCCATCTGGTCCAGGTGCCTTGTCCGCCGGTAGGTCGAAAATAGCCTCACGAACTTCTTCTTCGGAGAAGGGGAGCCCAAGATCGTCCAGGTCCGCAACATTTGGGTCGATGGCGTCCCAGTTGAAATCAAGTAGACGAGTAGGCGGGGCGCCCAGCGTGGAAGTGAAATGCTCATGTATGAGTTGTTCCTTTTCTGCGTGGTTTGCCACCCATCCCCGTTACGCCTAAGCCTTTGTATGATATTTTTCCGCCTACGAGAGTTCACCCTTAGGTGAAAGAACTTGGTGTTGGCGTCTCCCTCGCGGAGGAAGTTGATCCTGGATGCCTGACGCTTGCGAGATCTCTCGAGGACCGACAAGCCCATCACACGGCGTTTGAGCGCAGTGATACGACTCAAACGTATTTATAATTTTTGATGTTCCATGCATGTTTTATATCAATTGTCACATGTTTTATATGCACTTTATATCATATTATGACATTTATTGGACTAACCTACTAATAGTTGCCAAAGTGCACAATGTTCTTGTTTTACACTTTAATGTGTAGAAATTATCAAAATTGGGCAAAGGAAACCTTGTTGGAGTCAAATTGGGACTTTCCAGAAATCTGTCTGAAAACTATTTTCAAAGATCGTCACGTTCGGGTGAAGACGACGTCAAATGGAAAAAGTCTAGTCGCGAAAGTTTCGGGAATTTTCCGCCGCACGTTTTATACAAAAGGTTCATCTCCATCCGAGTTCGTATGCGGCCTGTGCAGGCCCGACAAGTCGGCTCGGCCAGGAAAACCCTGACCCGCGCCGAGGCCACGTGTGGCTGCCTCGGGACCTTCTGAAGCTGCCCTTTGGACCATAAATAGCCCCCGCGGAGTAAACCCTAACACAATTGACGAAACTCCCGAATACATCTCCGTGCTCCGCCGCCACGAAACTCCGTTTCGGGGGTCAGAAGGTCCTGTTCCGGCACCTTGCCGGGACGGGGAATTGCCCCCGGAGCCATCTCCATCGACGCCACCGCCATCTTCATCGCCGTTGCTGCCTCCCATGATGAGGAGGGAGTAGTTCTCCCCGAGGCTGAGGGCTCTACCGGTAGCTATGTGGTTTATCTCTCTCTCCCATGGTGTGATCTTTATGTGATCATGAGCTTTGTAATCTAGTTGAATCCATAGATGTACTCTTCATTATCTTATATGCTACTCAAGTGGTTTTATTAATGTAATCTCCGGAGTCACCTTTGTCCCACGGTGCGAAGTTGACAGTGTGCGCCCCGTGTGTGGCTCTTAGGCTAAAGATAACAGGAATACTTATCATGAGTTATTATTTGCGTTGGATGTCTCTATGAAATTGCGGTGTTTGTCTAGTACCTTCTAGGGCGCTCAAGTTGACAGTGTGGGGTTAACTAGACATGGGAATGCGACTTTAAGGTGTGCTTTTATAGCCCTACGCGGTGGATTGGTGTTCGTTATCCAACGAGAGAATAACTCAGAGTAGCATAGTGAAGAGGAAATATCTATGTATTCAATTATATTATTATTGTTGAGAGTGTCCACTAGTGAAAGTATGATCCCTAGGCCTTGTTTCTAAGCATTGAAACACCGTTTACAACCAGTTCTGCTACATGTTTGCTTGCTGCCATTTTTATTTCAGATTGCAATTACCACTTATAATCATCCATATTACTTGTATTTCACTATCTCTTCGCCGAACTAGTGCACCTATACATCTGACAAGTGTATTGGTGTGTTGGGGACACAAGAGACTTCTTGTATCTTAATTGCAGGGTTGCTTGAGAGGGATATCTTTGACCTCTACCTCCCTGAGTTCGATAAACCTTGGGTGATTCACTTAAGGGAAACTTGCTGCTGTTCTACAAACCTCTGCACTTGGAGGCCCAACACTGTCTACAAGAATAGAAGCGTGCGTAGACATCAAGCTATTTTCTGGCGCCGTTGCCGGGGAGGTAAGGTAAAAGGTACTCACATCCTCCAGCTACTTAGCTATTTTCTAGCACTGTTGCTGACGTGTGAGTGCTCGAAGGTATTTCCTTTAGATTCTGCAATTATATCTTTTTGTTTCTTGTTTTTATTTCACTAGTTAGGCTTAATGGAAAACAACAAAAAATTAGAGAGCTTTATGAAATTTATCTTGAGTTAGGACATGATGCTTTTGAAGAGAAAATTAAAAAACCTATGGAAAATTATTTGCATGATGGTAGCAATGTTATTACTATAAATTCTTTGAACACCATTATTGCTAATGCTATGGAAGAATTTAAGCTTGGGGAGGTCGGTTTTGATGAAAATGATCTTTTTAGTTCCCCGGTTTTGGAGGAGAAAATTTGCTTTGATGATACTTTGCCTCCAATATATGATGTTTATAATGATTGTGATATTTTCACTCCACCTACTATTGAGGATATAGTTTATGTTGATTATGATATGCCTCCTATATATGATGTTTACAATGATGAATATGATATTTTCAGTCCATCTACTATTGAGGATAAAATTCATTATGATTATTCTATGCCTCCAATTTATGATGATTACAATGATGGATGTGATACTTTTACTCCCACTATTACTAATGAAACTGTTTATGCTTATGTGGAGAGTAATGATACTTTTATGCATGTGGATCATGATAAGAATGCTTTATGTGATAGCTATATTGTTGAGTTTATTCATGATGCCACTGAAAATTATTATGAGAGAGGAAAATATGGTTATAGAAATTTCATGTTACTAAAACACTCTCTTTATGACGAAGGTTTTGAGCTTTCTCTTGATTTGCTTTTATTTGATGGTTTTAAACCTACTGGTCATTATGAGAGAGGGAGACATGGCTTCATATATCACAATAATATTAAGTCTCCTCTCTTTATGTTGAAATTTTGAAGTTGCACTTGTTTTGCCTTCCTATGCTAGTCACTTTGTGCTTATTGATTTTTTTCTTACAAGATTCCTTTGCATAGGAAGTGGGTTAGACTTAAATGTGTTTATATTTCTTCTTGATGCTCTTTTATTTCAACTCTCATCATATGAGCATCATCAAAAATCATGCCTAGCTAAAAGGCTTTAAAGAAAAGCGCTTGTGGGAGACAACCCATTATTTTTATTTTCTGCATTTTTTTTTATTTGAGTCAAGGTGCTGTTTACTTCTGTAGCAACTCCTTTGTATCTTTATTTTCTCGCATTGTTGTGCCAAGTAGCCTCTAATGTTAAGATGATGCTTAATTTTGATTGCTGCGCAGAAACAGATTTTTGCTGTTCACTGTACGAAATTCCTAAAATCACCAGATTGTTAATTAAATCTGAAATTTTTGTGCGTAATCTTTATGAATGTCTGAATCTTTCATTAGTCTAGAGTTTTTCGATCTGAGCGTCGTAAGTGCCTCGAAAAAATTCGTCTTTGCGGACTGTTCTGTTTTAGACAGATTATGCCTTTTTATTTTGCATTCTCTCTTTTACTAGTGTTGAGTGAAATTCTTTTTTGGGTGGAAGAGCTTCACATAACATCAGTGGCAGTAGCTAATGTTTAAAGTAACAAGTCATATTGCGTCTTTATAGAACATGTGAGTTTTTGATTATGCACTAACCCTCTAATGAGATTTGCTTTGAGTTTGGTGTGACGGAAGTTTTCAAGGGTCAAGAGGAAGATGATATAATAGGATGGAGAAGAGTGAAGAGCTCAAGCTTGGGGAGGCTCCCATGGATCTCCCCAGCATATTTCAAGAAGACTCAAGCGTCTAAGCTTGGGGATGCCCAAGGCATCCCCTTCTTCATCGGCAAAATTATCAGGTCATCTCTAGTGAAACTATATTTTAATTCTTTCACATCATATGTGCTGTTCTTGGAGCGTCTGTGTGCTTTTATTTTCAGTATTGTACTTTTATTTTTGCAATAAGCTTGATCACAACATTCTTGATTGGGAGAGAGACACGCTCCGCTTTTTCTTGGAATACTCTTGTTCTTCACTTATATCTGTTGAGTATTCAATTTTCGCGCTGTTTAGCTTCTAGCTCTTGGTTTTCATGTACCTCTTGTCAGAGCTATTAGTTCTTTTGTAGAAAGTACTCTCTTGCTTCACTTATATTTGTTTGGAGAGTTGCTTGGTTAATATGTTGGTTCAGAAAATGTTGCGTGTGGTAGTGGTATAATGAAAACTTGCATAATCTTGTAGATCATTGAACTTTGATAACCTGATTCCTTGCAAACGTTTTGAGGTATTAAGTAATAGATGGTAAAGCTTGCTGGTTAATTAAGTTAAAATCATTAGTGGATTATTGTCTTTAAGCTTGCACCGTACTACAAACACTAAAATTGTTGAAGGTGTAGTTGGACTTGATAGCTTTCCATGTCTGAAAAGTGGTTCGTAATAACTAGGTTGTGTGTGAAGGTCGAGGGATCTAACGGGGTACTTGTGCCGCCGTGAACGGCCCTCCTTGGGGTAAATGTTAACCATGCGCTTAATGTTGAACCTGCTAGTTGTTTGCAATAAACTTGTGAGTTCTTTTTGACTAATGTTAAGCTACGGTTTTGGCACTTCCACCATCCAAATTTGCTAGCCTCTTCGGTGCTGTGCATTGCCTTTTCTCACATTGAGAGTTGTGCAACTTCGCCAGTACATCCAAAACCCGTGGGAGGACTTCCTCTTGTTCTCCTACACATAAACCCATACATCTTCCTCAAAACAGCCACCATACCTACCTACCACAGCATTTCCATAGCTGTTCCGAGATATATTGCCATGCAACTTCCATTTTACATTACATGACTTGTTGTCATTTATCATTTATATATTGCTTTGCATGATTCTATACAGCTGATGTGTGGTTTACCCATGTTACGCTAGATCATTGCACATCCTGCTACACTGGCAGAGGCATACAGTTTTATACATCATGTTTTGTTCATTATGAGTTATTTGTACCAAAAAGTTTGTAATCATATTAGAGTGTTGCCCCTGCTAGAAAAGAGCCATGGAGGCCATCGAAAAGTGAAACAGAAAAAGAAAAAAAAAGAAAAAAAAAAAAAAAAAAATAAAGAAAAGGGGGGCAACACTACTATCCTTTATCAAAGTTGTGCTCATGTTTAGCACTTGCAGTATTCATAGTCATCATTTGTGCTCATGTTTAGCACCTATGCTCCATTTGAGAGAGTTTTCATGCTTTACTAGTATAACTATGTGGGGAATATTACGTTATAGAACTTGGGTTGTATATTCCAATGATGAGCTTCCTCAAAAGTGCTCTAGGTCTTCGTGAGCAACCGAGTTGGATGCACCCCCACTAGTTCCATTGGAGAGCTTTCATACACATATAGCTCTATGTGCATCCGTTGCATTGATTATAAGACTTCCTCTTGTCTAATGATCACTTATAGCTTTGTGAGACTTTCTTCCATTGGCCTTCCAAACCCCCATTAACGTTCTCTTTGCCATAACATCCTGGTGCCGATACTAAATGCTTACGCTCACCGGTTGAGTAGACCTCGAAACAGTGGATTCATGACGTTCATGTTTACTTTTACTTGACTGGATCCGTTCTCTATGTTATGAAAAATTGCTTGATGCTTGGAATTGAAGGATAGAACTCCTACACTGGATACTTAAAACATCTATAATGAACCTTGTACGGTTTCATGTCTTAAAGGCCGTCATTCATGAAAACTTTTAGCTTGTTTAACTATCTTGCTTTATTATCTCTTATTTAATATCAATTATAGACATTTGCTTTGAATGATTTGATCTCAGCTCACTTACCATTACATCATTATTAGATCAAGATTATGTTGGTAGCATGTCACTTCAAAAATTATTGTTTTATCGTTTACCTACTCGAGGACGAGTAGGAACTAAGCTTGGGGATGCTGATACGTCTCAAACGTATCTATAATTTTTGATGTTCCATGCATGTTTTATATCAATTGTCACATGTTTTATATGCACTTTATATCATATTATGACATTTATTGGACTAACCTACTAATAGTTGCCAAAGTGCACAATGTTCTTGTTTTACACTTTGATGTGTAGAAATTATCAAAATTGGGCAAAGGAAACCTTGTTGGAGTCAAATTGGGACTTTCCAGAAATCTGTCTGAAAACTATTTTCAAAGATCGTCACGTTCGGGCCTGAAGACGACGTCAAATGGAAAAAGTCTAGTCGCGAAAGTTGCTGGAATTTTCCGCCGCACGTTTTATACAAAAGGTTCATCTCCATCCGAGTTCGTATGCGGCCTGTGCAGGCCCGACAAGTCGGCTCGGCCAGGAAAACCCTGACCCGCGCCGAGGCCACGTGTGGCTGCCTCGGGACCTTCTGAAGCTGCCCTTTGGACCATAAATAGCCCCCGCGGAGTAAACCCTAACACAATTGACGAAACTCCCGAATACATCTCCGTGCTCCGCCGCCACGAAACTCCGTTTCGGGGGTCAGAAGGTCCTGTTCCGGCACCTTGCCGGGACGGGGAATTGCCCCCGGAGCCATCTCCATCGACGCCACCGCCATCTTCATCGCCGTTGCTGCCTCCCATGATGAGGAGGGAGTAGTTCTCCCCGAGGCTGAGGGCTCTACCGGTAGCTATGTGGTTTATCTCTCTCTCCCATGGTGTGATCTTTATGTGATCATGAGCTTTGTAATCTAGTTGAATCCATAGATGTACTCTTCATTATCTTATATGCTACTCAAGTGGTTTTATTAATGTAATCTCCGGAGTCACCTTTGTCCCACGGTGCGAAGTTGACAGTGTGCGCCCCGTGTGTGGCTCTTAGGCTAAAGATAACAGGAATACTTATCATGAGTTATTATTTGCGTTGGATGTCTCTATGAAATTGCGGTGTTTGTCTAGTACCTTCTAGGGCGCTCAAGTTGACAGTGTGGGGTTAACTAGACATGGGAATGCGACTTTAAGGTGTGCTTTTATAGCCCTACGCGGTGGATTGGTGTTCGTTATCCAACGAGAGAATAACTCAGAGTAGCATATTATATTATTATTGTTGAGAGTGTCCACTAGTGAAAGTATGATCCCTAGGCCTTGTTTCTAAGCATTGAAACACCGTTTACAACCAGTTCTGCTACATGTTTGCTTGCTGCCATTTTTATTTCAGATTGCAATTACCACTTATAATCATCCATATTACTTGTATTTCACTATCTCTTCGCCGAACTAGTGCACCTATACATCTGACAAGTGTATTGGTGTGTTGGGGACACAAGAGACTTCTTGTATCTTAATTGCAGGGTTGCTTGAGAGGGATATCTTTGACCTCTACCTCCCTGAGTTCGATAAACCTTGGGTGATTCACTTAAGGGAAACTTGCTGCTGTTCTACAAACCTCTGCACTTGGAGGCCCAATACTGTCTACAAGAATAGAAGCGTGCGTAGACATCACGCAGTCCGGAGGGCCGCCTCAGCAGCAGATAGTGCTCTAGATTCTTGAGCAGTGTCGAGCTGGAGGATGACATCTAAGGCTATGATGAGCTGCTGCTTGTGCTTGGAGAACAGAGTTTTACTCCAAATTCGAAGCTTCTTTGCAACAATCTTGAGCTTATGATTGAGAATGTGAACCGGCTGTGTGTGGGAGGAGGTTTGGTTCCAAGCCGTGGCGACGACGTCAAGGAACCCTGCGCAGGCTAGAGCAATATCTTCTATGTTGCCTGCTGGTATTTTTGGTGGCAGCGAAGACAAATAATGAAAGAAGAAGATGTTCAAGATCATAAGAAAACAACTCTAGCTATTCAAGCTATGACAATGAATTTTGTGCGTGCAAATCAGAAGGGTCCGATTTTATAGAAGCAAGGTAAATGGACTAAACCACCCCCTAGTCATCAGATTCTTAATGTCGATGCTTCTTTCCTGGAGATGAGTCAGACAGGTGTTGTGGGTGTAGTGGTGCGTGATGACACTGGATCCTTTGTTGGGGCGGCTTGCAAGAGTTTACCTACTGTATTTGATGCAGAAGTGGCGGAAACAATTGCCCTCCGTGAAGGCCTCTTGGTGGCGAAACAACTAGCTTGTCATAATTTGCTTGTTCAATCGGATTGTGCGGCGGTGGTCGAGGCTTACAACTCAGTTAATTGCTTATCCTCAGTTTCAAGCCACATCCTGGATGAGTGCCGTGAATTGGGGCAAGACTTCGGAAAAGTAACGGTTCAGCTTTGTAATAGAGAGTCTAATGTTGTGGCAGATGAGTTAGCGAAGTATGGGAGGGACAATCCACCGACCTTGCGGTGTGATGTACCCCCAGACTTTCTTGTGCCATTCCTGGTAAACGATGTAACTGTGGTGGATTAGAGCAGCAAGTTTCAGACGCACACTTTTCCTTACCAGGGTATCTACGGGACTGGAAGGTTTTTAATGAGGCGGCTTGCTAGCTTAATAAAGTTGTGTTTTAAATTAAAAAATGGGTTATTGACCACCATTATAGGCACCAGAAAGCCTGAGTAACATCGATCAAGACGTTAACTCACCTAAAGCTAGCAGGTGCATGCTAAGAGCTTATTTGATTCAAAGAAATTTATAAAACTTTTGAGGATTGAAATCCATAGAAAGGTTTCCTACACTAGTCGTTTGATTTGTAACATTAAATCTTATATGATTTTTATTTGTCTACATTTCACATAAAATCTAACATCCACTCCAAATTCTTTTTACTATTCCTTTGTTTTCCTCTGGCATCAAACACTCAGTGACTCAAATTTCCATGGTTTGCTAATCCTGTAGGTACAAATGTACATGCCACTCCAATCATATATGTTACAATTTTATACGTTTTGAAATTCCCGTGAATCAAAGAGGCCTTAAGGCTAGCCATAGCGGGAGTAACTCAGACTATATTAACATGCATACGTCACTAGTATATGTTACTATCTCTATCGTAAAATAATTTAAAGGTACTAACATAAATGATTTCATTTAATAGGTTGTAAAATCATTTCATCTTCGAAGCGTTGTGTGATGATAATTACCTATGTTACTCCAATTCTCTCCTCTTTAAATGGTTGCCACATAAAAAAATGCCTAGATGACATCTATGTTACCTCCTTAGTTACTCCCAATATGGCTAGTCTAATATACAACAAAAGATAACTTATGCACAGATCCATATGCTTCTTGAATATAGTGTAGAAGGCTGAATGTCATTTTGCCGAGAGATATTATCGCCCGAGGACATTCATTTTAATTACATAGTTGAACTTATATCTGAATTTATATTTCAACATCCAACTTATGAGTTACTCCCTCTGTCTCGAACTATAATATGCTCTAACTTCTTCTGAACTGCATGTAGACGCGTTTTAGGCCATGTTTGGTATTAAACTATTTTTGAGATGTTCTGACAATACCATGGTTTCTAAAAATACGATGGTATTAAATATTTTGACTTGTTTGGATGCAATGAATATTGAGGTTTTAAAAACTGAGTTATTCCCAAAACTATATTTTTTGCAGTATTGGAAACTTTAGTCATGGGCCTGTTTTTTCTAAACTGGAGTATTCTCTAAAACTGACGTAGGAGTATTTCTTAGGCTAGTGATGAAATGCTTTGGTTTTGCAATACTCTAGTTTTTAAAACGATGAGCTGCCAAACACAATCGTAGTGTGTTTGTTCACTCATTTCAGTCTACATGTACTTCACATTGAACTATATGTCGTGTCTGAAGTCACGAACACCGGGAGTCGGAGGAACCCCTTTTAGAGATTCAGCAGAGGGGCGCTAGGAGGATCTTGGCGAGTTCGTAACGATGTAGAAAGTAGAACACACATGCAGTTTACCCAGGTTCAGACCGCTGCAAAGGGTAACACCCTACTCCTACTTGTCTGGATTGATAGGTGGTGATATGTGTTTCCAGGCTACAAGGAAGTGTTCCCGGGTAACCTGAGATCTACAGCCGAGGGAAGAAGATGAGGTCCAGATCTGATCTGGGCTCCTTCTCTTGCTTGTGGCTCAAAATGATATCTCTCTTTCTAGGTGGGCCCTGGTCCTCCTTTATAGTACAAGGGATACCACAATGGCAAAGCTAGCTGTCCTCTATGTTGGTCGCCGAAGTCCACCAAAAGGTGATGGGGTTGGTGGGTCGAAGGCCCTCTTCCGGTCTCATCCCTCTCTGAGATAACACCAAGAATGGGCAGCCTTTTCCCTGCCCAAAGCCACGCGAGCTTGTACAGCGTCGTTCTCCATAACTGTGGGCCTTGCTTCCACTCACTAATCTTTCTCTTTAGATTGCAACCCTATCAGGGGCGTGAACCAGATTGCCCGGATGGGGTTCTCCCGGAAGGTCCCGGAGGATCTCCAGTGAGTGCTCCCAGGGATGAGCTTCGCACAAGTTCTCGTGGCCTCCGACTTGGATAGTTGCCTTTTCCGAAATCCCTTGGTCCTTAAACTTGTCGATGAAGATTGACGGCGGCCTACGCTGGGAGGACCCGTGGGGACCCCTTGTTCCCAGGGCGACACTATCCCAAACATTTTATAATTTGGTAGAGACTAAGTATTTGGGACCTCCAACTCGATGGACATGTTTATCTTTCTGGGATAGATAGACTCACTGGTCCCTTCTACAAATACAGCCTAAGGTAAAAAGGAAAATAAAAAAGTGTTCAATATTGGCAAGTTGCGAGCCTACCGCCAAAGAAATGGCACATATCATGAGTCTCCAAGAAGGTTGTATTGAGATTCAAAAAGCCAAGGGTAGCCACCCAGAGAATGTTTACATCGACCGGAATCCAGCCTATCGCTGATAAGACAGAGTTTCGCCTACCACTAGCAAACCGCCAAAGTCGTTGAATCTCCATCTTGCCTTTGATAGGCCCCTCATGGCCATTAAAAAATGGTCGAGATCCGCAACACAAAGTGATACTAGGGATTTATGTTGGTGCCTATGACATATGGGTAGGGGATTACCATGCACCACATAAATGAAATTATAAAACTTCAATAGATGGTAGTGACGATGTTGGAGAAGGTGCTACTGATTGCCTAAAGAACTGTGGCATGGGTTAGATGGATTAAGATGTCAATGTTGAAATCATTATGTTGTTGACTATACTAGAAACCCATAAAGCGGCCTCCAACTGGGTAGGTTAATATGGTCTTGCACCTCATCAAGGTGTACTTAGTATCATATACCTCCCATCAATGCCAGGAAAAAAGGAATCCTCGAGAAATGTTAGAAGTGATGCCAAAAGTAAGAAGAAACATATGCACCAAAAATAAAAATGCCTCTTGTAACGCAAGATACACAGATATAGATAAACCATGAATGAGGCCCACATGGAGAAGGAGAAACTAAAACCAAATCCAACTAGAAACAACGAAGCTAACAGGTATAAACCCGATAGCCGAAACATGAATCCGAAAAACCAGAGGAAACATAAATCCGAAAAACTAGAGCCCATATAGCCCGAATCTGAAAAACATGGCACTTTTTGGGTGTCAGTCACCCGAATTTAATTCGGGAAATTATTCGAACAACCCAACACCCAAGGCCCAGCCCAACTACTCAATTTTTTGCACACACGTTACCCTAGTTTTCCTAAACCGTACTTTTAGGAGGAAGACCGACAGGCACGCCGCCAGCTCCGGGCCGCGGAGGCGGATGAGGCGGCGATGTAGAAGCTCCGGCGGGAGAACCCCGAGCTCTTGAAGGCGGAGGAAGAGTTCTTCGCGAGTCGGGGCACGAAGAAGCCGAAGACGGAGGCCGGCGCGTCTACATCCTCGACTCCGGTGATCGATATCGGGGATTCTTCCGACGAGTCCGGTTTATCGGACTTTGATTCCGATGACGATTCTGGTGTCAACTGGAAGGCATTAGCTAGGGGCCACTAGTTTTAGGTCTAGGTTCGAAGTTTATTAGGTTGAACTTTTAAATTTGGGTCAGTTTGTTGAAGTTTATGTATGAAATGTCGCCAAACTATCTTAAATTCGGCACAAATTTAGTTTCAAATTGGCTATGTATGCCCTAAAATAGGGGAGCTGTTGGAGAGGAGGTGCCCTATTATAGGGCAACTGGTAATGTCACGCCCCGAGACTCGGCCCGGTAGAATGACAGCCGCCGCGCGCCTATAGACCCGAAAGTCTATACACGCGCAAGGCGTAGAGAAGCAGGATAAACCAGCACGGTGGATCTCAAACAGCTCAACTATTCATTTTACAAGATTATTACATTTACAAGGATAAAATGGTTCTCTAGTCGCATCCCACCCAACTGGTCCAGCCTACTCCTCGGACGATGTCTTCCGCTGCGAACTCTGATTACAGACAAAAACAGAGAATGCAAGGGTGAGTACGATAAATCATACTCAGCAAACAATTCATACACTTTCATATACTTGTAAAATACACTAGGTTTTCAAAATACCAGTAAATCGTTGTGTGGTTAAGTTGTTAAGCAGGTTAAAAATGCATGGTGCCACACATGAAAGTGAGTTTCCCTACCCGGGAATCACAGGGGTGAATATCCACGCTTTTACACTCTTAAGAGGGTACTCCGACATCGACAGCCTCGCCCAGAACCACACAGGATTCTAGAACGAGCAGAGCCCTTTTTCCCGCTCGGACACCGACACCCTGACCTACTCGTGTCGGTCGCTCCTACGGATCCATCACCGACACTTTCCATTCAAGGGCCGCCCCTCGCGGAGAACTCAGACAGTCCCATACCTGTACTGCGACCGGTACAATACGATCACCTTCGTAACACCAAGTTTTCTTTCATAAAAACGTTGTGTTCATTTTGCATGTCGAATACACGTGCTAAGCCCGGCTCGTACTGGTGGCTCCTACGGATCCATCACCGTAACGACACCAGCGCGTTAGCCCCGTATATCAGCACAAAGCTCGTACCACTCAGCGTATCATGCAATTAACAGCAAAGCATATTCTACAAAACTATATGAGAGAGGTAAGAAGAGCTTGCCTCGGTTGGCTATCTCGTAGCCCTCAAATAATATCGACAATGATATCGACGATGCTCAAACTCTGGTATCACAGACCGCTCCGCGTACTCGCTAGGATCGGCATACCAACATAGGCCAGCACCTTGGACAGAAGAATACCACCAAGAAAGATGGAGCGCCGGACCCTCCGCTCGCCGGCTCATGCCATCGCCAGCGCCGCCCTCTAGTCTCTCTCCACTCCGTATCTATATTTCGGCAACGTCTCCTTCCGATTATATTCAGCTCCTCCGATATACACACCAGCTCGTCGTAGTCTCTCTCTCTCACTCGACCTCACTCTGCTATATATCCTTTACTGGATCGATGTTGAGATGTAGGAGGCACGGCAGCGGCAGCAGATATGGCAAGAGTATTTATAGGAGATGATCGTCGGTCGCCGGGCCAAAATATCTTCAGGTGCCGCCCGCCGCTTGACTCTTCGACGAAGCTAAGGAAACGCTGCACCAACGCTTGACTGGCGCTGACCCTTCGAGGTGAAGAGAAGTCACCTGGCGACATCCCTTGCGCAAGCTATAACGTCAGCGCAGCTGTTTGTCCGCCATGCAGAAGTCCACGCAAAAGCATCGTTATGACTCAGCTAGTGTCCTATCCTAGCATGCCACGTAGCTCTCTAATAATTTCCACGCTACTAGTACTACTCGTAGTGCAAGCTGAGTGCATACATGCATGGATCAAAACACTAGTACGTAGTACATCTACGAACTAATCAGCTCGATAAATATTTGGCTAACACTTAGCATGTAGCATGCGGTAGTGAAAGGGCATATCCTTCCCCAAAGTGTTTTGATGTTTGTTGACAACACACTTAGATGTCTAATGTGTGTGCTAAAAGTGTGCAGGATTGTATCAATTAATATTGCACAGGTTTTGTCTCAAGAAAAGGAAGAGAAGCAGTCTTCATTGCGTCAGCCGGTACTACCGGGTTCACCCCGGTACTACCGGGTGTTCTGCCATGCGGAACTACCGGGCCCAGTACCGGGCCCAGTACCGGATCTCCAAATGCTCTCTGGACTCGCTCGATTTAATCCGGTAGTAGCCCCGGTAGTAGCGCGGTACTACCGGGTGGGGAGCACTACCGGACCAGGCGGTCCGGTACTACCGATGCGCGCGTGGAGGAGGCGTTGACCAGTCTGGCGCCAGGCCGTCATTCCCTGTCAGCCGGTACTACCGGGCGAGGCCCGGTACTACCGCTGCGGGCTGTTTACAGCTCCAACGGCCAGATTTCTGGGAGGGGTATTTATACCCCTCCACCTACCTCCGGTAAAGCTTGATTCCTCACTCTCTCTCCACCATTGTTGCAAGCTTCAATCTACTAGAGCTCCCACTCCAACCACTCAAACACGTTGATACTTTGAGGAGTGAAGGAGGAGCCCTAGATCCGCATCTCCACCGAGCCGATTTGTCTACATCGACCTAGTCACTTGTAGATCTTGTGTAACTTGATACATTGGATACCTAGAAGATACTTGTGATTCTTGTGGCTTTGGTAGCCACAAGGATTAGCCGGGAGCCTCCAATTAAGTTGTGGAGACGCGACCCGGCCTTGTGATTCTTGTGGCTTTGGGAGCCGCGGGAATTTGGTGAGAGCCTCCAATTCGGTTGTGGAGTGTGCCTCATCCTTGTAAAGGTTTGTTGCCGACCTCGAGGGCATCATATAGTGGCTCGTGGATCTCCTCATCGGAGGATAACACGAGGGAGATACGGTGTGCCATATCAAGGCTATTCGGAGTTCACTTTGTGACTCCGCACCGCTCCAACGGAGACGTAGCTTCCATTGGGAAGTGAACTTCGGTAGAACATCTCCGCGTCACCGTGTGGTTATCTCTTAACCTTCCTTTACTTGTATTGCTAGCTTATCTTGTGTAGAATATCTTGCTAGCTTGTTTATTGCTCATCATATAGGATTGTTCATCTAGTTGCATATCTAGAGAACTTATATTTGAGCAATTCCCGAATTTGTATTAAAAGAAAAAAAAATTTGTAGTTGCCTATTCACCCCCCCCCCTCTAGTCAACCTACTCGATCCTTTCAATTGGTATCAGAGCAAGGTCTCTTTATTAAGGGCTTAATCGCCTAAAGAGGAGGATGGCTAGTGCGGAGGATGTACAACGTGCTAAAGATGAGGAGTTAAGACTTGCTAAGGAACAAGAAAAATTTGATAGAGAACAACTTGACAAAGAACTAATCGAAGCGGGAATAATCCCTCCCGAGGGTGATGCCCCAATCACCATGAAGTCCATGATTGAACTTTTTGGGTTCATGAAAGGCAAAATGGTGGATGAGGTGTATACTCGGGTATCTAATCAAAATGGCTCCTCATCATCCGCTAGCCCTATTAAGGGTGCTAGTGACAAGGATAAAAATGATAAACCTAATGAGAAGCCTTCTCTTAACTTTGCTCCACCTAGCTCTTATCTCACTCAAGTTTCACTCACTCAACCTCATATAACCAACCTTGGTAGACCCCCTCCTAAGCTTGATAATACTCGTTATTTCACTTGGAAGAAATCTATGGAGTCTTATTTTCGCAGCTCATCGGTGCATCTTTGGAGGGTGGTTCTACATGGTTTCAACCCAGTTGATCCCAACAACTTGACCAAGCAAGAAGAGATTGATGAGCAACTTGATGCAAATGCCAAGTACATTCTTGAGAGTGCTATGACCGCAAATGATGAAGATCATGTGCGGAATCTCAAAACTTGCAATGAGGCTTGGCTCTATCTTGAAACCGTGTATGAAGGAAATGAGGGCATTCAACGCTCCAATGCGGCCGTCCTTCAACATCAAGTTGACAACTTCATCATGCTAGACGAAGAGACTCCGACCGAACTTTACCGAAGACTCTACAAGCTTGTGGTGACATGTAGGGAAAATGGAAAGAAGGATATGGATGATGAATGGGTCAAGGCCAAGTTCCTTCAAGCAATTATGCCATATAGTGAAACTATGGTGATGAACCTCCATGCAAGAGCGGATTACACAACAATGACTCCCAATGACATCTTGGCTCAATTTGTCACATATGATACATTGAAGTCCACATCCAAGTCTTTCAACCAAGTCCGTGGCCCAAAACTCTTGCTTTGAAGGCTCGTGTGGTAGACCATCCAAGATATGAAGAAAGCCCGGTCTATGAAGGTGAAGAAGACTTGGAGGGTGAGCTCAATGAAGTTCTTGCACTTGCCGCCACCCGGTTTTGGAACAAGAAGAACAAGAGCGTCAACCCTTCACCAATAAAAAGAATGTGCTTCAATTGTGGAAAGGACACTCATCTTGTGAAGGATTGCCCCTATGAAAGAAGAGAGGATAATGGTGGTCAACTCATTCTAAAGAAGAACAAGTACCACCCCAAGCCTACCTACATGAAGAGATCACCTCAAAAGGCTCTTGTGGCATCCCATGAAGAGGAATACGAGTCCGGAGGTGAGGAGGATAAAGAACCAAGTGAAGAAGTAGGAATGGCGGCTCTTGCAATGGGCACCCTTCCTCCATCATTGGCCAACCTCTTCTCATCTCCAAACGACGACAAGATCTCCAAGCCCATGTGCCTCATGGCCAAGGAAACAAAGGTGAATTCCCCACCAAAAATTACTATCTCCTCTAACCCATCACTATTGGATTGTGTTGAGGATGTAGGGAAAATTGAAGAAGAGGATAAAATTTCTATCTTCATTAGCAAGCTCCAAGGTCCAACCAAGAAAATGGTTGAGGCCCTCATGTATCAATATGGAGAAGCCAAGCATCTTCTTAATGAGAAGGATGTTAGGATTTGTGAGCTCGAAGGGCATGCATGTGATCATGCCGACAAATTGGTGAGCTAGAAGATCAACTTGTTGAGGAACAATTGCTCCGTGAGCAACTTGAGGAGACACATGCCATGGATCTTTCCAAGGCAAAAGAAACTCGTGAAACCTCTATTCAAATTGCTATTGATCTAAAAAGTAAAAATGAGGAACTTGTAGAGAGTCATAACAAACTCTTTGAGGGTTTTGAGCAACTTAGGGAAACCCACAAGGTGACCTCAAGTGAGCTCACTACACTCAAGGAGTCATATGCCAAACTACAAGCTCAATTTATCTATGCTAGCTTCACCACTTCTCATAATGATAAAGATGCAAATTCTTGTACCACTAACCCTTTATGTGTCAAGGCATCTCTTATTGAGGAAAACACTAGGTTGAAGGCCCAACTTGAGAAGGGCCTAGCCACTTGTATCCAAGGGGAAAAGAACCTCAATGATCTTTTGAGCAATCAAAAGGGAGTGGTTGGCAAAGAAGGAATTGGGTTCACACCCAACTCTAAGAAGGTCAACAACAAGAAGAAGAAGGCGACTCCCCCTTCCAAAGATATTGTTTTTGTGAAGGAGGGGGAGTTAGCCAAAGCAAATGACAACTCTATTGGGAGTGGTAATGTCACTAGGGGCAATGCCACTCACAATAACTTTGCGGGAAAATACAACCCCTCATATGTTCTTTTGAAATCTACAAATGGTTGTGTTTTTGCTAAATATGTTGGCTCTTCATATGGAGATGATTATCACTATGCTATTTGGGTTCCAAAGACCCTTGTGACTAACAAAAGAGGACCCATTCCAAAATGGGTACCTAAATCAAAGACTTGATTTATTGTAGGGTTTCTCTTCCGGTGGATCTTCATGGCTCATTGATAGTGGATGCTCATCCCATATGACCGGAAGCAAAGAACTAGTAAAGGACTTATTGAAACAACTACTCTCATTCTCTCATGTCACCGTTGGCAACAATGCAAGACTCAAGGTAGTGGGAGTTGGTAAAGTGGTGATCACTCCGGAGTTATCCATTGAGAAGGTCCTCCTTGTTGAATCTCTTTCATACAATTTACTTTCCGTTGGTCAATTATGCAATGCCGGTTACACCGTTATTTTTAATAAATACCACGTGACCATCCTTTTCACTCAAACACTCAATGTCGCCTTTGTTGGATTTCGTGAAAACGGTTTGTATGTGGTTGATTTCTCAAAAGAGACCACTCAAATCGCTACATGTTTAATGGCTAAAGGCGACAAGGGGTGGCTTTGGCATCGCCGACTTGGCCATGTCGGTATGAGAAATTTACAAACTCTTGTAAAGGGTGGACACGTGGTAGGACTAACCGATGTTAATTTTTCCAAAGATCGTCCTTGTAGTGCTTGCATAGCCGGAAAGATGCATGAAAAGAATCACCCCAAGAAGACCATTATCTCCACTAAGAGGCCTTTGGAGCTCCTTCATATGGATCTTTTGGGCCTCCCACATATGATAGTCTTGGTGGCAAGAAATATTGTTTGGTGATTGTGGATGATTACTCAAGATATTGTTGGACTTTCTACATCAAGAAGAAGAGTGAAACTCAAAAGATATTCATTGACTTTGCAACCCTAGTTCAACGCCAATATGACTCCAAGATTTTGGCAATTAGAAGTGACAATGGTACGGAGTTCAAGAATTACACTATGGATGATTTCCTAAGTGGGGAGGGCATTCAACACCAATATTCCGCTGCATATACTCCCCAACAAAATGGTGTTGCCGAAAGGAAGAACCGCACTCTTATTGATATGGCAAGAACTATGATGGCCGAATTTAATTCCCCATACAACTTTTGGGCCGAAGCCATCAACACCGCTTGTCATTACTCAAACCGGCTCTTCTTCCGTCCTCTCAAGGACATGACACCATATGAACTCCTCACCGGTAAAAAGCCAAATGTATCTTACTTTCGAGTCTTTGGATGCAAATGCCATGTTTACATTAAAGGTTGCAAAATTGCTAAATTTGAATCTAGATCTTTTGATGGTATATTTGTTGGATATGCCGCAAAGTCTCATGCTTATAGGGTCTACAACATATCCACCGGGTGTGTTGAAGAATCTATGAACGTGGAGTTTGTCGAGGATAATGGCTCCCAAGCGGAGCATATTGATCATGATGATGTAGGTGATGATGCTCCATCTCAAGCCATAAGAACTATGGGGATTGGAGAACTAATTCCTATTGAAGGACCCATTGATGATACTCAAGAAGAAGGAACAAGTTCTACTCAAGTTGAGCCATCCACCTCAAATATTGATCAAGAAGATGGTCAAGACCCACCCAACTCTAGTGGTGAACAAGAACATAATGAACCCACAACTCCAAGAACTCCACTTCGGGTTGACCATGAGCAAGATAAAGGCAATGATGAAGATATTTGTGTTGGTGAAACAATTGGTCAAGCCTCGGAACGCCGGGTCATCCGGCGTGCATCAAAATTGGATTACCAACAACACTTCAAAGAAAATATCCTTGGGAGTATCCGTAGAGGTGTGTCCACACGCAATCAATTATCTAACTTTTGTGGTCATGTCTCTTGTTTGTCTAGCTTAGAACCTCTCAAGGTATATGATGCTCTTGAAGACATGGATTGGGTTGCGGCTATGCATGAAGAGTTGAACAACTTCGAGCGCAACAAAGTATGGTCATTAGTGGAAAGACCCAATGACTCCTCCCATAATGTCATTGGAACCAAGTGGATATTTAAGAACAAGCAAGACTCACATGGTCAAGTCATTCGCAACAAAGCAAGATTGGTTGCACAAGGCTACACCCAAATCGAAGGAGTCGACTACGGTGAAACCTATGCCCCCGTTGCTAGACTTGAATCCATTCGCTTACTAATTGCTTATGCATCTACTCATAATATTGTCTTATATCAAATGGATGTTAAAAGTGCTTTCTTAAATGGTCCACTAAATGAATTGGTGTATGTTAAACAACCACCGGGTTTCGAAGACCCTAAATTTCCTAACCACGTCTACTTACTACATAAGGCTCTTTATGGGCTCAAGCAAGCTCCACGTGCTTGGTATGATCATCTCAAGGAGTTCTTAGTAGACCGTGGCTTTGAAATTGGGGTAATAGATCCCACTCTTTTTACAAAAAGGGTAAATGGAGATTTTTTCGTATGCCAAATATATGTTGATGATATTATCTTTGGTTCCACTAACCGTGAATTTAGTGATCAATTTGGCAAGCTAATGACCAAGGAATTTGAGATGTCCATGATGGGAAAATTGAATTATTTTCTTGGCTTTGAAATCCACCAATTTCGAGAAGGAACATTCTTATGTCAAGCCAAGTATATTAAGGACATGCTCAAGAAATTTGATATGAACAATGCCAAGCCATATAAGTTTCCCATGGACTCCAAGGCGGATCTTCACTTAGATCCGGATGGTAAGGAAGTTGATCAAAAGCTTTATCGTTCTATGATTGGATCTTTGCTTTACCTTTGTGCATCTAGACCGGATATTATGTTTAGTGTGGGTATGTGTGCAAGATTCCAATCAAGTCCTAGGGAAAGTCATGAAACCGCGGTCAAAAGGATTCTAAGATATTTGTTGGATACTCCCAACTATGGTCTTTGGTATCCCCATGGTACAAGCTTTGATCTTGTTGGTTATTCGGATGCGGATTGGGCGGGTTGCAAAATGGATAGAAAATCAACTTCGGGTACATGCCAATTCCTTGGTAGGTCCCTTGTGAGTTGGTCTTCCAAGAAGCAAAATTGTGTGGCCTCGTCATCCACCGAAGCCGAATACATCGCCGCCGGTAGTTGTTGTGCACAATTATTATGGATGAGGCAAACTTTAAAGGATTATGGTGTCATTTGTGACAAAGTGCCTCTTTTATGTGACAATGAAAGTGCTATTAAAATTGCACACAACCCGGTTCTTCATGGCAAGACCAAGCACATTGAGATTCGGTATCATTTTATTCGAGACCATGTTGAGAAGGGTGATATTGCAATCAAGTATGTCAACACCAAGCATCAACTCGCCGATATGTTCACGAAGCCTCTTGGTGAAGCAAGATTCAAGGAGTTGAGAGGAGAACTAAATGTGGTGGACATATCCAATTGGATTTAGTGGATTTCTTGCATACCTACCCATATTAGACGATACTTATTTGGTTTAGATGTAGGCATGGACATAGGGGGAGTGCGGTCCTAATCCATTGGACCATCCCTCCCCCCATTATGCCGATAGTAAGAATTCATTTGCATCTCTATATTCGTTCTATGAATTGTGAGCTTAAATGACGAGTAGTGGCCGTGGACCAAGATATATCTTCGCGGTATCACACCACATACTCATACATGGTGGCCTCGGCCACCGCCCTCTTCCTTGTGAAGAGTTGGTTTCATTTGGATTTTATTGGTTTTCTAGTGCTCCTATGGAAAACATGCTCAATTTGGTTTTTTGTGTGTGTTTGATTCTTGCAAATTGAGTATGAAGTACCATCTCCAGTGTGTTGATCTAATCCTATGCCTTTCATCTATCTCAAAACAACTTCCATCTTGCACAAGTTCAAATTCCTTACACAAAAAGAGAAAACTGGGGTTTCTTAGGAGGCCCCGGTAGTACCGCCTGGTGGGATCCGGTAGTACCGGGCTCTGAATCTAAGCAGTTCTGCTGCTCGCAAAGATTCAGGCCCCGGTAGTACCGGATGCCGCCCCGGTACTACCGGGAATCACGGGTATCAATATTTACCGTGCGGGCAGGGTGGGGGTTATTCCCCATTTTCCCCACCCGCACGAACCACCCCGTCGCCTCCTCTGTCCCTGCTCCGGCCGCCGCCCTAGGCCGCCGGTCTCCGCCATCTCCGGCCAGATCTGCTCCGTGGGAGCGATCCCCTCGTCGATCTCCTCCATGGCCTCCGGTATTTCCCCGTTCTTTGCATTCTTTGTTTCTAGATCTTGAAACCTAGATGTATGGAGAGGAAATTGGTAGCTCCGTTGGCAACGGTTAAAGTTGGATGGATGATCACCTAGGCCTTGTTAGCTAGCATCTAGTGTAATGTATGGTTGAATCTCTCGATTTTGTGCCATTTCAGTCTTGAATCGGCTCAGCCGGTACCCGGTACTACCGGGTTTTCCAAATTTGCTCGATTCAACCATTCTTTACATCTATTGGCTAGTTTTTGATTCCTTATCCGTGAACTTGTGCACTCATCTATTCCCTGCCCTACCTATATGCTGTTTCACAGGTAGCCGCCGTGGTACCAAGAAGCCACGTCTTGGAGGATGAGATTGAGAAGAAGAAGAAGAGGAAGTTTGCCTGCTCGCACCACAGCCAGAACTCAAGCAAGAGGAAGAACTCAGCTGCTGCTCGTACCACCACTGCTCCCCCGAGAGCCCGCAAAGCACTTCACTTATGGAAGAATGAGACTATCAGAAGCTCAGAGAAGAGAATCCCTATGCTGAGGAGAGGTCACCCTTGTGCGGAATCCGCACTTTTACACAAATGATCAAGAAGCCATCTACAAGGAAATCTATCTCCACAAGGATTACTCCGTGGTTGTCCAACACACTCTTGATATTCCTTACATGAGAAACTCGAAGCACAAGGGCTATTTTGATGAGACACTTGCATGTGTGAAGAGTTTGGGCTGATTGACATCATGAAGGAGAACCATCCCTACATTGAGTACTACATCATTCAGTTCTTTGCCACCGTCTACCTTGACCATGATGAAGCCCGGACCCTATGGTGACCAAGGACACCTTGCTTTCTGCCACCTTGGCGGAGTTTGGAGAGCTTCTAGGCTATGAAGACAAGGGTGAGAGTGTTGCTAGTGGATGGAGATGCCATGACAATGATCGATCCAGCTCCAAGGATGTTCTTGGACCAATCACTATGGAAAGAGGCACCACCGGTAAAACTGCTCATCTTGTGCGTCCTTTTGAGATTCTCCACCGTGTCTATAGGAAACTATTGCTCCCGTGTGGGAAACTGGGATGAGGTTCATGGCTTCATGTTTGACCTTCTCAAGCTCTCATATGAAAATCAAGGCAAAGGCAAGAAGCTTGATGTGATGGATTGGATGTGGAATGACTTGTGGTCCACAATCATTGATAGAAGGGCCCCCATCTATGGCCCATACATTATGAAGCTCATTCGCCGCAAGTGGGCTCTCAAGAAGAATGGAGAAGATATCATGAAGGATGGCAGCCCGTTGTGGCTCATCTGGAAGGAACTGCGTATCAAGCTCATGCTCCTCCCAAAACCAGCCCATTGATCCTGAGGCTGCTGCTGAAGCTGAGAGAGCTAGTGGGAGTGCACCTCCTCTTGAGGAACCTTCATGGTTCAAGAAGCTGCAGATTAAGGCCAAGAGGGCCTTTTGCCTCAAACTGGATTTGGAAGACCGTCTGTATGAAGCTCATGTGTATCACAAGAAGGCAGCTCAGCGACACAAAGCAATGATGAGGCATATGCAGATTCCGTCTCCGATGGTTCTGAAGAAGTAATCACTCCAAAGGAGGAATGGGTGTCCAAGCATGGTTACTGGAGTGATGAAGATGCTCCTCCACATGGTGATCGCTTCAGGCCTCCTCTTCGACCCACCACGGCGCGGGTGGAGCTTGATGCTCCTAGGGACGTGTTAGCATCGCGCTTCTCCCTTTTTGGCATTTCGATGACAAAGGGGGAGAATGTGTTCTATTTAGGATGAGCCGTGGGATTTGCATGGGTGGAAACACAAGCTTGCACTTCGTTTGATCTTTATGCTTGTGTTTCATCTTTATTTGGATATTTGCTTTGAACTTCTCTATGCATGATGTAAGACATGCCTTGAACTTATGGTATTGTAATAAGACCTATCTAGTATGTTACTTGCTTATTGTTGCTTATATTGTGCAAGTTGTTTTAATTGTTATCCATATGAACTTGCTTGGTTTGTAAAATATAGGGGGAGCTCCGCCCATTTTATATGGTGTGTTTTTGCATTCAAAAGCAAATTCCTAATAAACACACAATTTGGAGAGCCCCGTCTATCTTTTGCAAATCATTTGTTTCTCCTAAGTGTTGTCATCAAACACCAAAAAGGGGGAGATTGAAAGGACATATCCTTCCCCACAGTGTTTTGATGTTTGTTGACAACACACTTAGATGTCTAATGTGTGTGCTAAAAGTGTGCAGGATTGTATCAATTAATATTGCACAGGTTTTGTCTCAAGAAAAGGAAGAGAAGCAGTCTTCATTGCGTCAGCCGGTACTACCGGGTTCACCCCGGTACTACCGGGTGTTCTGCCATGCGGAACTACCGGGCCCAGTACCGGGCCCAGTACCGGATCTCCAAATGCTCTCTGGACTCGCTCGATTTAATCCGGTAGTAGCCCCGGTAGTAGCGCGGTACTACCGGGTGGGGAGCACTACCGGACCAGGCGGTCCGGTACTACCGATGCGCGCGTGGAGGAGGCGTTGACCAGTCTGGCGCCAGGCCGTCATTCCCTGTCAGCCGGTACTACCGGGCGAGGCCCGGTACTACCGCTGCGGGCTGTTTACAGCTCCAACGGCCAGATTTCTGGGAGGGGTATTTATACCCCTCCACCTACCTCCGGTACAAGCTTGATTCCTCACTCTCTCTCCACCATTGTTGCAAGCTTCAATCTACTAGAGCTCCCACTCCAACCACTCAAACACGTTGATACTTTGAGGAGTGAAGGAGGAGCCCTAGATCCGCATCTCCACCGAGCCGATTTGTCTACATCGACCTAGTCACTTGTAGATCTTGTGTAACTTGATACATTGGATACCTAGAAGATACTTGTGATTCTTGTGGCTTTGGTAGCCACAAGGATTAGCCGGGAGCCTCCAATTAAGTTGTGGAGACGCGACCCGGCCTTGTGATTCTTGTGGCTTTGGGAGCCGCGGGAATTTGGTGAGAGCCTCCAATTCGGTTGTGGAGTGTGCCTCATCCTTGTAAAGGTTTGTTGCCGACCTCGAGGGCATCATATAGTGGCTCGTGGATCTCCTCATCGGAGGATAACACGAGGGAGATACGGTGTGCCATATCAAGGCTATTCGGAGTTCACTTTGTGACTCCGCACCGCTCCAACGGAGACGTAGCTTCCATTGGGAAGTGAACTTCGGTAGAACATCTCCGCGTCACCGTGTGGTTATCTCTTAACCTTCCTTTACTTGTATTGCTAGCCTATCTTGTGTAGAATATCTTGCTAGCTTGTTTATTGCTCATCATATAGGATTGTTCATCTAGTTGCATATCTAGAGAACTTATATTTGAGCAATTCCCGAATTTGTATTAAAAGAAAAAGAAAATTTGTAGTTGCCTATTCACCCCCCCCCCCCCTCTAGTCAACCTAATCGATCCTTTCAGGTAGCAAAATTTAAGTATACATCAAAATTAGCCCAAACAAATTATTTAGAAGCTAAAATTTCAATTTACTCAAATTAATTATTCTACTCAAAATTCGGGGTATCACAGGTAAAGCAGAAAAAGTTTCCGTGCCCTAAAACGGTAAAACAGGTGCCCTATACATGAAAACAACTCTCCTAATATAAGGCAGCTGTTAGAGTTGCTCTCAGATCCTTGCAGTGGTGGTGGAGCCTCTGTAACTCTGTTGCAAATTACTCTGAATATTAGTTTTGTCAAAGTCAAAATTTATATTTTATATAGTTTGACCACATATATAAATAAAAATCAACTCAAATTAGTAGTACAATCAAATCAAATTAGTATTACTCGAGAACCATCATGAAATATATTTTTCACGTTATATGCAATCAGTAGAGTAGATATTAATACCTGTTTGTCAGACCTTCTTTTTACCGAAAGTGATGTGTGGGGTAATCTAAAAACGAGGGAGTAATGCCTCGATGATCCCTTGCCTCGGTAGAGAGATAGCAGCGCAAGGAGCGGCGAGGAGAGACTAGCATAGCATAGGAGGTTACGTGGTTGTATACTAGGCACTAAACTAGGGTGAAAGGAGGTCAAGCCCACCTAAAGTAGAAAATGAACCAGATGTACTTGATCAAGGCTGAAATATTCGGGAAAAAATCACAAAAACCGGTAGTTTGAGCCCTACCGAACTATTCCAAAATGCGCACCGTATATTCAAGAGTCGACAGTAGCAAACCATTCCTAAATTTTTTAGGAAAGACCTTTAGCCAACCATTCCTAAATTTTTTAGGAAAGAACTTTCTTTAAATGAGTATATTCAAGAACTTGGTCAGTTTGAGAAGGGATAGTACGCACAAACGAGAGCAAAGCAACTAAGCAAGTACAAGAGAAAGAACAATCAGGAGTTTGCAGTGGGGAATGGGATGACTGATCAAAAGTGTTTTACTTGTGGTTCAAAGATCGGAGGTTCAAAGTTAAGCAAGAGTTCAACAATTCGTCGGAAACTACAGATAACAAGTACACGGTCAACAGCTGATACGCAACATCCCATTAGCAATCTGATGTTGATCTTTGACATCAAATCAACCGAACATACGAACACAGAATTAACACTGATACCTTCAACTATCAATTGGGTATAAGCATGAAACAAACAGTGCATAGCAGGTGAGAGCTGTCGGATCTCAACCAGATTGACTGCAACACAAGACATCACACATAACATTTGAAGTGCAAGCATATTTTTGATAACTAGTCTTACCCACATCATACTCTATGTTCTCACGATAACACATGAACAAAACGGACATAGCACAAGTCTCAAAATCCCACAGAAAACTTATGGTGATAGTAGGATAACAGAGAATCCAGGAATCCTTCAGATAAGCTCTCGGTGACGGGACTACTACCCAAAACTTAAACCAGAACATGCTTACTGGGACACACCAAGCCACTTTGAGAAGACATCGAACTCAGTGTAGTCACTGTCTGAGATCATGGTTTGATACCATGCCTTGCCAGCAGCCTTGACCTTAGCAGCCTCCTCCTAAAACAAGAACAGCAGAGGTAGATTGTTAGGACAACATCAAAGACAGGATTGCATATGCTACTTGGAATCTAATTGGATTAATTGGCAAAAGTATCCAAAAAGCATAAAACTGAAATAGAAACTGGCTATAAAATAACAGTGAATGGATATGGTATTATAGTTTAACAATAGAACAAGATATCTGAAACAGAAAACACCAACAAACGACTAGAGAGGAACCTTCTATAACGTTAACAAGATTTCATAGCTGACAAACTAAAATGTAAGGGAGTAATACCAATTAACTAAAGGAAGTGCAAAATTAAGTATCATGTTTAATTTTTAAAGTTAACTTGCAAGTATCAAGTTATCATACATTGTAAAGTTCACAACTAGCCATAACAGATTCGTTGTCCACTCTGAAGAAATAAGAACTAAACAAAGTACAGATAATAACATGAGTAATCTACAGTTGTCTAGCTTAGAACTAAATAGACAATCAAACAATTAACAAGAATAATTGATTTAGATTATAGGAGTACGCACAGCTAACCATGATTATAATAAAATAATAACTACTAAATTTCATGAACATCTAAGGGAACAGATTATTAACACAAAAATTACCACTACAACAGATTACGGTGCCTCTATTTTGTAAGCAAACATAATTAGCATGAGAAGTGAACAATAGTATACTTGTCATGATAAAAGATTTAAGAGAGCAAGAGTCATATACCGGGCTAAGCTTGGTCCTCTTGGAAGCAATCTTCTCCTTCCTTGCCTTGACGCGAGCAGCCTCAGCAAGGGTAGCCATCCTTCGGGCAGTGCCGAAGTATGGGTTGAGCTTGAGCACAGCTGCAGCATTCTTGAGCGGGTTCCTCCTCTTCTCCCTGAGCTTGATCTCCTTGTTGATTGGCTTAACAACAGACTGCACCTCATCAGAGTTGATGATCCTGCCAAGGTCAGCGTTGGCCATCTTGGGCCTAGGCAGAACGAAGCCCTTCTTCTTTAGTGAAGGAGCATCAAAGGTGCCATACACCTCCTCCAACTTCTTGAATGCACTCTCCGTCCAGATCACAAACCGCCCAAGGTGGCCACCAGGGGCCAGGTCAAGCAGGTTGAGGCGCTCAACGTTGGCAACATCCACACCAGGCAGGTTGCGGAAGGCCTTGACGATCTTGGATCCCTCAGTGCCATAGACAATGAGAGGGCCCTTGCGGTTGATGTAGCGACGGTTGCGCATCTTACCCTTGCCTGGGCGGATGCCAACAGAGTCCTTGGCCTTCTCAGCATCAGCGTAGGCGCCGATCTGCTTCAGGATCTTGATGGCCTGGGAGGTCTTCTCGATGGACTCCGCAGAGTCAGAAATGATAAGGGGCATCTCGGGGACGGTCTCGATGCGGTGGCCGCGGGCGAGGACGAGGGCAGGGACAGCAGTGGCGGCCAGGGCGGAGGTGACGGCGACACGGCGGAGGTGGACATTGACGCGGCGGTGCCACTTGCGCCAGGTCTTGGTGGGAGCGAACATCCGTCCGCCACGGCACATGTTGCCGAAGGCTCCCTGGCCAGCCCGGTGGGTACCGCCTCCGGGGACACGAGGGATACGAGAGACAGCACGCCCCGTGCCCCAGGACTCCGCCGAGGTCTGGTGTCCGGCCTTGCGGGAGACGGCGTAGGGCTGGCGCTTGTTGCAGGAGAGCAGCCTGTGGGCGAAGCGGACGATATCGGGGCGGATCGGCGCGCGGAAGACCTCGGCGAGGGCGAGGCCGGCGGAGTCGGTGGCCATGTCGCCCTCCAGGGCCTTGACGGAGACGAGGGGACGGGTGTTGGTGGCCATCGCGTCGGCGGCAGCAGCGGCGGCGGCTAGGGTTTGGGGTGGCGCGGCGAAGGAATGGGAGCGGGCGTGAAGGGGAGTGTCTATATAAGCGGGGATCTCTAGGGTTTGGGTACTGGCCTTTGCGATGCGATATCTGAACCGTCGGTTCGGAGTAAGCGTTGGGATTTTGGGGTGGTATAAGTGGGTTGGGCCTAAATTTTTCTTGTTGGGTTCTGATTTTTGTTACGTATATTACGTGAGTTTTCCGGCTGCCTAAAAAAAACGTTTCCGTCTGGGTTTACCATAAAACAGGATATTAAAGCCCGAGCTCATCTATTTTTCATCATCAAACTTCTCCATCTTTCTGTGACACGTAAACTTTGAGTGCCGTGTTTTCTTCAAGCGAGCTACCAAAGATTACAGAGCAACTTGGATTTGACAGAAACGACCGAAAAGAAGATGATAAAATAACAATGAATAACCGACGAAATTCATGTGTGTTAATGATCTGAGATCACCTTTTGAGTCCTAAAGAAGATATATTATTAGGAGGGATAAGTCAAGTGTTAAGACTTAGTGCTCAAAATACTCGACATACTTAGTCAACAAACACAAGAATATTCCGTTCCAAATCTTTATACGCACAAGTTCAAGTTTGGAGTAGCTCCGCAAGTAATTGGACTCTATAGATGTGAACCCATAATCGCTAAATAAATCGGTCCAGGAATTTCAATCCTTTGTCTATTCTACATAATTACACTGTGTCTCGGTAGGAACTTTAGCATATGGTTCACACCGTCCAAGTAGAATAAGTAAGAGACGTTGATAGTTTTGACTGAACTTGGCCGAAGTATCTAGTCTCTTGTCAAATATAGAACCACTCATCCATCCATTCCTAACACTTTGTCGCTTCATTAACTAAACACAAGAGTCGTTTCCCTTCATCCAAGCTTGTAGCGAAGATCAATGAGAGGAAGAACAAGAGGGAGTGTGAAATTGCCAAGTGTTCATAACTTGAACAATGAGTTCATCTACTAGCATCTATTGAGCTTTTTACTCATGTAGATTGTGGCCACCTAGATGTCTGGGGATCCGTGAGTTGTTCGAGAACGTGTTGTGAATGTCGGGAATCGCGACCCATCTACGAAGAGAAGTAATCACATTAAGAATAGATGGAAGAGATGCATCGACGATCATGAGATAAAGTAGGAGGGAGAGAGCTTGACCTCGACAAAAGTTGTCGAGGGACGTCGGTGTGGATGTAGAATCCCTCCAAGGATCCAAACTTTGGGAACAAAACTTACAAGGGCTCTATCACCCATGATAAGCTCATACCGATGAAGTAGGGAAAAAATGATAGATACTAGACACAATGCTTTGTGCAAGAGGCTAAACGTTTTTACCGTGATTGAGTTTTCTCTCATTTGCCTCAATGATATGGGATCACAAATTATGTTGTGCACGCCACAACCTACTTAAGTACTATGTCCTATTTTGTCACCAGGGCGGAGACAGACCCCAGGGCACCCTGGCCATGGCCCTGGGCGTGAAGCCTGAATCCTTTGAGCACCGTTCATGGCTGTAGCAGTTTACCATTGTTTGCCACTATTTGGATAGGTTTAGCCCGGGATGTAGCTCGACCTTGGCTCCGCCACTGTTTGTCACCATATTTGTAATGTTAGCATATGTAATTGCTTTTAGGCTTTTCTAACTACGAGACGTCAAAGTTTCAAGCGAAAGTATTCCTATTACTTAATCATTTTTGTTCATTTAGCTGCATGGTCACCTGATGCATGATAACAGGTGTTACTCTAACGAAGAACGGGCGTCGTATATTTCCAAGGAATAGAGTCCTATATCTTTTTTTTTGCGAAAACAACCCCAGATCTATTAGCCTCCACACACGGTACAACACACCCCACAGAAAAAGGAAATTACAACCGGGTCCCTAGGATCCCGTATCTCTGGCTTCTCCGACGCGGAACGGGGACGCGCCGCCGCACCGCCATCACAGCTCCCTCCTGGAGCCGTCGAATCCTTGGAAACGAAGGGCGGAAACAACGCAATAGAGTCCTATATCTGTATGCTGTCTATTCTTATGTCTACTTTTCTATGTGTTCCATTAGAGTTTCAGTGAAGTATACATTAAGCACGTGATTTGTACCCTATTGTCTGAGATTCTAGGGCTCTAGTTCAGTGATGACAATTTTTTTACGGAGGCCGTGTCTGGTAGGTGGGGCATGTCCATCACATTGATTCTACCTCGTCCCCGAACCCCACTCAACTAAAAACCCCTGAGACAGCAACGGCGTCCCACAACCCCCGGCTCAGACGAACTCGTCGCGATGGATCAGCCGGCTGCTCACTCCCACCGCCGTCCCGCCGCCCCGACGCCTCCTCCTCGCCTCTCCCCTCTCCTGCTCAGCCACTGCACCACCGCCTCCCCCTCCCTGACTCTCGACCCCCTCCTCCGCCGCCTCGGTCTCTACCGCTGCCGTCGGCGCTGCTGCCCCCGAAGAAGCGCCGCGTCCTGAGCCCGCCCCGCAAGGCCGCCACCCCGATACCCCCGCCGCCGCCACCGCAACCTTACGCCCTCGCGACCTCCGTTCCCTCCGCGGACACCCTAGCTCTCCTCGCCCCGAGCCCACCGCCTCCGGTCGCCTGCTCGGGGCTCTTGCCGCCGCCGCCGCCGCCGCCGCCCGTGTCTGAGGAGGACCCGGCACCGTCCACGCGTCCGATTACGGCTGCTGACTCTAATCGACAGGCCACGCCGCCGCCTGCTCCCGAAGCGGCTGCGAAGCCGGCGCCCACGCGGAAGGTACGGAAGGTTGTACGGAAGGTCATCGTGAAGAAATTCGTCCCCAAGGGCACATTCGCAGCTCGCAAGGCCGCGGCTGCGGCTGCAGCGGCGGCTTCTTCCGATGGAGCAGAGAATTTGACGGGAGAAAGCACCACCGACAAGCCAGCAAATGATCACAACGTTGCCACCGATGACCCAGTGGGCAAGGAGCAGAGCAAAATTGTACTTCACGGGCCTGTTAAGAATTGCGATGCCTTCACTGCGCCTGCTGAGGGAGCATCGGAATCGGGGGTAGAGACTCCAAACGACAAACCAAAAAATGATCAGCATGCCACCACAGACGTTTCAGTGGACAAGGAGCAGGATGCAGATGAAACAGTAGTTGAGATGCTAGCCACCGATTGTAATGCTGTTGCTGTGCAGGCTGCTGCTGGATTAGAAACGCCAACTGATAAACTAACAAATGATGATCAAGACATTCCAGCAGCCAATTCAGTGGGCAAAGAGCAGGATGCTAATGAAACCATAGTTGTGAAGCCGGCCACCAATTGCAATGCTGTTGCTGTGAGGGAAGCATCGTGTAAGGAGACGGCTGTGGAAAGTTGGACCGAACAAACCTTAGCTAGGAAGCCAGCAATTGATTGTACTGCTCGAGTAGGGGAGGAGGTGGGGATGTCCGAGAGACAGAGGACAAGTATGATGGAGGTGTTTGTTGGTGGGCTTGACAGGGATGCCAAGGAGGAGGACGTGAGGGCAGTGTTGGGGAAGGCGGGGGAGATCACACAGGTGCGGATGATAATGGACGCCCGTACACGGAGGAATAAGGGTTACTGTTTTGTGCGGTACCGCGAGGCTGCGCAGGCAAAGGATGCCATTGCAAAGTTTGGCAAAGTGAAGGTAGTGACAGTCCACTTGGATAAACTTGTCATCACAGTTCACACATATATATGAACTCATTTTCTCTATGGGTTATGCACTAATAGAATCATTGAATAGAAAGTGCTGAAGCTTAACTATGCAGAAATGCACAACAGATAGTCCTATCATAAATACTAAAACAAATTTGCATTTAATTTTCTCAAGGAGGAACCAAGTAATCTCATAACTTGTAAATATCACAACAGATCAGATTTTGCATGTAATCATTACATGGAGTAGACACGTAAGCTCACTACCCGTTTTTCCTTTTTTTTTTGGCGCTGACAAATAGACGATTGACCTATCCGTTGTGTGCCAAGATTTGGTTTTATCGAGTCGGGTCGGTTTAGTTGATTGGCATCGCCTAATGAACTATGTGACCTTACATTACCCCTTTTAGGTGCGAAAACATTTTTATTCTTATCAACACGTCTCATAACACAAAGTCACAAGCTTTTACTTGCTATCTCTAATTACTTCATTTTCTCTTTACTGGCTACTTCATGCGACCGGAAATGCTGTTTCTTCTGAAAATTAATTACCCTGTTGATTTTGGTTGCAAGTAACACTTTTGCGATAGTTTGTATGCTATACGTCAACTAAGCTCACTGTACCATTCTGGATTAACTCTTTTTCGCGACGTGAGGATGAAAACACGAGCGGGGTGCTATGCATGCGCGCCCTGTTCCACCCATCTGACTGGGCTTTGAAAGAACTTTAAGCCTAGGGTGCTACAAATGGCATCAGGGCATCAACCCTCACTGCTGTTTTCTTGGGGTTTTGTTGCAACAGAAATACTAGTACAGAAAAGTAGAAGGTACTGGGAACATTTTAAGTTCTTAAATGATACATATATAGTCTTCATGCATTGAGAACCAGTGTTTTCTGTAAGTGTTGGTGCTACTTGTACAAAAAATCACTTTGACCTTAGCTCTATCTAATAACCAAGTAGAGATTGCCTTTTCTTACCTTTTACTCTCATGAATGCCTGTTGCAATTTTCCTTTCTCATCTCTTTTACCATACTGATTATCATCTTGTTTATTGAAACCCAACACAAGATCTGTGGGAAGTTTTGTCGAACTGCAGCTCCTGTTGGGAATGATAGCATTTCTCCTGGAAATATCAACAAGAAATGGAAGAAAGAAGATGTGAGTAGCATTCTTCTTGTGTCTTGAATGGCTTGATCGGATATTTCTTGCATTGCTAATTGCGTGCTTGCCTTATCTCAAGTAACCTGATGCCATCTTTGTTCCGTTTAGGTTAAATCAATTTTTGTGGAAGGGGTACCATCTTCCTGGGGTCAAGCCAAACTGACAGAGATCTTCAAGAATTATGGGAAAATTGAACACATCTTCCTATCACGCAATGTGCAATCATCTAAAAAGAGGGGCTGTGCATGCATTAAATATATGGCTCATGAGGCTGCAATGTTGTGTCTTGAATCCTTTTACAAGGAAGAATTGACTGAGAATGGCTCAAAGGTATTTTCTCATACTTTATTTAGGTTGAATCAGAGTTTTGGTTTACACAGTTTTCAGATCTTTAGTTGGTGTTTCCCAGGTGAATATTAAAGTCTCGATGGCTAAATCTGTCCAAAAGAGCAAGCAGAACAAACAACATACATTTAGTTTCAATGAGAATGACAAAGCAGTAGGTAAAGGTGAGTTTATGCCCTTCAAAATTATAGTTCTGATTATTCGACACATCTAATATTTCCCAAATCACCTATGTCCAGTACTATATATTTTGCAAAAAAGTATTGCCTTCTTGGTGTCCTTTGTCACAATCTATCTGGTTTCGACTTGCAGTTGTGATGATATTTAGCGTTTTAAGTAATTTCCATGTTATTATTGGCTGCAGTTGTCTCTTCTTTCAATGGTTCACTACTTCTCTAGTTTTTAATTGTGCCTGACCCAACTTGTGTTGATTCATTTTGAATTATTTTACATGTAATTTTAGGTATGCAGATTTTTAATCATTTAAATCTTCTCCAGTTGAGACTCACGCACACATCAAACCCTTCTGCCACTTTCTTGAGTTCCATAATATTCTTGCAAAACTTCCTTTACAGTTTATTCTGTCAGCTTCTGAATGATTAATATTAATATTATTCTCTGGATTTTACGCCGTCCTTCTGTGTTTGTTTCTTCCTATGATTTGATGATGGTTTATTCTCGTTAGTCTCATTCAAAATTTACCATTTAGACCTAACTTTGAGTACGTATTCGTATAGTGACTACAAATGTACCGCAGGAATTTAAGAAGTCATGCCATATAAGTACTCATTTCATGAAAGTAATCAAATTTCAGTGTGGCCACTTACCATTTGTTTGTTGACCAATAATGAGATGTTAATAGTACCTGCTTTTGATGTTTAATTTCTGGAGGCAATCTTCAGTTTTGTTTCACTGTGTCAAAATGCTAGCGGGTGATCAGGACGGTTGAGTTCTAAAAGATATTCCCTCTGTTCCGAAATATAAGATGTTTTAGCCATTTTCTGATTCGGATGTATCTAGACGCATTTTAGTGTATAAATTCACTCATTTTAGTCGGAATGTAGTCTATATTGAAATAGCTAAAACGTGTTATATTTTGGAATGGAGGGAGTACTAGATTGTCGGTGTTTATTACCTAGGCCATGATATTTTTTAGGTCTTGAGTTGCTGTTGTATTGGAGTCATGTCAACTCTTAGTTGTTTCTGCCTATCTGAGTCATAGGAGGTCTTTGGGCGGGTCTCTAAGACTTGAACACATCTGTCTAAAAGATCTGAAGATGCCTTGAGTTCTGAAGATTAATATGCCTTGAGTTCTTCACATATTGCCAGCTGTCCCAAATTAAGCCAGTGATAACATATATTTTGATGTTTTTTTTAAATATTTTTGTCCAATCCAATCAACAGTCTATAAAAATACTGTTGTTAGTATCTGAACTTGCCCAGTTATTTCATTAGGTGACACATTTCAGACCACTGGGAATAAGAAGTCATCCACAAATCATGACATGCTTCATTATCCGAGGAAGCGGGCTACCTGGAGACATGGGCACACTGTTCCTGGTAAGTTTCATTGTCCATTTTGATTTTTCTAAATACTCACATCATGATAATATAAATTATTAATTGCATGATTACACTGATAAGCAACATTGGGCGAGTACATGCTAGATATCTTCCCCAAAAGCAAGGTTGCATGAACTTTTCAGATTTATTCAGTGTCATGTTGCAAAGTAACAGGTTTTGTCATGTCTCGATGCATTGCAATTTTGATCCTTGCATTGTTTGGCATAAATGATCTGCTCCGATAATTATTTCATTTTTGTGGACAATATAGTATTTCATTTAGAATTTATTTTCATCTGACAGTTAATTATCTGACAATGTGAAGCCCCACGAGAAGTCCGAGGCTATAAATTCTGCTAGCTGCCATCATTGTGTGCGTTATTGTTATGTCATGCATGCCAGCATTTTTTTAACGATCTTTCATAACTATATTGGCATTGAATTTTTTCAACCTATAGATCGCCAATATCTGACGTTTTTGCACGCCTAACAGCACATATTCAAGATCACAGCGTCACATATTCTGGAAGGAAGCGGCCCTGTCCAGCACTGGTATGCTAAAACATATAGGCCTGAATTAGCTACTCCCCATCTTGTTATCACCATAGTTTTAATCATACTCTTCAGGACGATTGTTCTTCTGATCTCATGAGAAACCATTCTCGTCCTCGTCATGGTAGTAGTACCTCTACCCCGTCAACTCTGAGGTTATCTATAATTCTAATCTGTTCACACAGTTCACAGTACATGGCAGAATCGAGTAACTGATTCATCCTCACTTTTCATCATATCTCAGCTATAATGTGATGCCCCCTGCTACCACCAGATCTCCTCTACCATCTTGTCATGACAACAGTAGCCCGGAAGGCCTAAGTATGATATGATTTAAAAGACGTGTCTTGTGCTAATAGAGCTGTTTACCGTTCGGTGCTAATGTATATGATTGTCCTATCAGCTTCGTATTATGGAGGAAGAAGATCATCAATCAGTAGTCAGGTATTTTATCTCGTTTGGTGTACTAATACATATGTACTACCTCCGTTTTTAAATATAAGATGTTTTAGGTGGTGCACATGTTGTCTAGATGCATACTAAAGTGAGTGAACAAACACACTTTAATTGACTTACACATGTCTAGATACATTCGTATATCGATGAATTTAGAAAAAGGGTAAAGCATCTTATATTTAAAAATGGAGGAAGTATATGATAAGGCCTCTGAGCTTCTTATTATGGAGTAACTTGATCACTGACTTCTCTCTTTGTTCAGATAAGGCGAGCAGGGGCTCACCAGCTAGTGCATCTCTATGGAAGCATCCAAGAGTGGCACATATAAATCAAATTGGTTAAGCATGCTCGATTCTTGATACCTTATCTTCTACCGGTTCGTGACCTCCAAACAGATTAACTTTACGTCTAAAGATGATACATTTTCAACTGGGGTCCCACCCTTTTGTGGATTCAATATGTGGTGCTGGTGCAGTCTGGAAGATGTCTGAACAGTTTCAAGGTTTTAGACATGACAATATTTGTATTGTAAGTTTGGCGATGCCATTCCGGGGAAACTTCCATAGCTCGTTTGGAACGCATGAATTTTGCTCAAAAGGGTACTCCCTCTGATCCCTAATAACGGTCGTGAGTTGTGCTATGATCTGTACCTAGCTCAGTTCTTTTCTCACGACACTTAAAATGGATCGGAGGGAGTATAATTCATGCCTTCCAACTGGAGCCTATCTGAGCTGGCTCTCTTTTTTTGTTCTAAAAGAAAAATGGAGCCTTATAGGTTTCCTTCTTACCACAAAGTGCTATTCTTCGTTCTGAGGTGGTATGTAATGGTTGAACAAAGAATTGTACAAATGAATCCGGAAAGTGCCTTTTGGGGATCAAACTAAGAGCCAGAAGGAGACCTATAAGTATTTATTGGCATGCCTTGTTATTTTCTTTTGAGAGATATACTATCAAATACCATGAGAGAACATGGTATTGACTTGCACGAAGCCACGAACTCCACTGCCTCGACCAGTCAACCTACTTCATGGATGGCCACTTTGCTTGCCCAACCATTGCATACAAATGAAGATAAATGCAGTTTTGAACCCCAATCTTCAGTTTTTCTTGTAAACACGTCGCACATCTAACTCAAAGACAGCTTCGAGTTTTCACACTTTTGTAAAGGAAGTCAACCATGAGAGTCACGGTTCAAGTTTTTCGTTAACACAACTGCAGAGATCCAACTTCCAATAGCTACATATTGTCTTCACAAAAACTTGAGATTTCTAATCCTCTTCATGAACTATAAGACGGGCTAAAGGAACGTTCTCTGGCTATCTTCAGGTCCAGTTATACGGACTGGTGGATCGAAATGGGCAGTGTGATCAGTTTGGAGGTTGTACTATGTGGCTATAATAATCCTTACAACTCTGTATAAAGCAAAGGAGTATGTGACTATGTGAGACTACTTATGCGTGAGGACATCTTTGGTGGGGGTAATCAAGGCGTCATCAAGTCACAGCTCAGTGTTTCCATGAACAGGAACACCATGAGATTCAAGGCGAGAGCTGAGTGAAACAACAAATGCCACGTATCTGTGAAGCGCTACGCGATCTTCTCCTGATGCCTCCCAAACCTAATCAACCTCTAGATACGGTTTTGATACAACACAACAAGATCTGTTCTGTTTCAAAACGACGTAGCTAGCTAACAAGTACTCCGTAACAGTGTACGACTACTGTGCACAGCAAGTAGCTCCTTCGTAGACATACTGCCCCGCCCCTTTCCCTCAACCTACGGCTTGCCTTTGAGGGAGGTATATACTATTGATGTAGAAGATACACTTGAAGAAACTAAAGGTACCATAACTCACACATAAGACCGCCGCGGTCAAGGAGGAGCAAGGCGACGCGCAGGAGGAGGAGCAGGGCGGCGCGCAGGAGGGCGGCGCGTTCGACGTCGACGCTGCGGTGGCAGCGTACGACTGGGACATGTACTACACGTCTATTAGGGTTTAGGTTTAGCTTTAGTTAAATTCCGTCCACATTATGTAAAAACCTATCAAATTTCAATGAAATCTATCAATTTGAATGCATTTTATCGTTTCAATTTTTTTGAATAAAACCTATTGGGAGCGCCAGTGGGGCGCGCCGCTACCAAGAGGCGGCAACGCGTGCCGGCTCGCCCAATAGCACCTGTCCGGCGACGTTGTCGGACGCTCTATTGAGCGCGCCGATGGAGATGTTCTTACTGCGTCTTGCTGCGATAGTGTTGTTACTTTAAAAGAAAAAAAGTCAAAATCTATGCTTTATATATTGATATAGGAAGATCAGCAAACAGAAAGAACAAGCTTAAAAGATAAAAAAAGGAGAAAAGAAATATGATTCAAAACACAACACACCAGCCCCAAGCCCCAAATCCCCACGAGTCGGCGACCAAGTTGACCAATCAATCACACCTAAACACTGCAACGCAACACGACAGAGGCGAACATCCGGAGTCGCCGCTCCACGCCAGCCCCAGGACTACGCAACACCTGGCGAGTGACGAAAGAAGCACAACGACGGCCGGACGAGAAGACCAGACACCGACACGAGAGGTGAGGGACTCCACGGCGATGCCTCCAACGAGGGGAGCGCCGCCATCGCCGGCTTCAACCTACTCTCTTGGAGAATCAGAGTAGGTGTAGTAATTTGTGCTGATTAGGAAATTCACTGAAGACGATAACTTGTGGTTAGTTGAACATGATCACTGAAGATGAGAAGTTCTGATCAGTTGGAATTGTTACGAGACATGAACCAGAGGTAGAAACCTACTGGAGTGCTATGCAGTATGATGATAAGTAATTAATCATGATAATCAATTATATATTTTTGACAATCACAGCGGAACTGACTTGCCGATGGTTTCAGTTTGTATTGCTTATCCAAACTCAAAAATGTTCTAGAGCAAAGGCAAGGGTTGTTCACTGAACCTATGTTCCAGCCTGGTTAAGTACAGATAGAACACTGTATTAACCTTTCAGGACACAAGTCGGTACCCTCGAAACACACCTTGGCAGTGTTAACATTTCTTGAACATACACGTACATAATGTGATAGAAAGAGCAACTTGCTCAAGACCTAGAACACCATGATCCCCAATAGATACTTCCAAGGTCTCCTTCTTTTGAGAGATATACTATGAAATACCATGATCTAGTTTTTTCATACTTGAAGATGCTATTGACTTGCACGAAGCCACAAACTCCGCTGCCTCGACCAGTCAACCTACTTGCTGGATGGTCACTTGCTTGCCCATTGCATACAAATGAAGAAAAGAAAATACAGTTTTGAACCCCAATCTTCAGTTTTTTGTAAGCACGTTGCACATCTAACTCAAAGACTACTTCGAGTTTTCACACTTTCGTGTGAAGGAAGTCAACCATGAGAGTCACGGTTCGCGTTTTTCGTTAACACAACTGCAGAGAGACAACTTCCGATAGATATTATCTCCACAAAAACTTGAGATTTTGAATCCTCTTCAACTATAAGACGGGCTAATTTAAAAAACGTTCTCAGGCTATCTGCAGGTCCAGTTCTACGTACCGATTGGTGGATCAAAATGGGCAGTCTGGTCAGTTTGGGTGCTACACTATAAGGGAAAGGAGCATGTGAGACTAGAGTGTCAGGACATCTTTGGTGGGTAATCACTAGAGTGGACAAATGGAGCCCCGGCTTGACATAGCTCTTTACTAAAAAAAATGCAAATCATATTTTGAAGTTTTAAAAAATATGGAAAAAATCCTGGATGTAGACAATGTTGAATTCTACAATTATGTAAAAATCCCAACTAGAAATGAATTGTATTTTGGGCGGTGCAAAAAATGAAAAAATCTGACATTTGAAAGTAATGACAGTGCAAAATTTCAACGCTTCCAATCTGTCAAATTTATTATTTTTGTGTAGCCTAGAATATGAATTATGTCACGCCCCGAGACCCGGCCCGGTAGAATGACAGCCGCCGCGCGCCTATAGACCCGAAAGTCTATACACGTGCAAGGCTAGAAAAGCAGGCGTAAAACCAGCACAGTGGATCTCAAACAGCTCATCTAATCATTTTACAAGTTTATTACATTTACAGGATAAAAAGATTCTCTACACGTTCCCCCACCCAACTGGTCCAACCTACTCCTCGGATGACATCGACTTCCGCTGCGCACTCTGATAAACCCGACAACTGCAACTAAAAACAGAAAGGAGCAAGGGTGAGTACGAATTAAATCATACTCAGCAAGCAGGTACTTTACCGGGTAACAAAATGATATAGCAAGATTAAATACAGTAATAACGGATAAACTGTATTTAAAGGGAAAACAACGAAGCTGGATAAATATGGATAACAAAATATCGGAGGAACTGGATTTAATGGATTGTCAAGGAAATGTATCGGCATCACACATGACAGCAAGGTTCCCTACCCGGGACTCACAGGGGTGAATATTCACGCTTTTACACTCTTAAGAGGGGTACTCCGACGTCAACAGCCTCGACCAGAACCACACAGGCTCCAGAACGAGCAGAGCCCTTTTTCCCGCTCAGACACCGGACACCTTGACCTACTCGATGTCGGTCGCTCCTACGGATCCATCACCGACACTTTCCATTCAAGGGCCGCCCCTCACGGAGAGCTCAGACTGTCCCATACCAGAACTGCGACCGGTACAATACGTTTGCCGTCGTGACACCAATACACAAGAATGACAAAGATATTTATATGGATAAGTGATACAATAACTAGACTGGAACAAGGTCAACCAGATATACTCAACAAGATACTCAGACTCCTCATGAGCTCCGGAGGAGTATTCCGATTCAATCAAGGTCGAGAGAAACTCATCTCTCTTCAATACCACAATAATCAACAAGGAGATCAATGAGAGTAGTGCATGTGGAGGTACAAGCACCACAACAAAATAATAACAAGACAGAGACTAGAAGTAGCAAAGCTACTACCAGCAGAAGTCAAAGGATTAGTAAAACAAATACTTGCCTCAGAAGTAACATCATATCTACGCCGCCAGTAATAAACAGCGCCTTGTACGGATGCATGCGTATATGTAGAATATACGGCTCGATTCTTCTCCACGGCATATGGCTCGGCTCGCTCAGCATCTCGGCGTCGCCGGCATCTTTCTCTCTGTATTCCAGCAATGTCTCCTAGTATTATTTTCGTCTGTCGCTCTCTCTCATCCTCTCACCTCTGGCTCTCTAATCTCTCTAGCTTCTTGGTGTTGCTCCCTCGACGGATGGAGTGTGGCGTGAGCTATGAGTGCTGCAGCAGCAGCAGTTAGCTAGCTATTTAAACAGATCGCTAGAAGAAATATCTAACCGATCGACCACTCGCCAGCCAAAATATCTAGGCATCCTTTAGTTTATACAGCTCGTTGAGCTGCTACGCGTCCGGCTGCCGTTTGCTTTTCTTTCCTCGGACGACACGAGCGAGCTGACTAACTCCAGTCCTAGCTTCTAGTATCCAGCCACGTTGCCAACCAAAGATGCATGCATGCACCGTACCAAGAAATATCTCAAAGATGACCTAAGCATGACTTAAGTGCAACGTATACACTAATCTACTACTAGCTAGCTGATCGATGGGTGCAAGAAAATGCTACGTACTAGCTAGCAGTGAACATGCACAAGCAAGCAGCCATCGGCTCCTCTAATCCTTTCATGCATGCAGATATCCAAATCCAGTTTATTTTAAAACTAGCACAACAACATAATTAAGATAAAACTTAATTTACTCAGATTAATTAATTATCCAAAAATTCGGGTGCTCACATCCTCCCCACCTTATAAGAATTTCGTCCCCGAAATTTCTCTAAACAAACACTTTTATTTTTTTCCAAAACATAGCGAGACTTTGAAAAAAAAAAAAAATCAAAACAAAAGAATTTTGTCATGCAATAAAACCACACAAATCTAACAAATATAACTAAATGTTAGCACAAGAAAACCTGCATGAATGTTAGTACAAGTAAACATGCATTAAAATTTGTCACAAACAATAAACAACAAACAATGTTAGTAGCTGACACTAACTAACGTTCTACCCGTCAGGCTCCACGTGTCCTAAACCTCGAGCTCTGATACCACTTTAACTGTCACGCCCCGAGACCCGGCCCGGTAGAATGACAGCCGCGCGCGCCTATAGACCCGAAAGTCTATACACGTGCAAGGCTAGAAAAGCAGGCGTAAAACCAGCACAGTGGATCTCAAACAGCTCATCTAATCATTTTACAAGTTTATTACATTTACAGGATAAAAAGATTCTCTACACGTTCCCCCACCCAACTGGTCCAACCTACTCCTCGGATGACATCGACTTCCGCTGCGCACTCTGATAAACCCGACAACTGCAACTAAAAACAGAGAGGAGCAAGGGTGAGTACGAATTAAATCATACTCAGCAAGCAGGTACTTTACCGGGTAACAAAATGATATAGCAAGATTAAATACAGTAATAACGGATAAACTGTATTTAAAGGGAAAACAACGAAGCTGGATAAATATGGATAACAAAATATCGGAGGAACTGGATTTAATGGATTGTCAAGGAAATGTATCGGCATCACACATGACAGCAAGGTTCCCTACCCGGGACTCACAGGGGTGAATATTCACGCTTTTACACTCTTAAGAGGGGTACTCCGACGTCAACAGCCTCGACCAGAACCACACAGGCTCCAGAACGAGCAGAGCCCTTTTTCCCGCTCAGACACCGGACACCTTGACCTACTCGATGTCGGTCGCTCCTACGGATCCATCACCGACACTTTCCATTCAAGGGCCGCCCCTCACGGAGAGCTCAGACTGTCCCATACCAGAACTGCGACCGGTACAATACGTTTGCCGTCGTGACACCAATACACAAGAATGACAAAGATATTTATATGGATAAGTGATACAATAACTAGACTGGAACAAGGTCAACCAGATATACTCAACAAGATACTCAGACTCCTCATGAGCTCCGGAGGAGTATTCCGATTCAATCAAGGTCGAGAGAAACTCATCTCTCTTCAATACCACAATAATCAACAAGGAGATCAATGAGAGTAGTGCATGTGGAGGTACAAGCACCACAACAAAATAATAACAAGACAGAGACTAGAAGTAGCAAAGCTACTACCAGCAGAAGTCAAAGGATTAGTAAAACAAATACTTGCCTCAGAAGTAACATCATATCTACGCCGCCAGTAATAAACAGCGCCTTGTACGGATGCATGCGTATATGTAGAATATACGGCTCGATTCTTCTCCACGGCATATGGCTCGGCTCGCTCAGCATCTCGGCGTCGCCGGCATCTTTCTCTCTGTATTCCAGCAACGTCTCCTAGTATTATTTTCGTCTGTCGCTCTCTCTCATCCTCTCACCTCTGGCTCTCTAATCTCTCTAGCTTCTTGGTGTTGCTCCCTCGACGGATGGAGTGTGGCGTGAGCTATGAGTGCTGCAGCAGCAGCAGTTAGCTAGCTATTTAAACAGATCGCTAGAAGAAATATCTAACCGATCGACCACTCGCCAGCCAAAATATCTAGGCATCCTTTAGTTTATACAGCTCGTTGAGCTGCTACGCGTCCGGCTGCCGTTTGCTTTTCTTTCCTCGGACGACACGAGCGAGCTGACTAACTCCAGTCCTAGCTTCTAGTATCCAGCCACGTTGCCAACCAAAGATGCATGCATGCACCGTACCAAGAAATATCTCAAAGATGACCTAAGCATGACTTAAGTGCAACGTATACACTAATCTACTACTAGCTAGCTGATCGATGGGTGCAAGAAAATGCTACGTACTAGCTAGCAGTGAACATGCACAAGCAAGCAGCCATCGGCTCCTCTAATCCTTTCATGCATGCAGATATCCAAATCCAGTTTATTTTAAAACTAGCACAACAACATAATTAAGATAAAACTTAATTTACTCAGATTAATTAATTATCCAAAAATTCGGGTGCTCACAAATTATTTTGATTTGGTATTTTGCATGTTGTATAATTTAACATTGTCAACATCTAGAGTTTTTGTCAGAATTTTTTGAGACTTGAAAACATGATTTCCGAATCTCTGAAATAAATGACTGCCTAGAGCTCGGCCTCCATTTGTCGTTTTTGGGCATCCACTCACAACTGCTAGCTGCCTAGCTTCCTTGACGCCAACACCCATGAGACTCAAGGCGAGCCCCAGTAAAACAGCAAATGTCATGTACTACCTCCGTTTTATATCTTATTGTCGTGGTTTTAGTTCAAACGGAGGGACAAGATGTGAAGGGCTATGTGATCTTCTCCTGATGCCTAGATACGGTTGTGAGACAACACAAGATCTCTTCTGTTCCAATCAGAAGCTGTATCTAACACCTTCGCACCCTTCTGCTCAGAGACAAGCGATTAGGGCTTCCTGCCTCCCGCCGGCGCCGCAAGAGATCTGCCTTGTCTCCCACGGCCTTTGGGCCATGGGGCGGGGTGGATCCTGGTCTTTGCTGTCGGGAGGGCTCCGTTTTTAGGTGTTTTCTTGTGTTTCGTTAGGTTTTATGTCCAATTTAGGAAGACGAGGCGGCGGCAGCCCCCTGATGGTAGAATAAGGTCCTCCCCACCTAGTCATCTAGCATCGTCGGAGGGCGCGTGGAGGTGTGTCTCCGGCGGATCTCGCGGGATCCGGTCGTTGTTTGTCTTTGGCCAATCCGTTTGGATTTGGTCTTCGTTCGGGTATGTTACTGTCTATAGTTTGAATTCTTTTGATCTACGCTTCTCTTTCTCAGCGACGGTTGCTAGTCTGGTGCGCTCCGGTGAGGGAGGGACGATGATAGCGGCGCGCCTTCGGCTCGCTCCAGCGCTTATAGTCATCGCTAGGTGGTCTAAGGATCTGGTTGTAATTTTTATTACTTCTTGTATTCTTTGTGCTGCCTTGACAGCTGATGAATAGATTGGAAGTTTTCTCGCAAAAAAATCTCTTCTGTTCCAAAACGACCTAGCTAACAAATAATACTAATGTGCACAAGAAGTAGCTCCTTGAAGACATATCGCCCTGCTCTTTCCCACGATTCTTCTACTTCTGGCTCGGTTTACTACTGATGTTGTGGAGGATACACGTGAAGAAGCTAAAGGTGTCATAAGGAGTAGAGATTTCTTGCTCCCGAGCTTGAGTGATTCCTCTTGTTAAATCAATTCAAAAATCATATTTATAAGTTTCAAAAAATTCTGAAAAAAATCATTCATGTTGCCAATGTTATATACCACAAGCGTGCAAAATCTCGATTTGAAATACTTTATATTATTATCTACACAAAAATGACAAATGTGTGCATCTTAAATATGCACACCTTCAAATCCTCAAATATATAATATTTTCATTTTTCTGTAGCTCATAATATAAAGTATTTCAAATCAAGATTTTAGACGTGTGTGAGATTCATCATTGGCAACATGCATGATTTGCTTCAGAATTTTTTAACTTATAAATATGATTTTTGATTATTATTTTAATAAAAGTGTTTTCCGTCATAATTCATAACTTACACATAAGAGTTACTACCTAATCTTTTTTTTTGAGAATAAGAGTAGGTGTAGTAACTTACCGAGATGAGATGTTATAATGTAGTTGAACATTACTACAAGATGATAAACTAGTAAGAGGAAGTATAATAGGTGATGTGAGCATGATATGAATATTTTAAAAGCATAGTTTAGCTGACTTGGAGGAGAGAGAGAATAAAAGAGAAGAGAAGCGAATTGTATATTAAAAGCCAACTGCAACACCAGCTTCAAGAATGTATGTAAAAGTGTGAGGTGGTCCGTGTGTTAATAAATTAGTACGTCTTTATAGATAACTGGTTAGCTATAGATGACATCGTAAGATATACACAACTCTATCATTACGCTTGCGAAACCTGACTTTGGGTGTATGGTGAAAATCGAGACGAAAGTAATAAGATATGGGTGACAATCAGAATCAGACGACTCTCATTATGCGACGGCGGAGATAGACACATCATGTAGAGATAGACTATCATAAAATCCTTTCGTGGAGGTTTGCTTTATAAGAGTTATCGATATGGATATATCCCATCTAATTGTACTAAACAATGAAACATGTCGTGGAGTCGTTGATAGATAGCCAGTTTATTACCAGTACAGTGAATCACGCTAGTCCTTCTAGTCTCTTATTGAAGCCAGGTTGTTGCTCGACGAATCAAACTTTTCAAAAGTTAGTCGTAATTCATGGTGTTTCATTTCGAGAGAGATAACATTTATTACTTTGAGAATCCAAGAGGGTGATAAACCTTTTATAGGGTTACATAGAGGATGCACGTACATCACACTCACCCTAGCGCAAATGTGCACCCACGCCTTTGCGTTCAACACACACACAAGAAAGATTGAATGCAAATCATCACAACTAGAATAATAATAGTAGTAGTGCTTCACATTGCTTACTAACGAACACAACTTATTAAAGTTCACCTCACACAAAAAATCGTCACAACTAGAAGACGTAAAACCTCATTCATCGATCATGGCAAGGGATGGCTCATGCTCGACATCTCGCTGCATCCCGTGTTTGTCCTTAGGACGGTGTCCAGGTGCTCAGGGAAGGCATCAAAGATGTGAAACAAACCCAACCAAGAGAGCCTTTCATAAATGGGTTGGAGATACTTTCTCATCAAAGTGACCAACCTTTGCAGACCTCCGCATCTGCCTCTTATAGGCGTTACGTTCTCCATCATTCTTGAAACAGCTTCCCCCACCAAGGATGGCGATATCAATGCCAAAGATCATCGATGTTGCCAATAGACCACTATAAAAAATATGCCTCAACCTCATAGCTGGAACACTAACACATAATTTAGGTGGTACGACAACACGCAATGTACAAAGCACACCAACCAATGCGCCCCATATGAACAAAGCACATAAAGTACTTCCAATAATTGGAACTAAAGTATCACGAGAAATATACAAGAAATGTACTTGTACTTGTACATACCAATAGGTACTTTAGACCAATCCTTGAACGAAGTGGTCCACAGTTTAATCATTGGCACACTAAAATTTAGAAAACAGTTAAATCATGAACTTCCTCAATCACACCCACTAGTTCCAACGTATTTGCTTACAATACCAAGAATGCACATCCAAACTATTTGTAAAATACCAGATATTGTAGGCCATCTGCTGTGAGCAACATAATAGCTAGGGAGCCTCACATATTAATTTCCGGTAGATGCAACAAAACAGTAAGCAACATAATAGGGAGCCACACATAGCACGTTCATAAGGATGATCATGCTGTATCAAGGAGCATCCATAAGCAATGTGTTTTTACATATCACTAGGTACAACAGGGTCAACCCTTCAACATATGGTGTCACAATTAATCATCGGCCAAAACCATTGATTAAAAAACTGTAAAATGTTAGTTTCCTAGTGCCTCATACTTGGCATTGGGTATCCGAAGATCAATCATAATCGACTGCACTTGATGCAACCCATTAGGATTTTGGACACACACTATGTGAACTAGCTAATTATAGCTTAATCGGCGATTCAATCTAAACATATGATGTCCCTAAAATGGGCTAAGGTGAAACCTTAAATAGAGATTATACCAAATTGGTCTAAGATGAAACCAAAGGGAGAATATTCCCAAATGGGCCCATGATGAAGCCCTAACAGAGAATATTCCCCAATAAATGCAAAATGAAACTCTAAACAAAGAATCTCCCCAAATCTGCACATTACCACTCCTACGGAAAGAACAAACACACAAGTACGAGCAACATCAAACTAATATATCGACACAATATTTACCCTAGTACGCACAAACATATCATGCATGCCATCAACAAGCATAAAACTAGCTTCTACATACAGATCTACGATTTTACAAGTGAAATAAGAGTGGGTTTGAGGGCTTACCACAAATGACAGAGGGAGGGAGTCGAGACCTTACTAATTACTGCCACATCATTCTTTTACTTAGGTAGCATACATGTTACCGCCATCTGTTCATGTTCCTACTATGTCTTTACTTCTTTTGACAGGTATGTCTTTCCTATTCTTAAGTTCCTAAGCATTCGTCTTTTTTTTTACTTCCGATCCGGTGCCTTCCGTTTGGATTATTGTACGCCTCATGTTGACAGTTGTGTTCGTGGATCGAGTCGGATTATGAGTCCGAGTTCCCCACAATAAGAAGAGGCCGAGTGTTCCGACAGGACCTCGTGCCGTTACGAACACAACTGATATGGGTGGACGTGGACCGAGTCGGATTGTGTTGGTCCTGTTGGATGGCTCTATAAGATACTCCTTGATCCTGCTAGCGTCTTACTTTACAAGGAAGAAAAGATGTGGCGACTCGATGGATCATGGGGTTTGAGAAGCCTAGGAGTAGGACCAGTCACGATGAACGCGGGCAGCGCGATGCAGGCCAGCGCCCAGCGCTGGGTCATGGCGTTCGTGTACGGTCGGCCATGGTTGAAGGAGCAGCTACCGCTGTAGGCTGCGCAGCCGCTGTTGCTCTACTCAGGGCTGCGTGGAGCTTCTTCCAGTCAAAGACATCCGTGAGCTCCTGCAGCCGAGACATGACCGCCGACGCGGCCGCCCGCGATCCGGTCATCGGACGCGACGACGAGATCGACAGCATCATCGACATCCTTTGCCACCGGACCAAGAACAACGCGGCGCTCGTCGGCGAGGCCGGGGTCGGCAAGACCGCCATAGTCGAGGGCCTAGCGCATCGCATCGCCGCTGGAGATGTCCCGCCCGCGCTCGCCGGCGCGCGTCTCGTGGAGGTCGACCTCGGCGCCATTACTGCCGGGACCGTGCTGCGGGGCATGTTCGAGGAGCGCATCAAGAACGTGATCGGCCAGGCAGAAGCCTCGGATGGCAAGACCATCCTCTTCATCGACGAGATGCACATGCTCTATGGCGCCGGCGCGGGCATCACAAAGTGCACCAGCGCTGCCAACCTGCTAAAGCCGGCGTTGGCCCGCGCCCGCATCCGCTGTATCGGGGCCACCACTTTCGACGAGTACCGCACATACATCGAGAAAGACCCCGCTCTCGAGCGGCGGTTCCAGAAAGTGCACGTCGACGAGCCAAGCACTACGGAGGCCACCATTGGCATCCTAAGGGGGCTCAAGCAGCGCTACCAGGACCACCATGGCGTGGAGATCCAAGATGCCGCTCTTGTCGCTGCCGCACGTCTCGCTGCCCGCTATATCACAGGTACCAATACCAGAAATTTTATTTCCCTTACATATTTCACATTATCGAACATATAGACACTACAGGGTGATTTACATATCGTGTTTAAGGATCGAAAATCACCTGCACTACCATGTTTCGATCGATACTCGATAGTCATAGCCTATGACTCATAGGTTTCTGGTGTGTTATTTATACTGTACGCAGGTCGTCAATTTCCGGACAAAGCAATTGATCTCGTTGATGCCGCGTGCACCACCGCAGCCAGAAGGATAATGCAGATTCACAAACAAGAGACGAACACCGTCCAAAGCAGCTCTACAGTTACAGTGAAGGGACCTATTGTTGGTCCGGATCATGTTGCACAGGTAAGCATTCTCTTTCTAGTGATATTTGCTTCCATTGTTTCGATCAATGTCACGTGTATGTCATGCATGTTCTATCATCGTATTTTGAAGGTTGTGAGCCGATGGACTGGAATTCCTATAACCACGCTTGATCAAAAGGAAAAGGATAAGCTAATACATCTAGCGGACAGATTGCATGAACAAGTTGTTGGCCAAGATGAAGCGGTCAATTTAGTTGCGCAGGCGGTCGTACGCTCTAGAGCTGGTCTTGATCATCCTGGCCAACCGATAGGCTCCTTCCTCTTTTTAGGCTCGACCGGGGTTGGAAAGACGGAGCTTGCAAAAGCTCTCGCAGAGCAACTATTTGATAGTGACAAGATGTTGCTTCGTTTTGACATGTCGGAATATGCGGATGTGCATTACGTCTTGTTGGAGCACCTCCAAGGTTTGTATATGATGTGTTGTTTCTAATTTTGAATGTTATCATACTTTTGCTCGTTAACTACTTTGACTGATCTGAATACTTGGTTTTATCACATATGAAAGCTTCATTGGGCACGAAGATGGCGGCAATTGACAGAGAAAGTCAAGAGACGGCCATATAGTGTCATCCTTTTCGATGAAGTGGAGAAGGCAGATCCATCGGTGTCTAATATTTTTCTTCAACTCCTTGATGATGGTATATTGACCGATGGCAAAGCTCGGACCGTAGATTTCAAAAATACTATCATCATTATAACCTCAAATGTGGATCTGAGATTCTAGCAGCAAACATGGATGAAAAAAAATACCTTCTCAACAGACTAAGTGAGATTGTGATATTTGATCCACTTTCACGTGACCAACTGAGAGAGATTGTGAGAACCAAATTAAGAACATTGTTGCCGTATTAGCTGGCAAGGGTATTTCTTTGTCTGCAAGTGATGACGTGTTGGACGTTATCTTATTGGAGTCATACAACCCAGTAAGTACAACTATCCTGTCAAGATCACCATTCTGTGTTGTCACTCTTTTTTAAAATTAATTTGGTTTCGTATAGATGTACGGACAGGGGCGGAACCAGGATTGAGCATTAAGGGGGGCTAAACATGCTAATCTTTTGTTAGAAGGGCCAAACATACAATTTTCTCCAAAATCATACCTAATCTTGCCTTATATGCATAAAAAATTGCTTGATGTAACCATGCATAGGGGGGCCACGGCACTGCTTGCCACCCTGGTTCCACCGTTGTGTACGGTGCAAGACCTATAAGGAGGTTGAAAGGATCGTATGACACCTATAGGGGGGGTGAATAGGTGCTACTTCAATTTTAGTAATTTTTAAATTTAGGCCTGACACAAAAGGTAAATTCTCTAGATATGCAACTATGGTGAATTTACCTATATGACAAGCTAGCAACTAAGCAAGGTACACTAAGTAAAGACGGTAAACAAGGATAGAAGTAACCGAAGTGAAAGCACGCGGAGACACGGATGTAATCCCGAGTTCCTCCTTTTTAGGGGAGTACGTCTCGTTGGAGAGGTGTGAGCTACCACGAAGGTCAAAACTCAACCGCCACAAAGGCGGACGCACATTCTTCTCCGATGAACCGCACCACAAAGGTTTGGTTCACCTTCCACTATCGGAATCCTTCAAGGCGGAATCCGGAGCCCTTACAACAACGATCCGGGGCACAACCCACAAGCGGATTGGGGGCTCCCGAACAGCTACAAATCTGTCACAAAGACAACAAGTGAGTACAACAAGAAGCTAGGTTTTCCTAATGGAAATCCTAGCCAAGGGGTCCCTCAAGTGAATGAGGGGGAAATGAAGAACGGCTTGGTGAAGATGTAGATCTGGGGCTTCTCCTTCAATCCTCCAAGTATCAACGAGTTTGGGTGGAGGGATTGGGAGATCTATCAAATCTTGAGCTTGCAATAATGGAGTTCTTCAATGTGGTCAAGCTGGTTGTCCAGAGGTAGGTGAAGGGGTATTTATACTCCTCTTCGAAAAATGGCCGTTGAAGAGGTAAGTTGTTGCAGCGCAGGAGAAGATCCGGTCTTGAGGCCGGCCAAAACCGGCCTGAGGGCCGGACCCCCACCCGAGGCAACCGGCCAGGGGACCGACCTCCACCCGAGGGAACCGGCCAGGGGCCGGCCAAAACCGGCCAGGGGACCGGACCCCAACCCGAGGCAACCGGCCTCTGGGCCGGCCAAAACCGGCCTGGAGTCCGGGCATGCGGCCGGCCGCCCTCTGGCCCGGTCTGGACCGGCTGGAATGCCGACCTCCTCGCTGAGATCTTCCTCCCTTCACCTCAACATTTTGACACACCATCTTTCTTCCCTTTTTGCATAGAGAGAGATCCACTAATATCTTTTGATATATAAGGTCATATTTCCTGTAGACACTTAGCGGTGTGTTAAATTCTTCTAAGTGTTGTGATCAAACATCAAAACAGGATTAACGGATTTTGTCCTTTCAATCTCCCCCTTTTTGATGTTTGATGACAACACAAGGATTTGCAAAAAGGTATCTCATTTAAGCATGGCAAAGTTTTTGAGGGAAGCTCCCCCTTAAACTTATAAGCCAACAAGGTATACAAGAGATAGAAGCTCAAATGACAACACGAAGCAAGCACAATATATAGACTATGTGAGTAAGGGATAAGCGATAATTCTCACCATAGACATCATATAGAAGAGCAAATTTCTCACCATAGGCTTCAAAAAGATATAGTCTTGGAATACAATCACCTTGTAATGGACTCCAAATCATCAAAGATAAACCGGGGAAGTCCTTACAATAACATAAAGGAGGTCCATAATATCCTTACAATAACCATGACATAAGTTCCATAGTACACCACAAATAGAGTTCACTTAAAAACTTAAACAAGTTCGATGCAAATGGAAAACGGGAAATATGAAAGCGCAAATGGATGCAATGCAATGCAAATCCCCGGAGATCTCTCTCCCCTTTTGGCATCAAGACACCAAAAAGGAAGAAAGTGAAGTGAAGATCCATGATCACTCATCTTCATCATACTCCTCGTCCTCCTCATCATCATCCTCCTCATCATCATCAGCTGAAGGAGCATCACTAGGAGGCGGAAAAACAGGAGCACCCTCAGGTATAGCACGGAAAGCAACATGTGGAGGTTCAACCAGCTCATACTGATTGACAACTTCTTCAGGCAGCTTGGTGTTGATGAGAGTCTGCAGGAGTGGACAATAAATGGGAACCCTGCACTTGGCAACCACAATCTGCATCTCTTCCCAAAGATAATCAAGCACATCAATCCGCTTCTTCCTGAGATAAAGATCATAGATGTGATGAAGGCAATTACTCATCGTTCACGAACAAGAGTCTTCTCTCCAAACTTGCAGGCAAGGCAGTTCCTCAGAATGGTGAAAACAATTCTCCAAAAATGATACATATGAATAACACTGGGAATTTTTTCACGAAGCCCTGTCCCGGGAGGGTAGCAATGACGGATCCCGACCTCAGCTGGAATAAGTTTCTGAAGATGGAGACGAACATATAATGGGCAGAAGGGCAGATCCTCAAGACCGAACAGAGCTCCAAATCAGCCAAGGAAGAGGAACACTGAGTATCTGCACTCATCCAGGTCATAAACCTCTTACCACGCACTGTGGTGAATACAACAGTAGCATAAAATTGCTGAATTAACTCAGGAGAATATGGAGTGCTAACTGTCATGAGCTTAGAATCTGATGAAAATCCATAATATCCATCACAACCGGCCAAACTTCTCTAGCTTGAGAAAGGTTGAAATAATCCACATCAACATGACTATTCTTATGGACTGCTAAGCGTTCACGAAAGATTTGCTGATGCATCTTGCAATAAAATCTATCATCATCTAGGCAAGTGGACTCACCAAACACATAAGGATTGAACTGCAAGCGATCTTTCTTGAAATCCCTAGGTTTCACACCTATCCAAGTTTCACGAACTGGTTCATTGGGATTCTCACGAGGCTGTTTACCTTTCTTTGGCTTGGACTGCACAACCTTGGGAGCATGCCTGGCCGTGGTCTTCTTGACTGCAGCAACCTTCTTGAGTTTCTTGGCCTTGGGCATGGAGGAGGAATCAGCTAGGAAATCATCATCACCAACAATGTCTTCCAGCCCATCAAAGGTCTTGCTCTTGCTCTTGCCAGCCCTGCTGGACTGAGGCACCTCCTCAAAATCATCATCCCACTCCTTCATCTTCAAGCTTGAGAGGAGCTCCGAAAAGCACCAACAATGGAGGAGAACACCCCAAATCAACCACCAAAGGAGAAACTATATGGATGGGGTGGAAGATCGGGGAGAGTTGCTTTAGATCCGTGGGAGGAAGGAGTAGGGAGAGGCTCAAAGTGTGGGGGAGATGGAAAAGCTCGAGGAGAGGGAGAGGAGAGCCATGGAGGAGGGGCACGGGTGGGGATGAAGAAAACTGTTGGGGCAGCCCCGTGACCCTGCGTGATATGAAGTGGCGTCGGGCCAGTCGTGGATCCGGTTCCAACCGGACTGGCAACCGGGCAGACGGCCGAGCCAACGGACCTGAGGCCGGCTGAGGCCGGGCAGGCGACCGGGCAGGGACCCGAGCCAACCGGACCTGGGGCCGGTTCTGGCCGGGCAGGCGACCGGGCCACACGCTGAGCAGGCACTGGCTTCTCCGATATCTGACCAATTTCTTGACGTTGATGATCTTGAGCTCCAACCGACTTTGAACCACTTTCTCTTCAGATTTTTACGAGCTTGAGCTTCCGAACACTTTGTATCTTCAAGAATACCACTGCTGAGAAATCCGTCTTGAAGAATATCCATGGAGCAACTTTTGAGTAATCCGGGGAGATGCGAAACATGAAGAAAAACTTCACACATCCAATGGGAAAAATAAAAAACTCCAAATAAGCAACATTGGATGATTCAAAAGATGCTAAACAACGAATATGCATCAACAACTCATGGAAGAACCAACTCTTCAAGGAGAAGAGGGCGGTGGCCTAGGCCACCATATGAGTGTGTGGTGTGAAACCGCGAAGATATATCTTGGGTTCACGGCCACTACTCATCATTGAAGCTCACAATTCATAGAAACGAATAAGATAAGCAAATGATTTCTTAATGTCGGCATAATGGGGGGAGGGATAGTCCAATGTATTAGGACCGCACTCCCCCTATGTCCATGCCTACACCTAAACCAAATACATAGTCAAAACATAGGTGTGTATGCAAGATGGTCAAGTCAAGCTCCTAGAATCCACGATATTTAGCTCATGCCTCAAGAAGGTGAATCTTGCTTCATGAAGAGGCTTCGTGAATATGTCGGCAAGTTGATCTTTGGTTGGAATATAGCCAAGCTCAATATCACCACGAGCAATATGATCCCGAATAAAATGATGACGAATCTCAATATGCTTCGTTCTTGAGTGTTGCACCGGATTGTGGCCAATCTTGATAGCACTTTCATTGTCACACAAAAGAGGCACTTTGTCACAATTGACACCGTATTCCTTTAAAGTTTGCCTCATCCATAACAATTGAGTGCATGCACTTGCGGCCGCCACATACTCGGCTTCGGCGGAGGATAGAGATATACAATTTTGCTTCTTAGAAGACCAACTCACCAAGGACCTACCAAGAAATTGGCATGCCCCTGATGGCGTGAATCACACGCTCGTTGGGAGACCCCAAGAGGAAGGTATGATGCAGTTCAGCAGCAAGTTTTCCCTCAGAAAGAAACCAAGGTTATCGAACCAGTAGGAGCAGCAACTCTTCAGAAGGTTGTTGGTGGCTCACGGCGCAACAAGATCACCAACGTGGAATCTGCACACAACACAATCAAACTACTTTGCCCCAACGAAACAGTGAGGTTGTCAATCTCACTGGCTTGCTGAAAACAAAGGATTAAACGTATGGTGTGGAAAATGAGTATTAAATTGCAGAGAATGAAAAAGGAACAGTTTGCAGTTTGTGGTTGTTTAATCAGTGTAAAAGAATGGACCGGGGTCCACAGTTCACTAGTGGTGTCTCTCCATAAAAGATAACTAACATGTTGGGTGAACAAATTACAGCTGGGCAATTGACAAATAGTGAGCGCATGACAATGCATATACATGACATGTTGACTACTATGATATTTAATTGGGCATTACGACATAATACATAGACCGTTATCCAACAGCATCTATGACTAATAATCCACCGCCGGGTTGTCATCCGAGTCCCCGTTGGTATTAAGTTGCAAGCAACGGATAATTGCATTAAGTAAAGTGCGTAATGTAAACAAACACATATGCCCGTGGACATAGCATCGTTAGGTTATCCCTAGTGGCAACAGCACATCCACAACCTTAGAACTTTCTGTCACTGTCCCAGGTTAAACGGAGACATGAACCCACTATCTAGCATAAATACTCTCTCTTGGAGTTACAAGCATCTACTTGGCCAAAGCATCTACGAGTAACGGAAAGCATGCAAGATCTTAAATAACATATAAGATAGATTGATAATCAACTTGACATAATATTCAATATTCATCGGATCCCAGCAAACACAACATGTAGCATTACAATAATATGATCTTGATCATGTAGGGCAGCTCACAAGATCTAAACATGATGGCACAAAGTGGAGAGACAACCATCTAGCTACTGCTATGGACCCGTAGTCCAAGGATGAACTACTCACGCATCACTCCGGAGGCAGGCATGGCGATGTAGAAGCCTCCGGTGACGATTCCCCTCTCCGGCAGGGTGCCGGGAAGAGGTTCTGAACCCTCCCGAGCTAGGGTTGACGGCGGCGGCGTCTCTGGAACTTTTCGTGGATATTTGCTCAGGTACTTAGGGTTTTCGCGTCGGGGGGAATAAGTAGGCGAAAGGGCGGCGGCTGGAGACCCCCGAGGGGCCCACACCACCCTAGGGCGCGGCAGAGGGGGGCCCGCGCCCTAGGTGCGTGTGGCCCTGGTGGCCCTCTCTGTGCTCTTCGCTCCGTCAGGGTGTTCTGGAAAAATAGGGACCCCGTGTAGTTTCGTCCAATTCCGAGAATATTTCCAGACTAGCTTTTCTGGAATACAAAAACAGCAGAAAACAGGAACTGGCACTTCGGCATCTTGTTAATAGGTTAGTCCCAAAAAATGTATAAAAGTGATATAAAGTAGATGCAAAACATGTAGCAATTGGTATAAAACAAGCATGGAACATCAAAAATTATAGATACGTTTGAGACGTATCAGCATCCCCAAGCTTAGTTCCTACTCGTCCTCGAGTAGGTAAACGATAAAAACAAAATAATTTTTGAGGTGACATGCTACTATCATAATCTTGATCATATAATATTGCAAGGCACATGTAAATGAATGAAGTGATCCAAGTCAATGGTCTATAATTTGCTACCAAATAGATAATGAGTAAACAATGAATCACACAAGCTAAACGTTTTCATGAATAGTACTTTCGAGACAAGCATCAAACAGTTTTGCATAAGTGTTAACTCATAAAGCAATAGTTTCTAATAAAAGGTATTTAATCAACACAAAGGAAGAATTTAGTTTCAGCATTTGCTTCAACTTTCAACATATTTATCTCATGGATATTGTCAACACAAAGTAGTATAACAAGTCCAATACATTGCATATAACGCATGTTGTAACAAAGTTGACACTAGTGTTTGCTTGTGGAAGACAGAAAGAATAGGAAAACTGACTCAACATAAAAGTAAAAGAAAGGCCCTTCGCAGAGGGAAGCAGGGATTAAATCATGTGCTAGAGCTTTTAGGTTTTTGAAAGCATATAGAGATTGCATAAAATATTTGATACTCCTCCCAACCTTGCTAACACAAGCCATGGCTAACCGAATCCTCGGGTGCCTTCCATCAATCACATACCATGGAGGAGTATCTATTTTTGAGAGGTGTTTGTTAATTGTCAACGAATGGTAGCGGGTGAGAACAGTATTCTACCTGTCGAACGGACTTTTAAGAGCGGCTCCCATGAAGGACGTTATTTCTACCAGCAAGGCAGATCATCCCTCTTTCTCTTTGGTTTACACACATTCAGGTATTTCACTGTTTGTCATTGCTTACTGATGAATCAGGGCAAAAGTGTGAAGAGAATTAATTGGTTAAAGTTGTAATTAATTGGGACTGGGCACCCCGTTGCCAGCTCTTTTTGCAAGTTATTGGATAAGCGGATGTATATGCCACTAGTCCAGGTGTAAAAGTCCATCACAAATAGAATAAAGAATAACCACACTAATTCCTCATGAGCTAGTAAACATTGACACAAAAAGGGAATAATAACATTTTGAATAATTTAAAGGTAGCACATGAAAAATTTACTTGGAGTGGCAAGGAAATACCACATATAGGTAGTTATGGTGGACACAAATGGCATGGATTTTGGCTCAAGGATTTGGATGCACGAGAAGCATTCCCTCTCAGTACAGAGTTTAGGCTAGCAAGGTTATGTAAGCAAACAAGAATATCAACCCGTACACCAAGTTTTATATGACAAACATATTGCAAACGTTATAAGACTTCATACCGTCTTCCTTGTTAACCAAACCCTGTTATTAGAAAATATCTAGACCTTAGAGATACCACCGATGCAAACCAAATTTTCAACAAGCTTTACGGTAGTTCTTCACTAATAGGCTTAACTCATGTGATGCACAATTTAATCATGATCTACTTGTTAACTCAAAACAATTGACAAGCATCAAGTTATCCATTTTAGTGATCTACAAGATTAAGCAAGTTTTTCCTTATACCAATTACCACATGCAACATTTTCTGAACCAACCAAACACCAATCAATTTATTTCATCAACTCTCCAAACAAATATAAGTGAAGCAAGAGAGTACTTTCTACAAAAGAAAGCTAATAGCTCTGACAAGAGATACATGAAAACAAGAGCTAAAAGCTGAACAGCGCTAGATATGAATACTCAACAAATATAAGTGAAGAATAGGAGTATTCTCATGAAAAAGCGGAGCGTGTCTCTCTCCCAATCAAGAATGCTAGGGTCCAGTCAAGCTTTATTGAAAATAAAAGTGCAATACTGAAAATAAAAGCACACAGACGCTCCAAGAAAAGCACATATGATGTGAAAGAATTAAAATATAGTTTCACTAGAGATGACCTGATAATTTTGACGATGAAGAAGGGGATGCCTTGGGCATCCCCAAGCTTAGACGCTTGAGTCTTCTTGAAATATGCTGGGGAGATCCATGGGAGCCTCCCCAAGCTTAAGCTCTTCACTCTTCTTGATCCTATTATATCATCCTTCTCTCTTGACCCTTGAAAACTTCCGTCACACCAAACTCAAAGTAGATCTCATTAGAGGGTTAGTGCATAATCAAAAATTCACATGTTCTATAAAGACGCAATATGATTTGTTACTTTAAACATTAGCTACAGCCACTGATGTTATGTGAAGCTCTTCCACCCAAAAAAGAATTTCACTCAACACTAGTAAAAGAGAGAATGCAAAATAAAAAGGCATAATCTGTCTAAAACAGAACAGTCCGCAAAGACGAATTTTTTCGAGGCACTTACGACGCTCAGATCGAAAACTCTGAACTAATGAAAGTTTCAGACATTCATAAAGATTACGCACAAAAATTTCAGATTTAATTAACAATCTGGTGATTTTAGGAATTTCGTACAGTGAACAGCAAAAATCTGTTTCTGCGCAGCAATCAAAATTAAGCATCATCTTAACATTAGAGGCTACTCTTGGCACAACAATGCGAGAAAATAAAGATACAAAGGAGTTGCTACAGAAGTAAACACTCCTTGACTCAATAAAAGAAAAATTGCAGAAAAAAAAATGGGTTGCCTCCCATAAGCGCTTTTCTTTAACGCCTTTTAGCTAGGCACAAAGCATGCATCAAGTATTACCAAAGACATTGAAATCTCCCAACCTTTCGGTGGGATCGTCCTTCTTAATTGGAAAGAAGAACCTTCGATTAATAGGAGTATTGAATTTCATAAACCCATACTTTGCATTAATAAAACTCCATTGTTCTTTAAAAAGGGCTTCCAAGGACAATATTACCAGGAGATTTTGCAAGAATCATAAAATTAACAGGGACAGTCTTATTCTGAATAGTAACCTTAACATCGTTAATAATCCCTATACTTTTTATGATTGTTCCATCCGCATGAAAATGAAAAACAGGGTAACTAACCATATTATCATATTTTAATAAATCATAAACCATTTTTGGCATGATGGACATTGTAGAACCAAGATCACAGTAGGCACGGAACTTTTCATTACCAATATTAATCTCAATGAATGGTTCCCAATCATTTTTTAACTCAACTAAAGGTTGTTCTTTAAATTATGGCTCAGAGTTAAATCATCAATTGACTTTTCTATTTTATCAGCTTAGCGAATACCCAGTTTCATCCACCATTGGAAAAATTGCCAAACCACTCAAAATATTATGAGCTTTCATTGAATCAATCTCAGAAAAGGTTTCCCCTACCATGGTATCTAGAGCAAGTTGATAGACAGAAAATAAACCATGGTAGAAATTTTTATAAGAACTCTCAAATCCATCTTAGGTTGCACCTTCTTGTGCAATTCCAAAATTCTCGCCCAGGCATTCCTAAAGGATTCCCCACCTTTCTGCCTAAAAGTAATAATTTCTCCCACAGGTGGCACTACGGAAAAGGAGCAGAGCTAGACATGATAACTAACAGAAAACAAAACTGAAAATAAACTAAATGCAAGTAACTAATTTTTTTGTGTTTTTGATAATTGAAAGCAAACAAGATAAAATAAAATAAACTAAGCAAGACAAAAACAAAGTAAAGAGATTGGAAGCGTGAAACTCCCCTTGCAGAAGACTGCTGTCTCCCCGGCAACGGCGCCAGAAAAAGAGCTTGATGACGTGAAACACACGTTCGTTGGGAGACCCCAAGAGGAAGGTATGATGCAGTCAGCAGCAAGTTTTCCCTCAGAAAGAAACCAAGGTTATCGAACCAGTAGGAGCAGCAACTCTTCAGAAGGTTGTTGTGGCCGCACGGCGCAACACGATCACCAACGTGGAATCTGCACACAACACAATCAAACTACTTTGCCCCAACGAAACAGTGAGGTTGTCAATCTCACTGGCTTGCTGAAAACAAAGGATTAAACGTATGGTGTGGAAAATGAGTATTAAATTGCAGAGAATGAAAAAGGAACAGTTTGCAGTTTGTGGTTGTTTAATCAGTGTAAAAGAATGGACCGGGGTCCACAGTTCACTAGTGGTGTCTCTCCATAAAAGATAACTAACATGTTGGGTGAACAAATTACAGCTGGGCAATTGACAAATAGTGAGCGCATGACAATGCATATACATGACATGTTGACTACTATGATATTTAATTGGGCATTACGACAAATACATAGACCGTTATCCAACAGCATCTATGACTAATAATCCACCGCCGGGTTGTCATCCGAGTCCCCCGTTGGTATTAAGTTGCAAGCAACGGATAATTGCATTAAGTAAAGTGCGTAATGTAAACAAACACATATGCCCGTGGACATAGCATCGTTAGGTTATCCCTAGTGGCAACAGCACATCCACAACCTTAGAACTTTCTGTCACTGTCCCAGGTTAAACGGAGCATGAACCCACTATCTAGCATAAATACTCTCTCTTGGAGTTACAAGCATCTACTTGGCCAAAGCATCTACGAGTAACGGAAAGCATGCAAGATCTTAAATAACATATAAGATAGATTGATAATCAACTTGACATATATTCAATATTCATCGGATCCCAGCAAACACAACATGTAGCATTACAATAATATGATCTTGATCATGTAGGGCAGCTCACAAGATCTAAACATGATGGCACAAAGTGGAGAGACAACCATCTAGCTACTGCTATGGACCCGTAGTCCAAGGATGAACTACTCACGCATCACTCCGGAGGCAGGCATGGCGATGTAGAAGCCTCCGGTGACGATTCCCCTCTCCGGCAGGGTGCCGGGAAGAGGTTCTGAACCCTCCCGAGCTAGGGTTGACGCGGCGGCGTCTCTGGAACTTTTCGTGGATATTTGCTCAGGTACTTAGGGTTTTCGCGTCGGGGGGAATAAGTAGGCGAAAGGGCGGCGGCTGGAGACCCCCGAGGGGCCCACACCACCCTAGGGCGCGGCAGAGGGGGCCCGCGCCCTAGGTGCGTGTGGGGCCCTGGTGGCCCTCCTCTGTTGCTTCTTCGCTCCGTCAGGCGTGTTCTGGTAAAATAGGGACCCCGTGTAGTTTCGTCCAATTCCGAGAATATTTCCAGACTAGCTTTTCTGGAATACAAAAACAGCAGAAAACAGGAACTGGCACTTCGGCATCTTGTTAATAGGTTAGTCCCAAAAAATGTATAAAAGTGATATAAAGTAGATGCAAAACATGTAGCAATTGGTATAAAACAAGCATGGAACATCAAAAATTATAGATACGTTTGAGACGTATCAGCCCGAAAGTTGATTTCCTATCATCCTTGCAACCGGCCCAATCCGAATCCGTGTACCCGGCAAGAGAGAAATTAGTGCCCTTTGGGTACCACAAACCAAACCTTGGGGTATCAACCAAATATCGAAGGATTCTATTGACCGCCACCATGTGGCTTTCTTTAGGAGCGGCTTGATACCTTGCACACACCCCTACACTCAACACAATATCGGGTCTAGATGCACAAAGATAAAGCAAAGAACCAATCATAGAGCGATAAAGTTTTTGATCAACATCGATACCGTCGGGTTAAGTTCAAGATGGCATTTGGTGTCCATGGGAAACCGCTTCCCTTAGCATTGTGCATATTGAACCTCTTGAGCATGTCTTGGGTATATTTGGTTTGAGAGATGAAAGTCCCTTCATTCAATTGCTTGATCTCAAAACCGAGAAAGAACTTCAATTCGCCCATCATAGACATCTCGAACCTATCGGTCATAAGCTTTGAAAATTCATCATTGAAAGCTTTGTTAGATGAGCCAAATATAATATCATCAACATAAAGTTGGCATATGAAAAGCTCCCCTTTGACCCTCTTGGTAAAGAGAGTGGGATCGATTTGCCCCAATTCAAATCCACGGTCTAGCAATAGCTCTCTTAGGTGCTCATACCAAGCACGAGGTGCTTGTTTGAGACCATAGAGCGCCTTATCAAGCTTGTAGACATGGTTAGGGAATTTAGGGTCCTCGAAACCCGGTGGTTGCTTAACATATACCAACTCCTTTAAAGGACCATTAAGAAAGGCACTTTTCACATCCATTTGTTGCAATTTAAAGTTATGATGTGATGCATATGCAAGAAGGATACGGATGGACTCAAGGCGAGCCACGGGTGCATAAGTCTCTCCAAAATCAATGCCTTCAACTTGAGAGTACCCTTGTGCAACCAATCTTGCCTTGTTCCTCACAACCATTCCATGCTCATCTTGCTTGTTCTTGAATATCCACTTTGTGCCTATAACATTGCGGCAATCTTTTGGCTTCTCAACTAGATTCCACACTTTGTTGCGCTTGAAGTTATTGAGTTCATCATGCATAGCTTCTAACCAATCCGGATCTTCAAGAGCTTCAAACACTTTCTTTGGTTCCACCATGGAAATATGAGCTTGATGTTCACTAAAGTTTGCCAATTGCCTTCTTGTGGTAACACCTCTCTTGTGGTCACCAAGGATGTTTTCTAGACGGTGACTCTTTATTTTAAAGTCTTTTCAACTCTTGCTTTACGACGGGCTTCGATATCTCTATTGCATCTTGGAGGTATCTCTTGATCATCTTGATCATTTGAGTCCCCGTCTTGACCGGAATGTTGACCTTGATCATCTTGAAGCACATCTTCAACAATGAAGGAGAGGGTTGATCTTGGTCATGACCTTGGCTAGCATCAACAATAGGAGAACTTGGTTCTTGCATAGCAACTTGGTCAACATGAGGAGGGTCTTGAACTTGTTCTTGGGGTGGTGCATCATTTGCTTCCATGATAGGCGCCGTTTCAACTTGTGATGAAGAGGCCTCCACTTGAATGGAGCTTGGACTTGCTTGAGGAGACTCGTAATGAATCTCAACGGGACGATGGAAACCAATGCCCATTCTTCTTATAGCATCTTGAGGCTCTTCATTATCTACATCACAAACATGAAATTGCGCCACTTGGGAGCCGTCATTCTCATCGAACCTCACATCACAAGATTCTATGACTTTCCCAACGGTTTTGTCATAGACTCTATAGGTGTGAGATTCGGCACCGTACCCAACAAAAACACCCTCTAAAGCTTTAGATTCAAATTTAGACAAACGAACACTTTTGTTCTTATAGAAACACTTACAACCAAATACTCGGTAGTAGGAGACATTGGGCTTGTTGCCGGTGAGCATCTCATAAGATGTAAACTTCTTGCCAACGCGAAAGAATAGCCGGTTAGATGAATGACACGCCGTGGAGATAGCCTCGGCCCATAAGATAGCGGAGACTTAAACTCCGCCAACATAGACCTTGCCATATCCATGAGAGTCCGGTTCTTCCTTTCGGCTACACCATTTTGTTGAGGGGTATATGCAGCGGAATATTGATGACGAATCCCCTCTTCACTAAGAAACTCATTTAAGGTGTAGTTCTTGAACTCGGAGCCATTATCACTCCTAATGACCAATATAGGGACATTGTGTTGGCGTTGAACTTCATTGGAAAAGTCGATGACGGCTTGTTGGGTCTCATCCTTCGTCTTGAAGAAATAAACCCAAGTAAATCTTGAATAGTCATCAACAATCACCAAACAATATTTCTTCCCACCAAGACTAGGTTGAGGCACGGCACCAAAGAGATCAACATGAAGAAGTTCCAATATCCTCTTTGATGAAATGATGGTCTTGCTTGGATGGGGAGAATCATGCATCTTTCCTTCAACACAAGCCCTACAAAGACGATCTCTAGAAAAAGAAACATTGTCTTTTAGTCCAAGAATGTGGCCACCCTTGTGAAGACTTTGCAAAGTTCTCATGTTGACATGGGACAAGCGGCGATGCCACAACCATCCCACGTCGGCCTTTCCGAATAGGCATATTGCTTGAGTGTTGGTAGACCCCGAAAAGTCCACCACGAACAACTCATTTTCAACATACCCAACGAACATGACCTTTAGAGTCTTGCTCCTCAAGAGTACCACCATATCAATAGTAAAATGGACATCAAAATTCATCTTATTAAGTGCACGAACGGACATAAGATTGTAACCGAGGGACTCGACAAGCATGACATTTACAAGGGTGATATCCTTTGCAACTACCACCTTGCCGAGACCCGTTACCTCCGCTTTTGATTTATCACCATAGGAGACGGATGCTTGATTTATATTTGGTCCCAACTCCGTCATGATCTCTTGCTTCCGGTCATATGACTAGTGCATCCACTATCAACCACCCATTTAGACCCACCGGAAGCATAGTCCTACAAGAAATCATTGCTTGGTTTTAGGTACCCATTTCTCAATGGGTCCTCTTTTGTTAGCAACAAGGGTCTTAGGAACCCAAATAGATAAGCAATGTAACCATCATAAGGACCAACATATTTTGCATAAACATCCCCATAATAATCAACATAAAGAATGTAGTTGGGATTGTTATGCCCCGCAAAGTCACTACGAGTGGTCTTGCCCCTAGTGGCATTACCACCGCAATGGAGTCTTGGCTTGTGCGGGCTTGGCATTGGTGTTGCTCTTCTTCTTCTTTGCCTTGGCCACATAACCAAGACCCTCCTTCCCTTTGTGTGGCTTTTGCTCAAAAATTTGAGCAACAACCTTTTCTTTACCTTTAGGAATAGAGGTCTTGGCACTAGTGGCCTTGGCAAGCTCAACCTTCAACCTAGCATTTTCCTCAATAACATTTGCATGATCACAAGAGGGAGTAGAGGTGCTAGGTGAGTTAGATTTAGAAAGTTGAGTTTGAAGTTGCTCATGAGACTTGACTAGAAGAGAGTGGGTACTTTCCAAGGCCTTGTGAGCCTTGTTAAGTTTCTCCACATCCTCAAGGAGTCTAGCATTAGCAACCACAAACTCGGCTTTCTCCTTTTTAATCACTTTATATTTAGCAAAGACATGATCTCTATCCTTAATGATTTTAGCAATTATTTCATCATTTTTATCATCAAGAGACTCAATTCTTTCCTCAAGAGAGGTTCTATATTCACTCTCTTCTTCAAGAGAAGCATTCAAGGATTCTATGGAAGCATTCAAGGATGCTATGGTGAGAGAATCCTCTCTCTCAATTTTTCCCTTGTCATCAAGGATTTCTTCGGCCGCATCAAGTTGTCTCAAGAGAGACTCAACATATGCCTTAGTTTCACCTTGCAAGTTAGCCACAATAGTATCGGAAGCAACAAGTTCTTTCTTAATCACAAGACTAGTTTTATCATCTATTTCATGCATAGTCTTGGGAGTAGAAGATGATACCTCGGTGACGTGAGCCATGAGGCAACGAGCGGTGTTGATGGAGAGGTTCTCATTGGGGGATTCGAAGAGAGAAGGAGGTGGAGTTGATACAATGGCCAAAGCGGCCACCTCACGAGTGGGTTCTTCTTCTTCTTCGGAATCCTCGGAAGGATACTCTTCTTGAGTCATCAACACAATTCTTGGTGCTTTCTTGAAGAATGGCTTCCTCTTGACAAAAGGCTTCTTTTGTATCATGTTTGATTCGCCCTTGAGGACAAGCCTTCCACCGTTTTGCTCTCTATTCTCATAGGACAATCTTTGATGATGCTTGTTATGACAATTGTAGCAAGTCTTTATCCTATTAGCAAACTCCTTCTTCCCACTTGGATTGTTTGTTCGATCAAGTTGAGCCTTTGCCTTGGCCGGGTCATTCCAAAATGTCCTTGTTGCAAGAGCTATGTGACCATGGAGGGCTGGTTCAAGTTCATCGGGAGGAAGGTTGTTCGGGCATGCTTCAACTCATCATGTTCATCAAGGCACACAACCTTGGCCTTCAAAGCAAGAGAGGGACCTTGCTTCATTCCCATGGCCCTAGCACGGTTGTCTAGAGCATTCTTGGTGGCAACCTTGGAGGCTTGCATCTCTTGCATAACTTCATTGGATGTCATCTCAAGGTAGTTGAATTTTCCTTGAATGGCCTTCAAGTCAACGGGCTCGAAGGGCATGAGAGCATTCACATACTTCCTCTTGATCCAAGCATCATCCACATAGGTTGCCCCAACATTATGAAAGGCTTTGGCAAGAATGTTGAGTCTTCCATACATCTCTCATGAGTTTCATTATCAAGCATGTAGAAACCTTCGGCCTCATTGCTCAAGCATCATATCTATTCCTCTTCATGCTTTCATTTCCAAGAAATGCCACCTCAAGGCACTCCAAGCTTCTTTGGCGGTGGAGACGTTTTGAATGTGATGAAGACCACTTTCTCCAACGGCAAGTTCAATCATGTGGAGAGCGGAAGCATTGAGTTGTTTCTCGGCCACCTCTCTTCTTGTCAAGTTGTTAGGATTCACGGCCTTGTATCCCTCTTGAATGATCCTCCAAAGCTCGATAGAGGAACTGTTGATATGAGATTTCATTAAGTGTTGCCAAGTAGCAAAAGCCAATGCATTAAGTTTAGGAGGTGGACCCAAAGGGTTTATGCGAGTATGATGGATAGGTGGGTCGGGAGAGTACACAAAGGGAACCCCATGGTACTCCGGCTTCCCACCTTCGGGAGTGGTGGTAGATGTGGAAGATTTCTTAGGGTCGGTTTCTTTATCTTCAACCCCTTTCTTTTCCTCTTTTCCCTCCTCGGTATCACCGTCATGGGAGGTAGCGGAGTCATCTAGTGGGGTGGTCTCCTTAGGAACCTTGCCACTTGCGAGTTGTGTGATCAACTCACGCATCTCGGCAAATTTGGTATCCATGGACGATATCAAAGATGTCTCCATCAATTTGAGATCGGCCATGGATGCCGTAGTGGCTTGGTCATCCAGGGATCACCATCACTTCGTGTCATACTTCTCTTAGGCGGTTAAGCCCAACAAGAGAGCCGAGGCTCTGATACCAATTGAAAGGATCGTATGACACCTAGAGGGGGGGGTGAATAGGTGCTACTTCAATTTTAGTACTTTTTAAATTAGGCTTGACACAAAAGGTAAATTCTCTAGATATGCAACTATGGTGAATTTACCTATATGACAAGCTAGCAACTAACAAGTACACTAAGTAAAGACTAAACAAGGATAGAAGTAACCGAAGTGAAAGCACGCGGAGACACGGATGTAATCCCGAGTTCCTCCTTTTTAGGGGAGTACGTCTCGTTGGAGAGGTGTGAGCTACCACGAAGGTCAAAACTCAACCGCCACAAAGGCGGACGCACCTTCTTCTCCGATGAACCGCACCACAAAGGTTTGGTTCACCTTCCACTATCGGAATCCTTCAAGGCGGAATCCGGAGCCCTTACAACAACGATCCGGGGCACAACCCACAAGAGGATTGGGGGCTCCCGAACAGCTACAAATCTGTCACAAAGACAACAAGTGAGTACAACAAGAAGCTAGGTTTTCCAATGGAAATCCTAGCAAGGGTCCCTCAAGTGAATGAGGGGGAAATGAAGAACGGCTTGGTGAAGATGTAGATCCGGGGCTTCTCCTTCAATCCTCCAAGTATCAACGAGTTTGGGTGGAGGGATTGGGAGATCTATCAAATCTTGAGCTTGCAATAATGGAGTTCTTCAATGTGGTCAAGCTGGTTGTCCAGAGGTAGGTGAAGGGGTATTTATACTCCTCTTCGAAAAATGGCCGTTGAAGAGGTAAGTTGTTGCAGCGCAGGAGAAGATCCGGTCTTGAGGCCGGCCAAAACCGACCTGAGGGCCGGACCCCCACCCGAGGCAACCGGCCTGGGGGCCGGCCAAAACCGGCCAGGGGACCGGACCTCCACCCGAGGGAACCGGCCAGGGGGCCGGCCAAATCGGCCAGGGGACCGGACCCCCACCCGAGGCAACCGGCCTCTGGGCCGGCCAAAACCGGCCTGGAGTCCGGGCATGCGGCCGAGACGGCCGGCCTCTGGCCCGGTCTGGACCGGCTGGAATGCCGGCTTCCTCGCTGAGATCTTCCTCCCTTCACCTCAACATTTTGACACACCATCTTTCTTCCCTTTTTGCATAGAGAGAGATCCACTAATATCTTTTGATATATAAGGTCATATTTCCTGTAGACACTTAGCGGTGTGTTAAATTCTTCCAAGTGTTGTGATCAAACATCAAAACAGGATTAACGGATTTTGTACTTTCAGAGGTGGGCACAGAAGAATGTGATGACGAGTCTCTCCAGTATGATCGTCAAGGGAGAAATATGTGAAGGATCAGCGGTTTATATCGATGCTATAGACGACAAGAAAGGGTTAAAATTTGAAGTTGCAAAAAAGGTGTCAGATCCGTTGAGGCTAGCCGTGGGCGATATGTTTCCTAGACAAATGAAGAGACGATGACACTAACGTCCTACATCTTGTACCTTAAACAGAATAAAGTGTGTACATCATGCAAAAGTTGGCCGTCGTGCAGTAGAATTGAAATCCATACTTTCTTCCTTAAAAAAATGGTTAGTCCTGTTGAGGTTTGTGCCTATTTAACTTCGGAAGAAGCACTAAGAGAATAATATACCGAATCGGTACGGCTCCTCCCAGGCGATCCAAAAAGCAATCTGGTCTTCATCCCTCTCACCTGGGAACCTACCGGTCCTCCTGCCTCCGGCGGCCCTTGGCTCGGAGGTCCTGCTCGTATTTGGGACAAGAAAACCCGAAGAACATAATGACATGTTGTGTGATTCTTCACAACATGATAATCGAGAATGAGAGGGACTTGGACTTGGAGTTGGTCTACGACAATGTTGGTAGCCGTGTGTAGCAAGCTAGAAACCGAGATTGAGAATGCTAACACCCACAGCCAACTTCAGAAGGATCTCATCAATCACATCTAGCAGTTGTGTGGACAGTAATCTGCCATTTTTATTCATTGATTTCATTCATGTGTGATTTGAACCATTATTTACATTCAGCGCAATTCTTCTATTGGATTATTGTTTAATTCATTTGATTTTCATTTCATTTGTAATTTGAACCATTATGGTAATTTGGATTAAGTTTGTATTGTAAAATTAATAATATTTATATTTTAGTTCATATTGCTTTCATACTTTTTATGTCAAATGACACATATGTGTTGAAATGCTAAAAAAAAACATGTGTCTCAAGGGTTGGATTCGGCTGCGGTCGAAAAGAAACCGTAAAGCCGAGCGGTAATTACATCTGAATTTTGGAGCATCTTTGGTTCAAAAGAATTTCATATGAATTTTGGAGTATTTCATTCCATTAGAAATTTTTCTGGGACTTCTTTGGTTTATAGGATTTGAATTCATATGAATTTTTCGTATGGTCTACTTTGTATGTAATTTCAGAGGGAAAAATCCCATAGGTCCTACCTCATGATTTTTTTAGGACATGCACACAATTGTCTTAATCCCAAGTAGCTTCTAACTTGTACCCTCACGTAGTTTTCAAAAATAAATTTGGCAACAAACTAGGTGCAACCGAACACAAGTATAAAGTTCTTTTTTTTGTGGGAGCGTGTGCCGTAATATGATCGCTTTGGGTATGTATAAATGACAAAATTTCTAGTGATGAAATATTTTCTCTAATGCAGGTCATCTATCAGTGCACGCATATGCCTCGTTCATGGTCATCTCTACAACAAGTGGACTTTCAAGACCCGTTTATGGAGGAGTCTAAACGGTTGGAGGATAGGATGAGAGATATTTTTCTCCCACATGGGTGACAGTGCGATCTACGGCTTGGCCCTCCAACTTCTTAGGTGTTCTCGAGCTCTCTATGATTTTTGTACTTCGTCTGTTATACTTTTTATATTTGTTCCGATTGTTTTGGCTGTGTACATTGTTGCTACGCAGAGGCCGAGTGTAGTACTTTGTATTCTCAAGATATTATGAGTAATAAAATACCGTTATGGAAAATAATCCTGGGTTTTTTGCAGTACAATCAAACGACATGTATTACAATTTTTTTGTTTATCAATTCACACATAATTCAACATTTCATTTCATTATATTCCTACGATTTTCCTATTCTTGCATTTTAAAAATCTAGCGAACCAGACATGTCATAAGGTCTTGTAAGCTGTAACACAGGAATAGTAAAAAAATAGTTCGGTTTCAAAGAAAAAACGTAGAAAGTTCACAGTCCACTTGAGCCTCGTTTTCAAATTTCTATGCACGAAGAACGAGACCGAAATATTTAGTGACATAATTTTATCCTAAATATTCTTTCTCATGACTTTGATTAGACCACATTTGTTAGGATTCATATGTTTTTCCTATTCATGTGAATCAAACTCCTAAATTTATGTGTTTGTCAATCCTAAAACAGAAACCTAGTATGTTGCTTTTTTTTTTTTTGCGGAGGCAACTTGCTGACCAATGTGCTGAGACAACAAGATGCATGTCTAACAAAATGGATCACCCTAACATCAACACACCAAAAGGCGCTAGCACGGGCATTTCCTTCAAGTTCAGATTGTGTGGGGCTTTGCTAGTAGAGAACCTACACGTTTTGATTTCTGCTTGCACCACCATTTCTTGTACCTTTCGTCTTGTCTACTAGCTAGACACGGATAGGATGGCTCTTGGCTCTCGCGACGCGACAGGCGTCTCGCCTGGCGACGGCGCCGGGCGGCGCCCGCGGTGTCCCCCAGAGCTCAGAAGTGACCGTGCCGACGCCGCCCCGTGGGTGGGGAAGCTCGGTACCTTCTTCGACGTCCTGGCAGACCTCGGCGAGGAGTGGGACGACGGTGAAGAGAGTGAAGGGTCACTCTCTCCCCGTCGGGACCTGCGTCCGCCAGCCTCGGTGATTTCCTTTCTCGGGCTAGTGGTTGGCCGTCCGTGGGAGCGGCGCCGACGACTGGCACGAAGTCTCCGGCTGAAGTAGCATCTCCGGCAGAAGGCGGCAGCGGCGCAAGGGGCGCGGCGGCCGAGACGTTCTCCATTGAAGAACACAACTTCCCCCCGCTCGCATCTGAGGTGCACCTCCCCAGCGACGCCCCACCGTTGCCATCACTAGGGGTAGTGAGTTTGCGCATCGGCTCGCTGGATGTTTCTCTGCCATCGCCGGAGAAGGCGGCGCCGCCATCCCCAGATCTAGGGTTTCTGGGGGTGGAGACGACCCTGTGCGAGCAACAGCCTTCTGGGCCGGCAAGTGAGGTTGGGCCTTGCTCGGGTGCTCGGCCCAACAGCGGTTCCTCCCCGCGGGTGGTCAGCCCATCTGCGCAGCCCAAGGACAGCTCCCAGACGACCAGGCCCACTCAACCAAAAGCTACTCATTTATATCCCTGGCGTTGGATCCCCTCCGGAACCCTAGATCAGAACTTAGGGTTTCTAGCTCCTCCAAGAGACGTGCGCCGCAACCGCATTCGGGCAAAGCGCCTCACATCTCTCTCCAAGTCCGGCACGAACTCGCCTCCCTCCGCCATGGACCGCGGCCGCAACGACGACGACCGCAGGGGCAAGCGATCCTACGACGAGTATGCCGGAGGTGGGGACCGCCGGGATCTCAGGGAGCGACTGCAGCGGGAATACGCGGAAAACCGCCGGCAAGAACGTGAGCAAAACCGCCGCCGCGAGGAGGAGCGTGCGCGCGACGCTAGGCCTCTGTATCCTCCCGCGCCATACCCACGAGGGCGTGAGTATGGCCGTGGCGGTAATCACAGCAACAACTCCAGCAGGATTCCTCCGCGGCCGAGCCCACCTCCAAGACTTCCAAATCCGCCCCCGAGACTTCCAAATCCGCCACCTAGACTGGATCCGGAGAGCTCGGCCATGGGGGCCGCAGCCTCAAAGGAGCCGCAGTCGGCAGACACATCCAAGATCATGTGCTACAAGTGCAGCCAGCTAGGACACCGGCAAGCTGAGTGCACCCAAGAGGCGTTCTGTGTCAAGTGCCAGCGCATTGGCCATCTCTCGGCCATGTGCGTTGAAGATCGCAATGTGCCCTACTGGGCGGGCTTCGGGCGCAATGGAGTGGGTTTCATGTGCCTGGATGTGCCATCTGAAGAAGTTCTGCAGGCCAGTCTGAATACGGCCACGCTTTATGTCGATGAAGCCATTCTCTCGGCGAAAGAAGTTGAAGCTGAGTTCAAAGATCTGGTCCAAGAAGATTGGGATTGGCAAGTTAAGCAGCACAGCGAGTCGGACTTCGAGCTAGTCTTCCCTTCCCAACAGCTGTTGAGGATGGCCATCCGGGGTGGGGGTGGTAGCATCCGACTGCCCCTATCCAGAGCAAGGGCTCTGGTAGCGGAGGGTCCCATGGTGGTTCAGACCACATCTGAGCTCGCAGAGACCTGGGTCAAGCTGCATGGGGTCCCATCGCAATACAGACACGTCGACAGGCTCATGGTTGGGACCAGAGCGGTGGGTCGACCAATGGAGGTTGACTCGCAAACCCTAGAGCTCCAAGACGAACCGGTGCGGATGAAGTTCGGGTGCCAGGCCTCGGTTCCGGTGGTTGATTATATTTTCCTGTGTGTGAATGGCCAGTCCTTTAAGGTTAAGGTGGAGGTAGAAAAACCTAAAAGTAATTCAGCTACTCCCCCTCCGCCACCACCTAAGAAAGGCAAAGACAAGGACAAGGATCATGATGATCAGAAGCATTTGAACGTGAGCTCGGATGAGGATTCAGACACCCACCCATCGCGCAGGGGCAGTAGAGAGAAGAATGCTAGCCCTCCTGCACCGCCCAAGGGTGGGAAAAATGGGGGAGGCCACAAATCTGCAGCATCTCTTAGCACTCCGAGACAATCGCTTGGGCTTGCTCCCCAGAAGGAGAAGGACTCCCAACTCCCGTTGGTGGCACAAGACGCAACGCTGGATCCCCAGACCGCCCCTCCGCAGAAGACAATGCCAGAGCCGCTTATCAACCAATACGGCTCGTTTCTATCTCGGGACATGCCAGTTCATCTGAACATAGAGAAGAGGTCCGAGACGGAAGCGGATCACCCAGCCCTAGAAGCATCAAAGCAGATAGAAAACTCTGCAGCCACCGTTACCGTCTCTGACCAGCCCCCGCCATCGCCATCCATCACTAATGATTCTACCTTGGACCCAAATAAGGCGGCCTCGTTTACTGTCAGTCCCTCGGTGGTGGAATCGAGCGACCTGGACCGCAACAGAGAATGGCGCAGCAAGGCCAATGAAGACAGAGCTGCTAGGGTGCGGACCGCACCCCTCCCGCAACCAGACTTCACTGATGAATCGCCGCAGGCAGGAAGCGTCCAGAACCCCTCTCCAGTGTCGCAGCTGTTCGGGAAGGTGATCCCGGAGCTGGCGGCACCGGTTGCAAGAGCCCCAAGAAGCGCGTCCATCCCTTTTCCAGCTACTTCTCAGCGGAAGAGCGTTCGGGGTGAAGGGCGCACTGAGGGACCAGTCCTGGAGAGGGCGATCCAACTGACTAAGGAGAAGAACAAAACAGGTACTTCAGCTGCAGATTTTACTGTTTTTACCGATCTTCCAGATTCGCATTTTATGAGAGTAGCTGTAGATAGCTCGGTGGTTTTTTCTGATACGGCGGGTCCTCCCGCTGCGATTATTTCTATGTTCCGTGCTGCTGAGCTTGCGCAAGCTGAGTTGGCTCTTGCGCGAGAGAAAATCAAAGCAGATTTAGAAGCCGCAAAGATAGAAGCGACAAACGCAAAGGCGGCAGAGGCAGCAGGGGCTGCTTCTGCCCCGGATGCGACAACACCAAAAGAAGCTACTCAGACAAGAAGAAAGGCCAAAACCTGCGAGAACCCTAGCTCGGGCCCAGCTAGGCGTACTCGGGGACGAGCCAAAGCGACCGAGTCGCCGGCAAGGAAACCATACACCCGCCAAGCACGGGCAAAAGGAGGGGTTCCTTAATGCGAGCTCTATTTCTAAACATCCGCGGGTTCGGTGCACCGGGGCGCCGAACACTGCTAAAAGAATACATCCGGAAGCATAGGATTGATGTGGTTTGTCTTCAGGAAACAATCAAGCAGGATTTCAGCGATCAGGAACTCAGAAGCATTGAAGTAGGGGAACAATTCTTTTGGAACTGGCTCCCGGCCATCGGGCACTCCGGGGGCCTGCTGTTAGGCGTGAGGGATAGCCTACTCGAGGTAGGAAATATTGACAGGGGTCAATACTTCCTCAGTTTTTCAGCCCTTCACAGACCATCCAAAACCATTCTCGAGATCATAGGTATCTACGGTCCGGCGGACCATAGTAACTCTGAAGCCTTCCTTACTGAGGTGTCGTCCAAGATTGACAGGTGTCAACTCCCAGTGGTGATGGGAGGAGATTTCAACTTAATCCGGGGAAGCGAAGACAAAAACAACAATAACTTAAATTGGCCGAGAATTAATCTGTTTAACGCTCACATTGCTGGCTGGGGTCTACAGGAAGTGACGCGCTCGGGGGCGCGGTATACTTGGACCAATAAAAGGCTCAACCCAGTAAGATGTGTGTTGGATAGGGTGTTTATTTCGCCATCTCTCGATGCTCTATGGCCTTTATGCACGCTCGTGGCAGAAACCAGCCTCGGGTCCGACCACACACCGCTTATTCTTGACTCGGGAGAGGGCTCCCTGGTCCGGAGTAATCGCTTTTTCTTTGAATCAGGTTGGTTCGAGGTGCCAGGCTTTCAACAAGTTATGTTAGAATACTGGGGGAACCTAACAAAAAAGGTCGGAGGGCGAGATATCATCGACTGGTGGATGTTTATGTCCCGGGGGACTAGACAGTGTCTTAGAGGGTGGAGCCGCAATCTGGGCAAGGCCTCTAGGGAAAAGAAGGCCTCCCTGCTTGCCCAGATCCAGGATATTGACAGTAAGGCGGACGCTATGGATCTGGACGATGACGAATGGGCGTTTCGCTATCACCTAGAGGACCAACTCTTGCATATCTATAGATGCGAAGAGGAATATTGGAGACAGAGAGGGAGGATTAGATGGGCGCTCCAGGGGGACGCCAATACTGCTTATTTCCATGCCATTGCGAACGGCAAGCGTCGGAGATGCAACATTTCCTCGCTTACCACGAACATTGGTACCACTATTACCGGAAAGATCGAGCTCCAGAAGCATATCTATGATTTCTATCGTGACCTTCTTGGATCCTCCACGCCGCGGCATTGTGGTCTTGCTCTTGACACCTGGGGGGTGGATAGACAAGTTTCACAGGACGAGAACGATCGTTTAGCACTTACCTTCTCAGAATCAGAACTAGAAGTGCTGGTGAAAGAGATGAAGTCCGACACGGCACCGGGACCGGACGGGTTCCCTGTGCTGTTCTTCAAAAAATGCTGGCCCTTGGTGAAACACGGTGTTCTCCACATTCTCAATGACTTTATCCTAGGGAGGATAGACATTTCGAGGCTCAACTTCGGGGTGTTGACCTTGATCCCAAAAATTCAGGGGGCTGAAAATATATCCCAATTCCGACCCATAGCTCTCATCAATGTGATTTTCAAAATTGTGTCCAAAGCGTTTGCCTCCAGACTTGATCCTATTGCTCACAGGATAATCAGCCCTAATCAGACCGCCTTCATCAAAGGTCGTTTTATTCTTGATGGGGCTTTGGCTCTTCACGAAATTGTACATGAACTCAAAAGCAAGAAAATGGGTGGCATTCTCCTAAAGCTGGACTTTGAAAAGGCCTATGACAGGGTAAACTGGGACTACCTCATTGAAGTGCTGCGCCGGAAAGGTTTCGATGCGGGCTTCATTCATAGAATTTCACAGTTGGTTTCGGGTGGACAAACCGCGATATCGATCAACGGAGAGATGGGCCCCTTCTTCCGTAATAAGCGAGGGGTGCGTCAAGGGGACCCCCTATCGCCTCTTCTGTTCAACTTCATTGCAGAAGGGCTGTCAGCCATATTGTCCGCTGCCAACGTGGCGGGGCACATTCACGGGGTGGTGCCGCACTTGGTTCCAGGGGGAATCACTCACCTACAGTATGCTGACGACACGATCATTCTGATCCAGAACAAGGAGCTGGATATCGCTAATCTAAAGTTTCTGCTGATGTGCTTTGAGAACATGTCTGGGCTTAAAATCAATTATCACAAAAGCGAGGTTTTTGTTCTGGAAGAACCGCTTGAAAGCAGACAGAGGATTGCCAGACAGTTGAATTGCAATTTAGGGTCGTTTCCTTTCATCTACCTAGGGCTACCTGTCTCGGACAAAAAGCTAACCATTGAGCAGTGGTTCTTCCTGGTTCAGAAACTTGCAGACAGAGTGGAACCTTGGATTGGTAGATTCCTCTCCTCGGGTGGCAGACTCGTTTTATCCAACTCTTGCCTTGCTAGCCTTCCCATGTTCGCGATGGGTTTATTCCTCTTACAGGACGGGGTTCACGACCAGTTCGATTCGCACCGCGCCCGTTTCTTTTGGGAAGGAGCGGGAACTAAAAGAAAGTACCATATGGTGAACTGGCCAGACATGTGTAGACCAAAGAACTGTGGTGGCTTGGGTATCTTAAACTCAAGGAAAATGAATGTGGCGCTGATGCTAAAATGGGTGTGGAAGCTCTATCAGCTTGATGACTCGATCTGGGCAGTTCTCATTAGAGCAAAATACAATGCTGCGGGGGATGTCTTTGCAAGCTCGGACCGAGGGGGTTCGCAGTTTTGGAAGAGTATCCATAAGATCAAGCACCTGTTTAAACTGGGTGCGAAGCATAGGGTGCAGAATGGACAGCGTACGCTCTTTTGGCATGATTGGTGGACCGGAGAGGGCCCTCTCAGTCTTGCTTTCCCTTTGCTGTTCAGTATCTGTGAGGATGAGACGATTTCGGTCGCTCAAGCGGTCAGCGGGGGCTGTCGTTTTAGGCGATCTTTGGATCCCGTAGGTCTGAACCAGTGGTTACAGTTGGAAGAAGTTATCAGAGCAACGAACCTGAACACAGCGGCGGACAGCGTGTCCTGGTCTCTAGACGCGTCGGGTAAATACTCTGTGAGCTCCATGTACAAGAAACTTTCTCAAGGCGCGACGATTGCTCAGTTCCAAGAAATTTGGAAAGCCAAAATTCCCCTCAAGATTAGAATCTTTTCCTGGCAACTTATTCTAGACCGCCTACCCTCTGGCGCACAACTCGCCACAAGGCAAGGGCCTTCTGACGGCAAGTGTGCCCTGTGTGGACAAGTTGAAGATGCCTCACACATCTTCTTTAGGTGCTCCTTGGCGGTCTTTATGTGGTCAGTCCTGCGCCAAGTCCTAGGGAGGACTTGGTGCCCACAAAACTTCGCACAATTCTTTGTAATTCTAGCTGATTTTTCTGGCCGTAGACGTAGATTGATTTGGCTTTTGTTTCTAGCTCAGGCTTGGGCGCTTTGGGCTGTACGAAACAAGCTATCTATCGAAAAGAAAACCATTTCGCATCCGGCTGACATTATTTTTAAATCCATGATCTTCTTACAGTCCTGGATACCTCCTCTCAAGGCGCAGGACAAGGAGGGCGCAAGGTGGTTGGTCGCAAAGCTTAGAGAACTCCATGCCGCTTGCCTTCCCCCAAGATAGGGCTGGTGCTTTTCGCTCGACGCTGGTCACTCTTTCTAGCTTTATTTGGCTAAGCTGTAAGCCGCAGCATGTTGCAACTTTTATTTGGCTAAGCTGTATGCCGCAGCACTGTAAAACTCTGTGGGAACCTCTAGCTTTGTTAACTCAAAGCTGGGCATTAATAAAATTGCCTTGTATCTAAAAAACCATTTCTTGTACGGTGCCCAAGATAACCCTGCCACACTCAACATGACGAACTTAGTGAAGTAAAGCATGGGATGGCATCAAGATATTGCAATTCGGTCACGAACTGTCCAACGAGATGGCTATGCAAAAAAAAATGTTTTGAACAGGGCTATACGAACTTGTAAAAAGCAATACAAGCAGTTAAAGACGACGGAGAATCGGGTGGCGACTGAGTTCGTCAACCGGGCCAACACTGTCGAGCGACATTCGCTACTACGCTAGGGGTTGTACTTTAGCTTAGTGAGGATAGAGATTTAGGATTGACCCCATATGTCTTATTAAGATGGATTATATTTTCGCAAGGAGGCAATATTTATGTCAGACGTTAACGATGTCTTATTAATCATAAAGCTCCGCGACTCCGGTCGTCGTGTGAGTCATACGTGTGACGGTGATATGTTTGTGGCATTGTATTTTTAGGCAATGATAATGCCAAATATTTGTGCCTGAAAAAAAAACTTAAATGTTTACTCACGTTATCAAAATTGCAGACCCGAACCAGAGGTCAAGAGAAGGACATCACATGACTCATGAGACAGAGAGTCAATCTGGGCCACCAGTCAAGCAGGGTATTTTCTGCTAAATCTGGCCGTTTTCTCGAACTAATGACGTAAATGGCCGCTCGGCAAAACTATTTTCAAATATGGCCGTTCGGCTCGGCGCCGACGTTGTGCAGTTCGGCGCCAGGCCAAATCGTCGCCGAAGCCGGGTCGGCGCCAATGGCAATGGCGCCAACCTCTTTGGCCGGTCTAGTGCCAGTTTTGGTTGGCGCCGGCTCGGCGCCATTGTCATTGGCGCCGAACTCAGCGGCCATATTTGGAAATAGTTTTGTCCGGGGCAGATTCGCCGTTAGTTCTACCGAGAGGCCATTTTTGGCAAAAAAAAAAAAATACTCAAGCAGGAGGATGAGAAGCCGTACGTGTTTCTGAGGGGAAAAAAGGTCGAGGAGAGAAAGGAAAAAGGAAAAAACAAGAAAAGAAATGATCGCTGCCCCCGTCACCGGCGACATCCCGGCCGGTGCGCCGCCGTCGCCTGCTCCGGCGGAGGAGGACTCTCCATCGTACGGCTCGGTGGTCCTCGGCGGCACCTTCGACCGCCTCCACGACGGCCACCGGCGCCTCCTCAAGGTGACCGCTGCAGAACATAGAAATTAGCTGGAATTTCTTTTTCTGTTTTCCTTCCGATTACATATCTTCCTTCTGGTTTTGGGTATTGTTGGGTGGCAGGCCTCGGCAGATTTGGCGAGGGATCGGATCGTGGTAGGCGTCTGCACGGGCCCCATGCTTGCCAAGAAGGAGGTGTGAAATCTCGCCTTATCCCCCAAAAGTGTTCTTCATTTTCCACCCTTGTTCATCAGTTCTTGGAGTTCTGATGCTTCTTGGTCCCTATGTAGTACGCTGAGCTTATCGAGCCCGTGGAGAAGCGCATCAAGGCCGTGGAGGATTACATCAAGGTTTGTGATGATCTTGTCCCCTTGGTCTCTGTGATTTCTGGTAGGAGAGGCTTAAAATGATTGGGCGGATAACTAGTAATGAGCTCGATTTGGTTGGGTAACTAGATCAGTGTGTTGCTTTTCTTTGAATATGATTTGGTTGCCGAAAAGGTGCAAGGTACTGGTAATTATTTGTTGTTTTGGTCTGTGGAGTGGAGATCTGCTGTCATAGAGAGAACTTTGTACCTGTGAACAAGTTTTTGTTCTTGCGCCTCCTAAAGCTTTCGATGCGCATTTAGAAGTTATACAGTGAGTTACTTTGAAATGAAGTTCTGTGGCATTTGAAGACATACTTGTTATGATTTGTGCGTGCTGTTCTACTTGCGAGTGTTATTTAGTTTTATGGTTAATAGAGAATCTCCTTGTACTACTAAAGAGCTCTTCGTAGTTATCTGATCGTTCTCTTTAGTATCGAAACGCTTAATGTGTCGAACAGTTTATAGAAAAGAAGTTAGCTTGTACGGAGTACTTAATTTTGGATACGAGTGGTTTCTAAGCGTTGTGAACAAGAGCTTATGGTCTCTGAACTTTAAGGGTTATCACTTGTTAGTTTCACATCGAAAGTGCTATTTGATACTCCGTGTGGGGTACCAGGAGGAGCTACCAAAAAAGTAAAAATGATCATGTGTTTGTTGTGTTTTATCCAGTTATCCGGTATAACATTTTGCAAAAGCTCATGATTGCTTTGTTGTAAAACGCAGTCTATTAAACCAGAACTGATAGTACAAGTGGAGCCTATTGAGGATCCATATGGCCCATCCATTATTGATGATAGGTTGGATGCCATAATTGTCAGGTATGTACATTTGCATAATCGCTTTTCTGGCATTTAGCTATTGATAACTATGCCATTTTTGTTCATTCATGCATGTTATATTGCCAGATGGTAAAATTTGTCCTTCCACTAACTTCAAAACTTTACTAAAAACACCTGAAATATATCGATGTTAAACTTACATATTTACAGTTCAATATTAGACTTCAATATATGATGTGTCGTAATCATGTAAAGTAGTCATTGTTTGATTTAAGCTTTGTTTGGTGTGCCTTATTTGACGTGGCACTGACGTTTATGTTTAGTAAGGAGACAATAAATGGTGGACTTGCTGTAAATCAGAAAAGAGAAGAGAAAGAACTACCACTTTTGAAGGTGTGATCATGTGTTCTATACATAGTATATTTTTATATAAATATGAACCTCCTAGTGGGTGGAGCATAACCGAACTGATGAACTGGGTTGCAGGTTGAGGTTGTTGATCTTTTATCTGGAGATACCGAGGGAGAAAAATTGAGTTCATCTGCTTTAAGGAAGCTCGAGGCAGAGCAGTCTTACCAACTGAAAGCAACAATAGCTAATCAGGAAGGTGTTTAGAGAGGAAATCATACTGGAACCCTGTTAGGTGCATACAAAAATCTAAGTGGTCCGTCTGAAGCTTGTTATGAAGAAAAAGTAATCAGAAATAGCATTGTGGTTACCTTTTTGATTGAATGGTCTTCAAACATCGCTCTATGGTCCTGTAACAGTATATTACTCCACTCTGAATGGCATGACCTTACAAACTCGATGTTGGTAAACTGGACTAACCAAATGTACACTTTTTTGTCCTGGCGTTGCAATCTGAATGTAAAGTCACCTCGAGGTCATTTGGAATAATGGAACAACTAAAAATTAATTTGGTGTCACTTATGATACATATTCATGTGATGTGTGCTTCCTAAGAACTCATGCAATATACTGTAGCAATTGCTTCATTCTGCTCCAGTTTTGTTCTTGGGCCTCTTGGCAGAAATAAGGTACGCACAGTTTACTTAAGTTGGTTCCGAATTAACAAGAGTGATTATTCTCATGGGGCTCATGGGTCATTGTGGTTAATGTGTACCCACTTCTAATTTAGGAACATTAAGTTATTTTTTTAGGGAAAGACCAGTTTTTTTCCCATAGGACTGGTATCCTTGTCCGATGCAAATGGTAAAAATGCTTATTCACGCTTTTTCTAGAATTTATCCAGCAATAAAGTATAATATTTGGATGGCAAAACCAAGCAGGAGATCTGGTGGCTGATGCACAACCATAGATTCACAACCCCTTGTCCACATCAATGGAGGGAGAACAGACAAAACCATCAAAATCCTGAGGTATAATAAACGTCAAAGCTTTTGTTGCAGCACGCAAAAAAGTTCTCACGCAGCACACACATAAATATTGCACACATGTCTGCTGGTAGTTCTCATGTTTCTATGGCCTGAAGTTGTGCTGGACTTTGGAAATGAGGTGACCAAGGCCAATAACTTGTCTCCATTGCCACCTCACAACTCACAAGAGCAGTGGTATGTGACCTCTATATATTTTCTTTACCAGTGTATGGAAGAACTCACTAAGATTTGTGTAGGAGTTAACTAATTATTTTCCCATTGTAGGGTTTTGTTTGAGTCCAGCATTTTCTTGCCCCTAGGAACTAACCCCTGTATGTTTTGATCCAACTTTGCATACAGAGATCAAGAAATGGCTTGTTCATCCACATTTAGAGTTGCCAGTGGGTTAGGATTCTTGGGGCCTTCCAAGATTGGTCTGAATTCTTTGAGAAGCAAAGCTGGTGTGCGGTCAGGAGCAAAGTATGTGGCACCAATGTGTGCAATCTCCTCTGCTAGGCCAGCATCGCAGCCTAGATTTATACAGCACAAGAAGGAGGCCTTCTGGTTCTACAGGTTCCTTTCCATAGTGTATGACCATGTCATAAACCCAGGGCACTGGACCGAGGACATGAGGGATGATGCGTTGGAACCCGCTGACCTCTACGGCAATGAACTCAAGGTTGTTGATGTTGGCGGTGGAACTGGGTTCACCACGCTGGGGATTGTCAAGCATGTGGACAAGGAGAATGTCACCCTGCTGGATCAGTCGCCCCACCAGCTTGAGAAGGCCCAGCAGAAGGAGGCACTGAAGGGGGTGAGCATCATGGAGGGTGACGCTGAGGATCTCCCCTTCCCAACTGATACGTTTGACCGCTATGTCTCTGCTGGAAGGTGATTGCTCTGACCACTTGTAAGGATATCTTGTACCTCCTTTGTATGTCCTGATCTGGGTTTGGTATTTTCTTAACCTTTTTCATCAACTATGCTATATATTTTTTCATCAACCATGCTTACAAACGGTTTTATTCTCCAGCATTGAGTATTGGCCTGACCCGCAGCGAGGAATTAAGGAAGCTTACAGGGTCGTGAAGCCTGGCGGGCTTGCCTGTTTGATCGGGCCAGTCCACCCAACATTTTGGTTATCTCGCTTCTTCACCGACATGTGGATGCTCTTCCCCACGGAAGAAGAGTACATAGAATGGTTCACTATGGCAGGGTTCGAGGATGTTAAGCTCAGAAGGATCGGGCCCAAGTGGTACCGTGGTGTTCGTCGGCACGGCCTGATCATGGGATGCTCCGTGACAGGCGTGAAGAGAGCATCTGGAGACTCTCCTTTGCAGGTACGTGTCACGCATCTGTAGCTCTAAGATTATATTTTCTCCATGCCAGTACTGTTCCAAGTGTGTTGCGGTCTCTTATCTGCTGCTATGTTTGTTCTTGCAGCTCGGCCCCAAGGCTGAGGATGTGGAGGAACCGGTGAATCTTCTAGCCTTCCTCTTCCGCTTCGCCATTGGGACGATTTGCGCGTCATACTACGTGCTGGTCCCTGTCTACATGTGGATCAAGGATCAGGTTGTTCCCAAAGACCAGCCGATTTAAGGGATCAGATGTGAAGACCCAGTCTAGGCTTCTGTATGTTAGCCACTTGTAGGGCTTATGATTCCCTGGTTATGTAATGTTTGCTCCTTTTTTTTATCTCATAATCTTGGGCGCAAAGGAGAATTTGTGCACTTGTGAAAAGATACAGAGTCCAGGGATGCAATATCCCTATTATCGGGGGAAAATGCGAATGAGCTTTGTGTAGCATCAAAATGCATTCTCATCATTCCTATAAATATAAGAGTTTTGATGCCAAAGTTTGAACTGAAATTTGGTGGTGTGCTGAATATATCATCAACTTGTTAGGTGAAAATTCGGTAAGTCTCCATGTGGTTGTTGAGATATCCGGTTCCTGGCATCAGTTACGGGCCCTCTTCTTACTCTATTGTTTTTCATAAGAGCATCTTCAACAGGTGATGTAAAATAGCAGCCTAAAAACAGTGTGATGTAAGATATACATCATTAAAAACATGATTTTTACATCACCGAAAGTGTCCAACTCTAACTGGTGATGTATTGTAGGGCATAACTTCAACTTCGCCAGTGGGTGATCTAAAATATTGGGTGATCTAAAATATAGGGTAGCCGCGTGGCAGCCGCACGTATTTTGTACTAAAACTTTGCACAAACATATATAAATTAATATAAATCTAGCAGCCTAAAAACAGTGTGATGTAAGATATACATCATTAAAAACATGATTTTTACATCACCGAAAGTGTCCAACTCTAACTGGTGATGTATTGTAGGGCATAACTTCAACTTCACCAGTGGGTGATCTAAAATATTGGGTGATCTAAAATATAGGGTAGCCGCGTGGCAGCCGCACGTATTTTGTACTAAAACTTTGCACAAACATATATAAATTAATATAAATCCATATTTGAACCACAAATAAAGTGCATGACACCAAAATCTTGTGATGTATTGTAGGGCATAACTTCAACTTCACCAGTGGGTGATCTAAAATATTGGGTGATCTAAAATATAGGGTAGCCGCGTGGCAGCCGCACGTATTTTGTACTAAAACTTTGCACAAACATATATAAATTAATATAAATCCATATTTGAACCACAAATAAAGTGCATGACACCAAAATCTTGCGCTCCTCGGCCGCCAACTACCTCTCTTGTGTCTCCACCTTGCGCTCCTCGGCGGCGGCTCTCCTCTCATCTACCGCAATCTTGCGTTCCTCGGCTGCATTCCTCGCCTCTATTTCTTGTAGTATCTTCTTCTCTTCGGCATACTCCTTCCGTGTCATCTCTATTGTTTCAAACTCTTCCTTGAGATCACTATCTCCGTTTTTTTATCCCTTTTTTTCTTCCATCCGGACTTTTTGTTCTGGTACTCGCTTTGCCAACGTTCTCTTCACCACTTGCATCATTCTCATCATCATCAACCGCTGCCGCCTTTCTCTTGTTTGGAATTTCATATAAATCCTTGTTCTTCCACTTCTCCTCATGTTCAAGCTCAGTCCAACAATGATGTAAAGTGAATGCTTTCCCTTTCTTCTTCTTTTCTTCTTTCTTCCCTTTTCATTGGCACAAAGTTTGAGCAATGCTCACCTACATGAAATATAAGTCACACGTGTTACAACCACTTGATCATTCAAAATAAAATGTACACATAAAACAGGAAGCAATACTTATCGTCATAGTTACAACCACTTGGATTCATTTTTTCCACATTTGACTAACAAGCAGACCATTTTTGACACTCATTATTTATTGTGTTCCATCGGTGGCATAGGGAAGTAGACGCTCTTTCAACGCCACTTGTTTTCGCTCATCGAAAAAAATCATCCTCAACCAATATGTGTTGGACGCTTGATCGGTTCCAATAACCGCATCAAGAGAAACTCCCTTCCATGCCGTACAAAGCAACACATCCTCGTTGTTACTGTAATTCCCAACTCTTCCCCTTGGATTAACAAAACCCTCCTCATCTATGTCAAGATTCTCTTCATCATCATGTGCTTCAAACTCTTGAGATGGAAAATCTTGATTTGCAACATTTGTGTATTGCAAAAAAAAGTTTCATCATCCACTCTACATTGTAATAAAAAATTAAACATGAATATATAAATCATACAAACATGAACATCTAAATCATATAAATTAAATATGAACATTTAAACATGAACAAGAAAATTACTCTGCGATCTCCATTCCCCAGGGGCTAATGGATCTCGAGCTGAAAAATATTCAAGCTGACCCTTTTAGCTGGGCCGGCGTTAGGAAACCTAGACGTCAAATTGGGCTGGCCCATCAGTGGGAAGCGCGACCCACCAGCGACGCAGCGGTTGCCTACCGTCGATTGTACCGAAAGACTCTGTGATCAATCTCCGCCGAGCAACTTGCCGAAAGTTATTACTCGGCCAGACAGCAGATCTGGTACGAGGCAAAGGGACCTAGGGTTTCTCTAGGTTCTGGCGATTCCGGCGGCGATCTGATCGCGATTCCGGGAGACCACCGATCTACCACGCCTCCCCCTCTGTTGTGGTCATCGACTCGGGCTGACCAAGGGGCTAGCCTTGTCTAGCTCCTCGGCCTTGGGAGATCGGCTGCTGTGGTTAAGGTTTGAGGCGGAAGGAGGGACTAGCTGCGATCGCCATGGCGGAGAGCTCAGGGCGAGGGAGGGAAAGTCAAGGAAGGACGTGGACGTGGATGAGTTGCTGAGAAATCTGAAGCTCCACGGGGAAGAACTCAATGATGTGATCCTTGGCCAGGAGGAGGTCAAGCGTTGGCCGGCGGCGAAGTGGCTTGCTGCGGCGAAGGTGCTGACAAGGAAGTCCTATAGTGTCAATTCTCTGAAGAACACGCTGATGTCGGCGTGGAACCCAGCGCAGGACGTGATCTTCCACGAGGTAGAGCCAAATCTGTTGGTGCTCCAAGCTTTTTGCCTCGGTGATTGGAAGAGGATCATGGAAGAAGGGCCGTGGCTCTTACGCAACTGTGCCCTCATGGTGGAACCTTTTGATGGTGCTACTCCTACACCAGCTGTGATCCCGAGGGGGGTCGAAGTCTGGGCACAGATACACAAGTTGCCCCCCTGTTTCGCAACAAGGAAGTGCTCGATCAACTTACAAGCAGGGTGGGCGAGGTAATCAAGACTGAACTGGCTGTTGTGCAGACCAGGAACGGGGTTTTTCACCGTGTGCGTGTGAAGCTAGACTTGATGAAACCTCTTACGCGCTTTGCCCCGCTCGTGTTGGAAGGAAGGGACCGTGTTTTTTTGCAAGACAAGTATGAGAAAATGTCGAAGCATTGCGAGTTCTGTGGTTTCATGGGTCACTCATATCTCGAGTGCGGCACAAGTGAACATGATGAGAAGGATCGCCACTTTGGTCCTTGGATGTTGGCAGAGGAGGTGTATTGGAAGCCTGGAACGCCAGGTGCACGAGTCCACAGCGAGACTCGGAATTTTGAGGGGAGTAAGGCCAGTGAGCCTGTGATGGGACGCGGCGGTGGCAGGGCTGGCCGTGGAGGCCGTGGAGCTGGCGGTCGGAATGCTCGCAAGTGGGTCGCAAAAACTTCAAGTACTGGCCGCAAGCATGACTCCGAGGAGGCAGGGCTGGGATCTGACCCTCCGGGTGAACTTGATGATACGGCTTCGAGCCCTCTGAAGCCACATGAGGGAGGAGGAAGTGATGCCCAGAAACAAGATACTTCTGGGGTGCGGAAGGAACTGAACATGGACGGGGCTGATGAGAGTGTGCCTCCCCCACCACCACAGTATATACCGCCTAGGGAGCGGAAGAAGCAGAACAATGCCACGGCAGCTGGGAAAGGGCACGTTGGAGCTCATCCAGACCAGGCCGAGCAGAGTGAGGAGGGCCAGACCAATGCTGGAAATGACATTGCCACGGAGGCGGCCTCCACGGAGGATGGCCGCCAGGCACAATGAGTGCCATGAGCTACAACTGTCGTGGCATGGGCGGTGCTGCGACAGTAAAGGAGATTCGCGATCTCACGAAGCGTTACACCCCCACCGTGCTTTTTGTTCTCGAAACTTAGTTGCATAAGAAACGCGTGGAGAATTTAGCTAGATCTATTGGCTTTGATAGAGGTTTTGCTGTTAGTAGTACTGGGCGTAGTGGTGGCCTGGGTCTTTTCTGGAACAATAATATATCTATTGAAATTTTGCCTTACTCACAGTATCATATTGATGCGGTTGTGTGGGAAGTAGGGAAGGAGTCGTGGCGAGTCACAGGAGTTTACGGTGAGGCACAAACGAACGAGAGGTTTAAAACCTGGGACATGTTGAAATTTATTCGTTCGTCATCGCCTTTACCCTGGGTTTGCCTGGGGGATTTCAACGAGGTACTGCATAGAAATGAACATGTCGGAGTGCAGGAACGGAGCTATGCTCAGATTGCGGGGTTCCGCGAGGCAGTAGAAGTGTGCGGATTGCAGGACCTGGGTTACCAGGGGCCGAGCTGGACATATGAGAAGAAGGTTGCGGGTGGCACCTATTGCCGGGTTAGATTGGACCGGGCACTGGCCACTGGAGACTGGTGCAGTCGTTTTCCTCTCACGACAGTAAGACACCTGACGGCGGCAGCGTCGAATCATTGCCCGATACTCCTATCCTGGGAGGAACCGATGCGACGTACGGGGCAGCAGTCACTGAAGCTGTTCCGGTATGAGGTGATGTGGGAGCGCCATGAGAAGTTTGCACCAATGCTTGAGCAGGTGTGGAATCAACCGGGTAAGGCGACTACTCTAGAGCAACTACAGGATAAAATTACATCGGTGTCGAGCTCGCTGCAGAGTTGGGGGGCGGGCACCTTTGGCAGTGTGCGCTAGGAGATACATAACCTGCGCGCCGATCTGCAGAGGCTGCGGGAAGACCCGGCACACGTGGGGCCGACCCACGTGGAACTCAAAACAGTCGAGCGGCTGGTGGAGCTTGATCATCGCGAGGAAATTATGTGCCGCCAACGTTCGAGAATTCAGTGGTTAGCGGAGGGAGACAAGAACACATGCTTCTTTCACTTGCGGGCAAGTCAGCGTAAGCGGAAGAACAAGATCAGCCAGCTCCGCAAACCAGATGGTGAGGTAACTGATGACCCATGTGTTATGGCTGGTGCTACTAATGAGTTCTATCGCGACCTATACTAGTCGGAGGGTACATCAGACATGGGGGTGGTGTTAGACACTGTGCTTGTACGTGTTACAGGTGACATGAACGAGGGATTGGTTTCTGCTATTACTAATTTGGAGGTCAAGGAGGCCTTGTTTCAAATGTTTCCCACTAAGGCACCGGGGCCAGATGGCCTACCAGCCCATTTTTTCCAGCGCCACTGGGATCTTTGCGGGGAGGAGGTGACACATATTGTGCTAAGAGTGTTGCGTGGGGAGGATGACCCTGCAGCTTTTAACAAAACCTTCCTGGTCCTTATTCCTAAGGTGGCCAAGCTAGAAGAGCTGGGCCAATTTCGTCCTATCAGTCTATGCAACGTCATTTATAAAATTGCGTCGAAGGTGTTGGCAAACAGACTGAAGATTGTTTTGCCTGAAGTTATTTCAGATGAGCAGTCGGCCTTTGTCCCTGGGAGGCTAATTACTGATAACATAATCATAGCTTATGAGTGCCTCCATTTCATGAAGAGGAACAAAGCACTGAAGCATAGATTTTGCGCCCTAAAATTGGATATGCGGAAGGCGTATGACCGGGTGGAGTGGGACTACCTTGAAGCTATCATGCTGAAGTTGGGTTTCCATCCATCTTGGGTTAACATGGTGACGAGAATGATTACTACGGTGTCGTTCTCAGTTTTGTTTAATGGGGAGCGGTTGGAGGAATTCACACCCTCTCGAGGTATTCGTCAAGGGGATCTGATATCGCCATATTTGTTCTTGTTAGCAGCAGAGGGCCTTTCGTGCCTGTTGAAGTCTAGAAGTGAATCATCGAACCTACAAGGCTTAAAGGTGGCTCCCACTGCCCCGGCGGTGAACCACCTGCTTTTTGCAGATGATAGCCTGTTGTTTATCAAAGCAAATGGAGATAGTGCTCGTGATGCGCGAGACACACTGGATGCTTACTGTCGGGCCTCAGGTCAGCGCGTGAACTTGGATAAATCCTCTATGTTTTTTAGTAAGCGTTGTCCTGTTACAGTGAAGCAGGAGTTGAAGACTATTCTCAATGTTCAGAATGAGTCACTTAACGAGAAGTACCTGGGGATGCCTTCCAATGTGGGAGATCAGTCAATGGTGCCTTTAAATATTTGAAGGACCGGATTTGGAAGAGGATCCAGGGTTGGTTAGAGCAATGTTTGTCGGCAGCAGGGAAGGATGTTCTCATAAAATCAGTAGCCATGGCTATCCCAATTTTCTCTATGGCTTGCTTCAAGTTGCCGAGGGGACTGTGCCAGCACATCAATTCTTTGATAAGGAGCTTCTGGTGGGGCTCCAAGGATGGCAAGAGGAAGACTTGCTGGGTTGCGTGGGAAGAGATGACGAAGCCGAAGTTCATGGGAGGACTGGGCTTTCGGGATATTGAGTTATTTAATCTAGCTCTATTGGCTCGTCAGGGGTGGAGAATTCTGCAAAACCCTGACACGCTGAGTGCTCGTGTGCTATTTTCCTAACACTGAGTTTCTGGATGCTGAACTAGGGTCTCACCCCTCCCAGGTTTGGCGTGCTATCATGGAAGGGAAGGCTGTCCTAGCTCAGGGACTAATAAGGCGGATCGACACTGGTGAAGATACTAACCCATGGAATGACAATTGGCTTCCTCAGGATGGAGTGCTGAGGCCGTATGCCTGTCGAGACGACGCCCCAAATCCGCCCCAGCGAGTATCGCAACTCATTATTCAGTCAACTCGGGAGTGGGATATGGCAAAGCTGAATACGTTTTTTCTTCCTATGGATGCTCAGGCTATCCAAGCAATACCGATCAGCACTCGGGCCCAAGCTGTTTTTTGGGCGTGGCATCATGAAAAGAATGGCATATTCACTGTGCGCTCAGCTTACCGTATGATTGTTGCTACCAAGGCGACAAGGGAAGCATGGCTGGAGGGTTCGGCAGCGAACTCTAATCACCAGGCCATGCAAAAAAGCTGGACCAAACTCTGGAGTATACATGTACCAACTAAATTGAAAGTCTTCCTTTGGCGTTTGGCGAAGCAATCGTTACCTACTGCTGATACCCTTCATCGGAGGCACATTGCATCGTCGAGTACTTGTGGAATTTGTGGCGCGGAGGACTCGTGGAGACACTCGTTGATTGACTGTACTATGGCTCGATGTGTGTGGGCATTAGCAGACGAAGATATGACTGAACATATCAGCCAAGCACAGGAACCGGAGGCGCGAAACTGGTTGTTCGCGATGATTGATACCTTGCCCCATGACCAACTCACGCTAGGCGCAAGGTGATACATGAAGGTACTTTCCAGAGCTCGTTGAGCACTCACTCGTTTGTTGAGAGTTTCATCTCGGAGCTTGGACAGATTCCTAAGCAAGCAAAGAAGGGGGGACGCCAATTGTGAAGCACTATCCTAAATGGATCCCTTCTGGCGAGGGCATTGCGAAACTGAATGTTGATGCAGGTGTCACAAGAAACAAGGATGTGGGTGTGGTTGCTGTTGTTGCAAGGACGGCGACGGGAGCATACTTGGGAGCATCGGCCGTAGTGTATGACGGCATCGCAGATCCTGAAACCCTGGAGGCCATGGCGATCAGGGAGGGTCTGAATCTGGCCAGCGATCTTCTCCTCCGAAAAGTCTGTGTGGCAAGTGATTGCCTCAATGTGATCAAAGCACTGCGGGAGAGGAACCTGGGACGTTACAGCAGTGTTTTACATGAAATAACAGCGATGGCAAGAACCTTCTTGGAGGCCTCCTTTGCTCATGAGAGTAGACTGTCGAACACTGAACCTCATGATCTGGCACGAGCATTGCTAGGCTTCCCGATGGGACGCCATGTTTGGTTTGTTAACCCGCCGGTTGGCGTTTGTATTCCAACACTTTTGATATTTGAATAAAGAGGCAGGATGATTCTCAAAACAAAAAAAAAACTTGCCGAAAGTTAGACGAGGAACAGAATATATACGATCGATGTGCTTCTCCACTCCACCAAATCAACATCAAACTGCGCGCGCGCGTGCGAGAGAGTGAGCGAGATGGCAGCGGCGAGGTCCCTGTGGCGTGGGGTGGGGCTGGCCGCGAGGGCGAGGACGAGGCGCGCCGGAGCTGCGCTCGGCAACCGCAGCCTGTGCGGCGCTCCACCACCACCACCTGGGCCCGCCGACGACCCCGACGAGTGGAGGAGGGACGCGAGGAGGCTGGAGTGGTTCATTGGCGACCACCTCACTGCTCTGGAGGAGCGGCAAGTAAGCCTGTGCAAACACGGTTTAACCGGTTTCGCGGGATCAGCAAGAACTTAACGGTTTGGGATGGTGTGGTTTAGACGGGTTAGGTGGTTCCGACGGTTTCAAACCGGTGGCCGACATGGAGAGCGCGGCGGCGTAGAGCGGCGTGGTGTCGCAGCTGAACTCGACGTCCCTCGGGTTGTGCTGGTACATGGAGAGCCCGGACGGGGACGCGCGGCGGCGAGGTGGTGCGGCTGCGGATGGCGAGCTTGCCGCGGCCGAGGAGGAGGTGGAGGTCCATCATGAGGCGCTTGAAAGCAGAGGCCTCGGCGCAGCATGTGGTACACGGCGCGCAGCATGTGGTACAGCCGCTTCCTGAGCCCAGCCTCCTCTGTCCCTCCCCCGTCGCCGCCGGCCGGGCGGACGTAGTCGACATCGAGGATGAAGATCTTGGCAGCTACGGCTCAATTCCTTGCATCTACAGGACTTATTCGACGGCGACGCAGCTCCTGGACATGACGGCTTGCCTCAAGGCAGCGTGTGCGGACGGTGATGATGAGTGATGATGGCGAACGGCAACGGCGCTTCGGAGCACGATCTGGACGAGCTCGTTCCCGGGAGGCATAGGAGGGGAAGGTGGCTCCGAGGTAGGGAATCGAAGGAGAGGAGCCAGGCCTAGCTCGTAGACATGGCAGCAAGGCTGGCGGTTGTCCATGGCGACGGCGTGACAAGGTGGTGGTGGTGGTGGAGCTTCGTAGCAAGGAAAACAGAGATTTTTTTTTTGGAAATGGAGGTCCTACCCCCAGCCTCTGCACCAAAATGGTGCACACAGCCGGTTTTTATTAATATAAAAGATGGAGTACAAGAAAGCAGAATCCAGCATTCGAACAACATCGACCCGGAAAGAAACCCTGAGGCCGCCTCGCAACAGTAGCTCCACCAGATAGCCACTAACCCTATGATACAAGACGAAAACAACGAATAATACACAACTCCTAGGCTACGCCTTCAAGAAGGAATCGCCGCACGTTCGCCAATGGTGGCGAGTCCAACACTAGGTTGAAACTCCAGATTCTCATCCCCCAAACTTGAGTCCACCACCTTCAGCAAGGAAACGACGCAAGCGCGCATCAACATAGCCTGATCAAAGATCTTGTGTTTCCACCGGAGTGCATATGTCTTCCTTGAAGCCGTCTGTACCCTCCACCTTTACCCGGCTACCGACGCCACGATAACCGGATACCTCTGGAGAAGACACCGGAAGACAGCACGTCCCATACCGCCTGCCTCCCGTCACTGTCGCACCACCTTCGATTCAGCATCAACAGGCTAAACATGACAACTCCGCCAGAAGCACCGCGCAATACCTGCCGGTAGCAGGCATGACTTGACGCCTCCGCATGAGGCGTCGTGCGTAGCATCCGCCGGAGGCTTCACCAGCCGGTGACAGACATTGCTTGACGCGTCTGAAGAGACGCAAGTGTTACCTGCCGATCCGCATCGAACCCAATCTGTTGATGGAGGGGACGTCCCATACCGCCGCCACCACCTCGAGATCCAGTCTCCGAGTCGCCCACACGACCCCGGCGACCACCACCGTCGAAGAAAGAGGGCCGCCGCCCCGATTTCGGGCGCTGCAGGAAGCACCCACCGCCACGTCAGCCGCTGTTGTCGCCCATACAACGACAGCCGCCGCCACGACCGTCAGATCCGGGCAAGGAAAACAGAGAGGAGAGGAAGGAGAGGGCGAGTTGCAGTGCCGCGGCGTTCCCGGTTTCACGGTTTCAACCCGTTTTAACCCAGCGGGTATATAAACCGTGAAACTGGTTTGGTTTGGTTCGACGGTTTCATACCAAACCATGAGCAGCCAAGCACCCTGAAAGTGTGTGGCAAGTAGGTGGAGCTCCGCCAGGTAAGGAGAGGGAGGAGACGAGCAGTGACACCGGCAGCGACGAGGAGACGAACGGGACCTCAATCTGTATCATTTTTCTGTTTGTTTAGAGTAGGAGAATGAAATGTATCCCAGCGGGTTCATCGATGTAACGGGGAGACGAGCGGGTCCTCAATCATGAATAAAATGAATGAATGCTTTCTCAGTACCTGTGAAATGGCATGCATGACATGCTGAATATTTCATTGGTTTGTTAGCTTTGACTCGGGAAGTCCCTCTGAATATTTCAAGTGAATACACAAAACATCTCTTGCAGAAACTAAAGAGTGAATACAAAAACATCTCTTCCAGCAAACTAAGAGTAACATCACATTGATAAAACTTACTGAGTCGAGTGAATACACAAAATATCTCTTGCTGAAAGCAATGAAGTCGGTACATCAGATCCAGTGGGCCATTACAAAGGAAAAGTAGAGTAGCTACATGGTTCAGTATCTCATGATACAGCTGCCCTGGAGAGTAATAGGGATGGTGAGCTTGCATGAAACCTGATTATCCAGTTCCTGATATCACATCTCAGTACGAAACCAAACCGCCTTTACTTCCTGAGGGGCTACTCGATCTCGAGCTGCTGCTGCGCCTGCGGTTATACTTTGAGCTGACCCTTTTTGCTGGGGCAGCATCAGGAGACCTAGACCTCGAGGCATCACGGCTCTTGGACCTGGATCTTGACCTTCCTCTATTGGCAGAGGGGCTGCTAGCACGGTGACCAGGGCCGCCACCGCCACCACGACCTGATCGAGGCCTGTAGGTCACATCTCGTTTCTGTTGCTCTACAGGGCTACGGCCACGTCTTGGGCTGGGGCGGCGATGTCCTCCACCGTCACGGCGCCTCACTGGACTGCGCGACCTGCTTCTGCTTCGGTCTCTCCTTGTGTACCTGCCATCATGGACGCAGGTTAAAACTTCTAGAATGTTTTGCATCAGTTATTAGTCACTGAAAAAGCAACATGGATAGATGCACAACGAAAAGGGGCAAGTAATTCAGCATATTATGATGATGATAAGCTGCTTGACCTAAGCAAAAGTATACAATGTCATGATATGTTATTTGACTTCAGCAAAGACTAAAACTTGTTCAACAAATCATGCCTTAGCTGTATTGAAGGTTTGTCCATGCACAACAATAGACATGTAACAGAGACTACGAAATGGCAGGAAACATAAGCAACTGTTTGTGTTGAGATTGCCAACAAACTTGGGGTACTTAATCAAACCAATTGAACACTTAAGAGCTATAAGAAGCGCTCCTCAGATCCTGTGTGTGCCAGCATACACAGGAACAGAAGCAACTACAGGAGAAAGACGAGGAGCTCCACAGCCACGGGCGAGCAAGAAGTTGCAGGCAGAGCCATGGACACTGGAGTGGAGGCTGCGGCACGTCCTTCAGGTTGAATGAGTCGAGCACTAATTGAGCCTGTGGTGCCTCCTGCCTGTGCCTGGTCCCCTTATCTCACGTATGTATTGGGCCTTTACTGGGATGAACGCGTAACATGTCCGGAGTGGAGGCTGCGGCACGTCCTTGAGGTCAAATGAGTCAGGCGCCAACTGAGCCTGTGGTGCCTCCTGCATGTGCCTGGGTCCCCTTATATCGGGTATGTATTGGACCTTTACTGGGATGAACGCGTTACGCGTCCTCCACTATATGCCTATTTATTTATCTATTTCGAAGTCAGAAAAGAGGATACATGTAGTACCACACATGGGTACGACTGATCCAGCCATATCGGTGCTTCCTAGCATAACAGTGCTAAACTAACAGAGCAAACTATTTTAACACTAATAGCTAAACTACAAATTGCTTTGATCATTCTCATGTCAAGGAATCAAGAATGGATATGATAAAAATTAATTATTGATGGCACTCTTGTTACTCATAAAAGAATTCTAAATGAACCATTAGCAGCCCACATGCTCTATAGAGAATTTAAGGCCTTAAAGCAATGCAACTACTCCCTCCGTGAGGAATATAATGATTATGCGTGCAGTCAGCGTCTTGAAACTTTGACCAGTATTCGCTGAAGTATATGCACTGGGCATGTTATGGTTGCTAGGGTTTGAGCGGGAGAGAGAGGGCTGCGAGGGCACGAGGGAGCCGGCCGGGGGTCCTTTCCCACGGCCGGGCAAGAGGGAAGGGTTTTCCTTCTTAATTCTTGCTTGATTAGATTGATACATCTCCTCTCCTTATATAGAGAGGTTTACTTGACTCCCAAGCAAGGCTTACTTGACCCGTAAGCAAACCCTAAGACTAACGGGCCCAGGCCCATCACGTACTCTAACACTACACCCCACCTGGACGAGCTGCAACCTAACGACGACTCGACTCCACACAAACCTAACGCCTAAAAACAAGCCTTTTACATCTCGGCCTATTGTATTGACCTGAAATAAGCTAACCCGAATTAGACTCCGACTCTTTATTTTTGACTCCGAACGATAAGGCGAGAATCCTCCGCGCGCCAAACTTTTGCATTTGTAGCCCCCTGGATCCCATGGACACCATCGTGACCAAAGGAGCCCTCGCGGCGGCCGGCGGCGGAATGCAGTGGTGCCACGCGGTGCGCTCCTGTCGGTGACGCCATGTCTTCTTCCCGCCGGCTGACTGTCGATGTCGCAGACTTGGAGGTCGCTGCCCGCGGGAAAAACAGCATGCCCGCCGCCCTTGGGGAAAACCGCATGCCCAAGATCCCCGACGCAGCGGACGAGATCGAGGTCCGTTGCGCCGCGAAGCGCAACTTGGAGGAGCTGCAGCTGCAAGTCACGCATCTCCCGCACATGCCGACGCGCTAGGAGGCCGCGCACAGCAGCCTGCAGCCGCACCGCCGCCGACACATGGTGGGGAGCGATCCAAGCCGGAAGCGGTGACGGCGACAGCTGGAACTTGATCTGCTGGATGGGATCGCCCTGGGACGGCGGTGGCGCTGCTGGGAACGAGGTCGTCGCAGTCCCGTCGTAGGGCATCCCATGCTGGAACGTGATGACCGGCGCCGTGGTCGCGGCCGAGGGCGGCGGCGGCGGCCGTGCGGCGGTCGGCGCCGGTGCTGTCACCATGGAGGACCCCCCGTGGAACGGCGCACCGTCGGGACCGGCGTAAGGACCGGCGAAGCGGGAGGGCCCGCCGTACTGTTGGGATGGCGCCGGTGGATGTGCGGCGGCGCCCAGGCCGCCGTATAGATCGGCCCGGAGATGGACAGCGGCAGCGGCGACTGCACCAGCCTGGCGTCGAGTGGCGGCGACGACAGCAGCAGCGTCGGCTGCCGCGGCCCGGCGATCGCGGCGGAGGCCGCCTGGTGCGGCGGCTGCCACGGCAGCAGCGCCAGCCCGTAGGCGGCGACTGATGGCGCGGCCGGCGGCGGTCCGTAGGGACCGGCCAGGAAGAGGCAGATCCCTTGGACGGCGGTGGTGAGATCGCGGATTGCTCCGGCGATCTCCTCCGGGGTGAGGACGACGGGAAGCGGCGGCGATGGGGTGAACATGATCGAGCCTGAGCAATCTGATACCAGATGTTATGGTTGCTAGGGTTTGAGCGGGAGAGAGGGCTGCGAGGGCGCGAGGGAGCCGGCCGGGGGTCCTTTCCACGGCCGGGCAAGAGGGAAGGGTTTTCCTTCTTAATTCTTGCTTGATTAGATTGATACATCTCCTCTCCTTATATAGAGAGGTTTACTTGACTCCCAAGCAAGGCTTACTTGACCCGTAAGCAAACCCTAAGACTAACGGGCCCAGGCCCATCACGTACTCTAACAGGGCATGCAAGAGCAATGTCCTTATATTTGTCATTTTGTCTTGCCAAATTCTTGTGTGGTCTATTTCGTTCTATTACCTTTTAGGCATATTACAGCCTTACAGGTGAAAAACATAATCAAAGTTCTGGGTTGGAAGCTGAGAATTGTCAACCACGCCATGCACTGCCACTGGAGTTCCCAGCACTCAACATAGACACTGTTAAACTAGCACAAAAGTAGAACACCAGCTGGTAGGCAGAAAATGCCGTTACTCCACGAAATTAGATAAGTTCTTCAAACGAATCTACATGTTTAGTGAAAAGGAAATACCAACCTTGGTGGGCTACTGGCTCTTGGGGAGCCATGGTATCTCCTTACTGGTGATCGTGCACCATAAGGACCATTTCTTCCATACCTGGACATGATGGGATTCCAATATTAATAACAGATATGTCAAAATGTGGTAAATCAATCATCAAATATCCATACCTATTAAAGTTACCCCATCTGTCGTTTCTTCCTCCATTGTAGTGAGACCGAACAGGTGAACGCTCTGGGGATGGAGTTCGGTATTTGCGTGCAAATGAATACTGCTGCGTAAAACCACGCCCTTTCCTGACACGTCCATCCGTTGTAGAGCTCTTAGCTAAATCTTTACCATTGGTGGGTGCTGGTTCATTGCTTACGGGGTTTGGCTGTACACCAGCTTCAGATATGCCAGTCCCTGCAGCATCAGCAGTTCTGTTGCCATCTGGCCTAGACAAAGTTGCATCAGCCCTGATGGGGTTGGTATCATCCCTGCAATTATAAAAAGGTCATGTTATGCTCTAGCTGCATAGTAAAGGGACCCAGAAAAGAAGTTTAAAGAATCAAACCTGAATTTACTAGATCTATCTTCAGAACTTTGATTTCCAACTCTGATTCCTGTCCCATTTTCATCTTTGTGTAATGGTCTGCTTCCTGCAACCGTTTCTTTGCCTTTATCTGCATCTTCTAAGGTTTTACCTTTCTCCAAAGTTATTATTTTGGTATTTTCTTTGTCTGCTATAAGTATATTAACAAAGATGATTATTAGTTCAAAATTGTACACAGGAACTTTCAAGCATGGCCATCTCAGTAGTCACATAAATAATATCTTATGTCACACATAGCAGGTTGTTGAAAATTATAAATAAAGAACAAAGACAGGAGCAGTAACAGATATTATAAATTTTGAAGCGTTATGCTACAGACCTACAGTCTTTCTACTCTATGGTTCTCAAATGCAATACCAAGCAAAGGCTTCTGGAATAATTTTTTGAATCAAGATATGTCCTGTGAATAGCGATGACAGACATAAGCATGAACAAGTTGAACAATCAAAATATTTTCCATTCCACTGATGCTGATTTTTATCAGTATACCAAGTATGTTGACCAAATCAAACATGAGAAGGTGATGCCTATGAATTTGCAAGCGAAAGCACAAATAAGGATTGCCTTAGGGATCAGAGAAAAGTAGCTCAAAAGTGTTCACAGAACAGAAAGATAAACAGCTAAATTCAAGCAGCAAGCAGCATACCAGAGTACGTTGATAGAAAATGATGAACATGAACAGAAAACTGAACGGGAGTTCGCTCTCTACCTTTCTTCAATGAATGCTTGGTATGGCGGCCTGCACTTTCATTGTCAGAACTGCTGCTTGAGCTTTTCGAATCATCACTTGAGCTCCCATAGCTCCTAAAAATAGCAACAACAGGGAGTCATTCAGCTAGTACTAATTCTGAGTGAACATAAACTATACGGATTATAAAGGTCAACATTTACCGCTTGGAATTTCTTTTTGTTCCTCTACTCTTGCTCTTACTCTTCTTATGGCTGCTCTTCCTCTTTGTAGACTTCCGTTTAACCTTCTTAGAACCTTTTCTTCTCTTGTGCCTATGGTCACTAGATGAGCTGGTATCCAATGATGCTGACGAAGAGTATGATTCTGACCCCGAACTACTATCTGAGGAATAGGACTGTGAGTCAGAAGTTTCTGAGCTATATGAATCAGAAGAGTAGTGCTTTCTCTTTTTCTTTCGTTTATCCTCGCTAGGTGTTTTTTTGGTTTTGACCCTCCCTTCAGAATCAGAATTGTCTTCTACTGTCTTCTTAAGCTTCTTTTCTGCAAAAACAAGTACTAAAAAAGCTTAGCAGAGATAACATGTGATCAGTTTGGAGATCTCCATATTAATTTCTACTTGCCTTTCTCTCCATGCAGCTGGTTCTGAGTATCTATGTTAGAGGCTTCACCACAGTCTACGATTTTCACTGGGCTTTTAGGCTTTCCAGAATCAGAACCCAGTGCTTCAAGCTTCTTTAGCAAAGCTTTTCCATCAAGCACCTTCCCAAAGACCACATGTTTGCTACAAAAAGTTACAATGCGGGATCATTAAATTATAGACCATGGGGGGCAGTGATAAAATGTCTTCATCTCCATAGGGAAGAATCAAATATACACTAATATTGCTGTGGATAATATACCACTGGTGATGGGTCTATCACAAACTCAGTCATTACTTGCCATAATTTCATCACAAAATATTGAATTTTAGTTATGGAAAGGAACAAAAAGTACACTTCAAACTATAAATGCAAAGTAACTAAAGGAAAGAAGTAATACCCATCAAGGTGTGGTGTAGCCTTGAATGTTATAAAAAATTGGGATCCATTGGTGTTTTTTCCAGAGTTTGCCATGGACAGAATACCAGGCTGATCATGCTTTAACTTGAAGTTTTCATCTGTTATACACAAGACAGTAGTACATGGTTTTTTAACAGAAAGGATAATATGACGATAGCACAGCTATCATGGAAGTTTAACCTTAAGTAGCTAACAGACAAATTCTGTAATAGCCAAACGAAATGATATAGCTATACCTGGAAATTTTCCACCATATATGCTCTCCCCACCACGTCCTGGAAATAGCATGCAACGTTGAGCTTATAGAGTTCACTACATCAATAAGTCAGTTGAAAGAAGAAGCCTGGGCTAATGAAGCAATACCATCTCCTGTGGAAAAATCACCACCCTGCAGTCAAGAAATCTGATCAGTCGACTTTAGTTCGGACAAAATGGGTGGTAAAATAAAGAGAGCACAGATTCGATCATATTCATACTCTCAAAAGCTCATTTTTGCAATCCACATAAAAAGGAAACATGCTGTCACCATCTACAATAAAAATATGCAGCAATCACATCAGTTGCAGTATTTTGGTACCTGAGCCATAAATCCTGGGATAATGCGATGGATGGGTGTTCCTTTAAAATAAAGTGGCTTCTTTGTTGATTCTCCGAGGCCTCTCTCACCTACATTTTGACCAGAAGTAAGGCCTTAATAAACCAATAAAAGGTAATACATACAGCCAACAAGTACATGCTAACATATCATTTCTACTGCAACTTTCATATGAAGAACCCTAGAGTCTTACAATAAACATGATAAAATGAAACACCAGTTCTACGAGACTACACCTGAAAGAGAGAAAGACAACAATACAACACCTATACAGCTGAAACTTGAAAATCATGCATACCAATAAGTGATCATAATAATAATGAGAGAAAAACAACTATACTAGAATACACCGCAGCAAGTCTCAGTTCACCTCCCCCTTATTCAACCATTCCACTTAATATTATGTCAAGCATGCACCAAACATAAAAGTTTAACTAAATCCATGTCTAGCATTGTGGTCTGCATTCATGCTGCCATCTCTTGTGAACATCGAGCATATCCATATGCTTCCTAGCATTTAGGTGAACTCTTGGACATCCTCGACATCAAGGATGCTAAACTTAAGAACTTGCATATCGCAACCGTATGTTTCATCAATAACTCCATCGTCACAAACACACACAGTAACACTATTTCACAGGAAGGGGTCTGAATTTTACCAGTACAAAGCGCTCGGAAGTTCTCTGCCGTCCTCGGAACCACATCCGCGAAGAGCTGCAAAATCAAAGTAGGAAGCTAATCAGGCGCAGGCCACCTACGTTCTCAAAGGAGAAACAAACATCACTTTAAAATAATAATATCAAGCACGCCTGAAAGTACAAGCTTTAGAACCTCAAACGTGATTCTCTCGGCAGCTCGTCCATCAATGGATATGTCCATGAAGATCTGAGGGTTCGGATCCTTCTTGAACTTCGGCATGATTTCCCCCCTTACTGTTTACCTGCAGGTGTGTGCAACCACGAGAACATCGTCAGCAACAAACATCCCAGGGTTTAACAACAAATCACTGGATGGCAAAAGGCGCGTACCTCCGGAACCAGTGTCCGAGGTTGCGGACGGGGTGGAGACGGCAGGGATTCGGCGAAGGAGATGGCGATGGCGGCGCGCTTACGAGGCTAAGGAGGTTGGGGATGAGGCGTCGGCGGTGACGCCACAAGCTACGGCACGGCGGGGCGGCAGCTCTAGGTCAGGACTCGGGAGTCCGGAGGAGAGGAAGAGGAAGAAAAGTATTGGAGGGGACGACGCTGTAGTGATCCATAAACCATGGGCCCAAAGGCCCCCCAAGCCCAATAGCCGGTTTCCTGCCAATAGATGGGCCAGAAGCTGTGCTAGTGTGCTTCGCCGCTTAGGCAATAGAGGTATTGAATCCTCCAAAACAAAGGCAATGGAGGTATTGTTCTTTTTAAAGGCAATGAGATATGATCTATCTATCGGTGCAAAGAGTAGAAAGACACGGAAAGCACCCAAGGAACGGTAAGTACGAGAAAGACGGGAGAGGAGGCGATCGTGGCGATCGTGACGGCGGCCTAAGGTTTCAACCCTAGCCGCCGCGCTGGTGATATCTGCAGCTTCATCGTCGCCGCCGGCAAAGATTCGACGGGTCCTCGCCTCCTCTAAGTGCCGTTCTGGCACTAGAAGGGGTGGGGACCTCGGACCTGCGCACGGCGCTTTTCGAAGGTCCTTAATGGTAGAGTTTGGTTTTGGTCGTCATCTTCTTCGTTAATGGAGATGGTATCGTCTGCAATAAGTGATCTTCCACGCTTCGTTCGACGGCGAGATATCCTTCCCGACGTCAATGGTGGCTTTGGAAGATTAAATCTGTCTAGGTATGGTTCTTCAGATCTTCCTTCGCCAGATCAATCTTGGATTGTTTCTCACTAGTCATGAACCCGTGCAGCTGCACGGGCTAGTAATTTGGACAATACGTGATAAGAGTTTATTATTTGAAACGCAATAGCCTCTCTTAATTACTCGTGTGCAGAAAAATATGTTACTTACATATAAGCCATAGTTTTTTAACATATTTATTGGAAGAACATAGCATTTCATATAAAACACGATAGTATTCATTAATATACTATTATAAAAACATAATGTTTCATTTATTATACAACAGTTTATTTATGATACTTGTACATTAAAAATATTTTTGCTCCATTCAGCACGTGTCAAAACACTTTCATAGAAGCAAAATGTTAGAACTACTCCACACGCTACTATAGAACTTTTAGCGGCAGTCATATCAAAAGACTCACAAACCGTTTCATTTAGTTAAGATTTCTCCTATATTTATCTATTAGGCGTCCTAGTTAACATAGGCGTATAAATTAGTTGCGAGAAGCATACTGAAAATAGAGGGACCATATTTTATAGCATGGAAAATTACAATCATGTTAACTTTATGTAAATTATGCAAGGTTTTGCATGTAAAAGTAATTTATTATCTCTTTTTCTTTTGGCATATTATATATTAAGGCATACATCCATGTTTAGCAAATAACTGATGACGTTCTCCTGCAACTTAATTCCCTCTGTGACCAAAGCAATCAAACGTGTGTGCATTCCCTAATTCCCCTTTCAATTGTATCATCGTTTCTCCTATGCAAACATGAAGATTGCTCGTCCTTGCCTCAGTTCTCCATACAGTTGTTTTCTTCAATTCAATGCAACATGTTCACCAAAATCTAATGAAATACTGGAAAATATATAGGAGCAAGAACGGCTTGGATTTTCTTTCATGGCTTTAGTTGAAAGTTCTGATGAGCTGTATGAAGATATGGTTCATGCATGAATTAGCGGTGGAACTGGAAACTTGCCACAATTGGATTGATGAGTTCCTCCTCTAGTTGCTTCCTTGCCCATATATCTAAAAATTAGTGGCTCGAATTAATATTGTTTTGTCTGAAACAGAAGGAATCATAATAAATTGTCAGGCACAAATACCAACAAATGTTTGTTAGATACATGCTACCATAATGACGTAATTTTCTTAGCCAAACATATTGACATAACTTTGTTATGATACCTTTGCAAAAAAAAAAAAATCTGGGTGTGCAAATAAGATCAACCTGAATCTATAAAGCCATTAAGAGTGGAGGTAGCATTCGGTGGCCCAAGTAGTTTAAGTACCCTAGATGATAGTATACGCACGTTCTTTTCGACTCTTAATTTTATTTACATAGGCATATTGGATCATCCATCGAAGATCGATTGAACAGGCAACTATCCCAACGATGCAATCATGTAATAATTCTGCATGGACTAATTCCAATATTCCATCCGTTCGTTTAGTACAGAAGAGAATTCATGTGATTAATCTATATAGAAAGAAGACGACCAAACCTGAGAGAGATGGGCCAGAGATGCGTCCGAGCTGGATCACCACGGGCATTCTACATCGAGCTGGAGCACCACGGACAGCCATGCATCTAAGACGAAAATCGTTGCCGCTGGTTTAATTTGCGGCTCAAATATCCATGTGCGTGCTTGTACTGGAGGCAGCGACGCTAGAAGAGGCAGACCGCGCGCTGCGGCTCCAGGGAGTTGGGCCCGGCTTATCGACACATGTCGTGAGATCACGTACGGCTGTTTAAACAATGCGATAAATCGTGAACCTGACGGACTGCGCAAGGCGTACAGAAATAGAACTCGTTCGTATTGTCGAATCTTAGCCGCACTATTATAATCAAACGGTTCTCATTAGTTGTTTTCTAGGATTAACGTGGAGCCTCGTATGGTGCCTCCAATTAGTAAATATAAGATGGTTGCCGCGAGGAGGTTTGTCCTCGCAATATCTATCCCGGCTACTACGTCTTCGGCAATGGTGATTCGTTCTCTCGGCTCCCAACGACGTCGACAAAGTGATTCGGTTATTTTTCCTTGGAATATCAGTGGTGGTGCTCTTGCCGATGTTGCTTGATTAATTTAATGGCTGCGTGCGTGCACAAAGCCTTGGCATTGCGGCTCAAAATTAAAAAGGGAGAACCTTCGGTGGTATTCACAGGTCTGTGGTTTGGTGGTGTTGGCGTTGTTCTACGGCTGCCTTCAGAAAAGTACAAGATTATGTCATGGATGAAGAAAGAGGTTGAAGATCTCATAGATTTGCTAGTCTCTTTTAGTTTTGTTTTTGTAATCGATGTAATCGTGTACTCTTTGCTGGTTTAATATACGTGAAAAAATTCAAAAAAAATATGATCTATCTATCAATACCTATTATAAAGCACAACCCCACTAAAATGCATATATTTTTTTGCATGGTAATACGATTCTCATTGATAAATAAAAGACGAGATACAAAATACGTATATACCGATCTTACAGATCTGGAAAGATAGGATAAACCTATGTGACAAACCAACGCCTATCCATCTTCTTCGGCACCACTGTAGCAGCCACCAAAGAAAAAAATAGACAGATCACCTCTTCACCCGAGCTCGACGCGGCTCCATCGCTAATCATCAGACCTCCAAAGTAGTTTGCCATAGGACAAACCATTGCCGTTGAAAGAATCAGACCGGGCAGCACGACCCCGGACACGCCATCGAACTTCAGCACTGGCACCCCCGCACGACGACGTCGGAGAAGGAACCAGAACCGTCAACCTCCAACCACAAACCCAGCACAAGATGCACCAGCTTCCAGCTGTCACCAGTGCAGACCACTGTCTGCACGTACTCCTGGACGAATCATCTCTGCTCCACCATCTGATGGAGTCTTCGTCGCCGCCTCGCCGACACCATCCATGGACCCTACAGCCACCGATCTAAAAGATCGGCAAGCACACAATGCCACCAACTCCGAGACGCCGCCATGAAAGACAACGCCGGTGTGGGAGTAGAGTTGAGGCAGATTTATTTGCCCGGGCGCCGCTCCCACCACCCCAACGACACACCATGCCAGAACCTTCCCAACCCTAACTACCATGCAAAAACGGGGGTCCCCCTCCCTCCTGCCGCCGGAGCGGCAAGCGGAAGGAGAGGGGCCCAACTCTTCCGCCGGTGGAGTTTGGTGGAACAAGGGCGTCGCCTCCTGGTCGCCTGAGCGGCGGCCAGGTTAGGACGAGCGAACGACTACACTAAAATGCATATATGATTTTTCTATCTCAACATGTAAGCTATCCATCACCTACTATTTTAGCCAATCAATTTTCCTCTCATCCCATTAATATTTATTAATGATTGTATATCTTTACATGCAACATATACACATCATCTATTGTGCCATAAAATTGTCTCACGTCACCATTTTTTTTAGCACAACCATGCATGTTTATCCATTAATAATCAAATCTATGTCATCAACTAAGAGAGGTACTATGTTTGGGATTGATTGTCGTCAAATACACAACAATTTCACGTAAAATAAATTTAGCCTCTCAATTACAATTGAGTCACTCATATTTATGTCAGCAACTTCATATTCACATTTCATGAGTTTTATAACTTTTATTTACATAGTAAATTTTTAAAGAGACCCCAGCTGCAACGTGTGGGTAGCCACTCAAATGTCCAGGTCATCCCACAAACATTCATTACAACCAATATTTTCTTGCATGCCACATATCCAGTCATCTACTTTTCATCGATACAATTGTCCACGCCACCAATTTTAATCATCAGATACAAAAAAAACACGTTCAATTAAATGTAGCCTTTCGACAATTGTGATCAACTGAATCTTCCATATTTCTATAAACAATTTCACGTTCATTGGTCTTATATGCTTTTATTTACACAATAAAGTTCTTTAAGAGATTTTAGCCGCAACGCGCGGGGTATCTTTCTAGTTTTAAAAAAATGAAATTTTCTTTTCTTCGGGTAAGCTAGGAGGAGAGAGCAGCATAGGGCATGTCGCGCACCTTGGTTAGTTTCCCTAACGCCACCGATAGAGGATAGTGATGGTATGAGAGTTTTGTTTATTATTTTGTAGCAATCTGATGTAAATTCAAGGACATAGCATGTTACCACTATTATTTCTCTTTTTATTAATTGTTGTGCCACATCCATTTTCGCCAACATGATACTAGTTATGTTATTCCCATTATGGACGGTCTAACGAAGCATCACAGCCGTCACTACTATTATACAACGCACCATTGTTATTTTTTCTGTCAGAACAAACAACCCCAATAAGGTTGTAATTTTTTTAAAATAATATGTTTCATTCATCGTGTACTTATGTAATTTGGTGATAAGATATTATGTGTCTAACACGAAAGAAGCTACATCAATTTTGGCAAGTGTATATACTAGGTTTTGGTTGAACATGATTAACTTTGGAACTTTCTTAGGCCTTGTTTGTTACTTGTGTATTTTAGGGGATTAGTGGGGATAATCCTCTAGTGCATTGGGTGAAACCCCAAACTTCACCCAATCCCATCAAATCTCCATTTATCCCCAATCCACTAGGTATGCACTAGTACAGAACGACACATCGGATACCCTCTATGGCAACGCAGGAGTTAGGGGACGGTAAATCGCGACATCCCCCGCGTGCCCGCACTGGGCCGTAAAGCAGGCCCACAACATCGGCAACGGGTGAATAGTGGAATATATGTTGGCAACGGAGGTTAGTTTACCTCCGTTACCGATGTGTGCTCCTCGCACACGGACAGTTTCGTAATCTCCGTTGCCATTAGAAGCAGCCCGACAGCCGGCCTATAAGAACCTACTATGCCCTTCACTCTCACTCCCACTCACTTCCAACCCTAGCCGCCGCACTGTCTCCTCTCTCTCCACTCTCTCGCATGGCTTCCACCGTCGGCGCTGGTAGATCCGGCCATCGCGGCCGTGACCGCGGCCACGGCCGTGGCCGCGGCCGTGGCCGCCCCACCCTCCGGGCCTTCAGGCAGCAGCAGCGTCAGCTGGTGTTGCGGGACGAGCTTGCGGAACAGGCCGCCGCCGATCCGTCCCCCGCGGGCCGGTCCCGCAGCCTTGGCGCTCGTCCGCACGGCGAAGGCTCCGGCCGCACCTGTTGGGGATATACCTACTGGGGGTATCACCAGCATGGATCAATCCGGCTAGTCCAGGGTGGCCCGCAGTGGTGGTGAACGCTTTGCCTATCGGGCGGCCCAGATAGCTGACGACCAAGGAAGACGGATGCCGGCAAGGAGGAGGCCCAAGACTGAAGCCCACGAAGCCACCAAGACCGATGGAAGGCGGCATACTTGCCGGCTAGGTTTAGGACTCCGTATACTTGCTGGATACGTAATCACCTTGTAACCCTAGGTCCAGCCGCCTATATAAGCTGGACCTCGGGACGCCTTTAGGGCAATACTCTGATCAACACAACCAACTCATTGTAACCTGTTCACGGCGATATTGCCTTATAGTGAGTTATAGCAGCACGTAGGGCACCGCCACCGCCGTGGTGCCTGAAGCTGGGTAAACCGCCGTGTACAATCCCGACCTTGACGACGTCCACCTTCTTGCCCTACGTTCACCCTCGGCTAGCAGGACCCCGTCTCCTATCCAAGATGCCGATACGACGACAGTTGGCGCCCACCGTGGGGCCTAAGGCGTCAGGCGTCACGTTCCAGGCGGGAACTCTTGGCGGCATCGGCGAAACAATCGCCGTCGGCCGCGCTGTTCGCTACGGCGACAACCACTACATCAGCTGCGACGAGTCCTACATCCCCGCAGACGACTACATTGTCGGATGCGGAGTTGTGCCGTTTGGCGGCGTCGATGTGTTCATCGGCTACACTTCTGAGGCGTATGGGTTGCCGCGAATTTATTCGCCATCCCACCCGCCCTACAATCAAGACGGATCTGAGTTTGCCTCCTCTGAGGAGTCCGCAGATTCAGATCTACACTTTGTCGGCATGACGGGACTGGGATCAGACTCCCAGCCCAACAGTCAAGATCCCGAATCTATTCTTCCTGCGCTCCAGGATGATGCGATGTCGGATGCCGGATCCAGATCTACCGTTCACGTCAACGTAGATTCTGATTCCGAAGAAGATTCTGCCAGCATGTTCGAGCAACGGGTCAAGCAGTGTTTTTTACACCTGATCCTCCGCCATCTGAGGCGGCTACGGGCTCTCCGTCAACATGCAGCAGGTTTTTGTGGCGGATGTCACCGGCGCAGCTCAGAGAAGGCGGCAACTGACGCCGCCAACCTGGGGACCCCGGCAACCGATCCACAGTTTCCAGAGCCTCCTGGGGCTCCAAAGAAGAAAATTCTGGAGAAGGGCGAGCCCAGCAAGATAGGAAGCATGGCGGCTCTGGCGGAAGTTCTTCACACGCCGGTAAACGACAAAACCAATCCGGCTGATTTGGAGAAACTTCGGAACACCTTGGTGGAGCAAACTGAGTACCTCAAAAGCAAGCAAGCAGAGGTCCAGAGCCTCCTCGACGAAGCCAAGGAGGAAAACGCCAAATGCCAAGTGCGACCCCAAGCGCAATCTTTTCACCACCACCCCATTGCCCAAGCCGGCAGGACAAGTGGCGGAGAAGAAAGGTAGGAAAGGCAGGGATCATGACACCTTCAAATCCCCTGCCCAAAAGCTTGGTTTCGAGTGGGCTACAGCGCCGCAGCGTAAGGACAAGAACGGGGACGTCATCCTCGCAACCCTGTCCTCAACACTGCAGCCGCCTTGGACATCCTCAACAATGATGACTATGACAAGGACGAGAAGATCTACTACGCATCGATCCTTGCTCACAAAGCTCTAGAGCAGCAGGCCCGTGCTGATTCTCGCGCCGACATGGCGGACGCAAGGGGAGGAAAGTTGGAATCAAAATCCAACGCTTGCAAAGCTGCGGGGTGGCAACCCAGAAGATCCGTCCGGCTCCAGTAGCCACGGAAAAGGGAAGGACAAGGAGAAAGACCCACGCAAATCACCACCTCCAAGAGGCAGCGTGATGAGGCATCCAGGACCGGCAACAGGCGCAAGGCCTCACCTCCCGCCTAGGCGGGATGAAGGCGGAAGCAGGGGCAGCAAGCAGCCGCCAAGGAGTGGCGGCAACCGCGACGATGCCCCGCCGCCAAGAAGAAGCAGGGACCGCACACAGTCCCACCACCAGTGCCCAGGCACGAAGGCGGAAGCCGGGGACACAACAATGAGCCTAGGCATAGCCGGGCAGCGCAGGACGAGCCCATGCTGATAGATCTGGCAAACAGCTCAGTCCGCAAGACGCGAGACATCGTCTCAATGACATCAAGGCTGGAAAGCAAGATGCCTATCTAGGACCTGAGTGCTTTGGCCCAGCCATCCGCAACGTTCAAGTACCCAGAGACATGACATCAGTGTCAAAAACTCATCAAAGGTACAATGGAGCGGACAAGCCAAACTCATGGTTGTCGGACTACGCGCTGGCAGTTGAAATTGCGGAGGCAATGGCCTCGTCGCACGCTTCCTTCCCCTCATGTTGGAGGGGACAGCCCGAAGCTGGATCGAAAACTTGCCGGAGAAAAGCATTCATAGCTGGCATGACATGGAAAAGGTGTTCACGCAGCACTTCCAAGGCACGTACAAGCGACCCAATACATACACAGATTTGGTTCGTTGCGTGCAAAAGCCAGATGAAACAGCTACAAGCTTCTTGGCAAGGTGGATTCAAACAAAGGCAAGCTGCGAGAACGTAGACGACAATCAAGCAATCCATGCCTTCACCACGGGCCTCCTGAAGGGCTCAAGTCTCAGACATAAGCTCGTACGCATGCAAGTCAAGGATCTCGGAGTCATGCTCGAAGTAGCAGCCATGTACGCCAAGGCGGATGATGATGCACGCGATGGAGATGGCGCACATGATATGGCGCCAAACAGGCGAGCAAGTCACAAACGCAAGGCTCCCCAGGATGACAAAGCCGGACCATCAAACGAGGTCGCCGCCGCCTTCGAAGGCAAAGGCGGCAACCGCAAGTGGAAAGGAAAGGGTAAAGATGGCGGCTCCAGCAAGCAGTGCCTGACGTACGATCAGGCGAAAGCCTTGCCTGCCCAATCCACGCGTCCTTAGGCAAAGTAACCACACATTAGGGGAATGCCGGTTCATGGAGGACTTCAAGGACCCCGAGGTTGGCTGGAAATCAAAAAAGAGCAAAAAGGCTGAGAAGACAAAGAAGGAAGATGACGTGGGGCTTGTCCATGTCGAGGATGAGGAACCCAAGCTGATGCGCAAAGAAAGGAAATATCCCAAGGTACATGGCCAATTGGTGTGCTTCCTGGGCACTCCTTCGGCAAAAGAAGAAAAGGCGGAGATGCGCGAGCTAAACGCCACAGTACCAGACGTTCCCCAGTATCTAGACTGGTCAGAGGAGCCAATAACTTGGGATAGAGATGATCATCCAGATCACGTTCCTCACCCCGGCAAATACGCCCTTGTCGTCGACCCAATTGTCGATAACTTCAGGCTCACCAAGGTGTTGATGGATGGCGGCAGCAGCCTCAACATCATCTACGCGGACACTCTGAAGCGCATGAACTTGTCGGAAAGCCAGCTTGACTATAGCAAGTCAAGTTTCATGGCATTGTTCCGGGAAAGCAAGCCAAGTCAATGGGAAGCATCAGATTGGAGGTTACTTTTGGGCCTGAGACAAACTACCGCTCGGAGTATCTCAGGTTCGAAGTAGTCCCCTTCAAAAGTGCCTACCACGCCATTTTTGGACGGCCAGCTTTCGCCAAATTCATGGCTCGCCCGTGTTACATATACAGCAAGCTGAAGATGCCGGGACCCAATGGTACAATTACCATCAGTGGCAACTTCAAGAAAGCAAAGGAGTGTGAGCGTGGCAATGCCGCCTTCGCTGAGGCAGTCCTCCACGCAGAGGAGTTAGCCATGTTGAAGAAAGAGCTCGATACGTCACAGTTGCCGGAGCATGTAAAGACCGCTGAGCAAAAGAACACTTTCAAGGCGTCCGAAGACACAAAGAAGGCGGATCTGGTCCCAGGTGACAGCTCCAAGCAAGTCACCATAGGGGCTGGCTTGGACGACAAATAGGAAAGCGCGCTCGTCAGGTTCCTCCGTGAGAATCAGGACATCTTTGCATGGTCATCAGCTGACATGCCAGGTGTCCCGAGGGAACTTGCCGAGCACTCTCTTAACGTCTACGAAGGAGCCAAACCAGTGAAGCAAGGAATAAGCGCTACGGTGAGAAGAAGCGGACAGCAATAGGGAAGGAGATCATCAAGTTGCAAGAAGCCAAGTTCATTAGGGAGGTAGTACACACTGATTGGTTGGCAAATCCTGTAATGGTTCCAAAACCTAATAAGGAAATGAGAATGTGCATTGATTATACCGGTTTGAACAAGTGCTGTCCTAAGGACCACTTTGCTTTGCCTCGTATAGATCAGGTCATAGACTCCACAGCCGGCTCCGAGCTGCTGTGCTTTTTGGATGCGTACTCCGGGTACCACCAAATCAAAATGCGAGAATCCGACCAAATCAAAACAGCGTTCACTACCCCTAGGGACCTTCTGCTACATCACGATGCCCTTCGGTCTAAAAAATGCCGGCGCAACGTATCAGCGGTGTATGCAAAGATGCCTTCACGAGCAAATTGGCCGCAATGTTCACGTCTATGTTGACGACATTGCCGTCATGTCAAGAAAGAAGGCAGATTTGCTTGACGATTTGAGAGAAACCTTTGATAGCCTCCGGGTATAGGATGAAACTCAACCCGAAAAAATGCGTCTTCGGGGTTCCTGCCGGCAAATTGCTTGGCTTTATCGTTTCCGAACGAGGGATAGAAGTGAATCCAGAAAAAATCAAAGCGATCCTCAACATATCCAGGCCCAAGGACCTGAAGGACGTGCAGCGACTTGCCGGCTCGGCGGCTGCCGTCAGTCGTTTCATTAGCCGTCTTGGTGAGAAGGCACTGCCTCTCTACCGGCTTCTGAAGAAATCCGACAACTTCGAGTGGACAGACGAAGCAGACGCCGCCTTGCAGCAACTCAAGGACGCGTTAACGTCTGCTCCAATTTTGGCAGCTCCTCGTTCGCAGGAACCAATGCTGCTCTATATTGCGCAACTAACTTGGTTGTTAGTGGTACTGGTTGTGGAACGCAAGACGGAAATTTCAGACTTGCCGGAACAACGTCCGGTTTACTTCATCAGTGAAGTATTTTCCGCCTCAAAACAGCGTTATCCGCATTACCAGAATTGGTCTACGGTGTTTTTACGCCGCCAGGAAGTTAAGGCACTATTTCCAGGAACATTCAATAACGTGGTGAGCAAGGCACCTCTGGGGGATATCATCAATAATACAGATGCAACAGGCCGCGTTGCCAAATGGGGCATTGAACTTGCCGCCTTCGACATCTGTATAAGCCCAGAACGGCCATTAAGTCTCAAGCCTTAGCAGATTTGTAGCTGATTGGACGGAGGCCATGGACGAAGTACCTCTCCCTGAAGATGCATACTGGATCATGCACTTTGATGGATCAAAAATGCTTCAGGGCTCGGGGGCTGGCATTGTTTTAAGAAACCCTCAAGGAGACAAGCTTAGTTATGTGTTACAAATTCACTTCAAGGCAACTAATAATGTTGCTGAATACGAAGCTCTCCTTCATGGTTTACACATTGCCAAGGAACTTGGCGTCCAGCGTGTCCTCTGCTACGGAGATTCAGATTTGGTGGCGCAACAGATACGTGGTACTTGGGACACAAAGAGCGAACAATGGCGGCATATCGAGCTACCGTTGACGAATTCGCCAAGTGTTTTCTAGGCTACGAGGTCCGCCACATCCCAAGAGCTCAAAATGAGGCGGCAGATACACTTGCCAGAATGGGTCTGAACGCAAAAAGGTACCAAAAGATGTTTTCCTGGAACACCTACACAAGCCGTCAATTAAAGGAGCAGACCTCCTTGACCCAGAATCGGCAGAACCAGTTGATAGTGCTAGCTATGCCGTCTACTTGGTAAAGCCGGATTGGACGACGCCATATTTGGACTTCCTGATCAATCAGGAGTTACCGGATGATGAGGTTTTGAAAAGGCAAATAATAAGAAGAGCCAAGGCATTTACAATAATCAAAGTGAATTGTACAAGCGTAGCACCACTGGTGTTTACCAACGCTGCATTTCGCCCGAAGAAGGCAGAGAACTGTTGGATGAGATACATGCCGGCGTATGTGGACATCATGCTTCCTCACGCGCCCTTGTTTCAAAAGCCTTCCGACAAGGTTTCTATTGGTTGACAGCCAAGCAAGATGCAGAAGACATTGTTAAAAGTGCAGGGGCTGCCAACTTTATGCCAGACAATCACACATGCCGGCTCAAGAGCTTAAAACAATACCCATCACATGGCCTTTCGCAGTCTGGGGCTTGGACATGGTTGGTCCGTTTAAAACGGCGCCTGGTGGCTACACACATTTACTTGTGGCTGTAGACAAGTTACCAAATGGGTTGAAGCTAAGCCTATCAAAAAGCTAGACGGCGCCACAGCCGCAAACTTTCTGTGGGGAATAATCTCTCGGTTCGGGGTGCCTCATAGCATATCACCGACAATGGCACTAACTTGTCGCAAGGCGAAGTCGAGGAATACTGTTATAAGCATGGTATCCGCCTAGATCTAGCCCAGTAGCGCATCCGCAGCAAACGGTCAAGTAGAGCGTACAAATGGTTTAGTCTACAAGGAATCAAACCACGTCTCGAAGTACCATTGCACAGAGCGGCTGGGGCTTGGGTGGATGAATTGCAGTCTGTCCTTTGGAGTTTACGCACAACTCCAAACAGATCAACCAAGTTTACTCCTTTCTTCTTAGTCTATGGCGCAGAAGCAGTGTTGCCAACCGACATGATGTACGATTCTCCCAGAATTCAAGCCTACGTCCAGGAGACGCAGAAGATGCAAGACAGGATGGCCTTGACCTACTTGATGAAGAACGAGATGTTGCCCTTGCGATCCGCCATCTATCAGCAAAGTTTGAGGCGTTATCACAGCAGAAGGGTGAGGCAACGAAGTTTTAGAGTGGTGACCTGGTTCTCCGCCTAATCCAAGATAGAAAGGGCTTGCATAAGTTATCCCCGCCTTGGGAAGGACCTTTTGTGGTCAGTAAGGTGTTGCTCAATGGTTCTTATTACTTGGTCGACGCACGAGACGGATACAAGAAGAAGCGAGGTCGCAAGCGCAAAAGGAAGGTTGACGACAAGTACGAAGAAACCAAGCGACCTGGAACATTGAGCAGCTACGTCCTTTTTACACTTAGCAATTTCCACATTGTAATAAGTACTATATGATTATGAAATAAAAGTCTGTGGTTTGCTCATTCAGTTTTGGGATCATGCCATCTTTTGTCTTTTCTCGCAATCATATATCTGTTGTCATAAAAGTTACCAAACAAAATAAGTTTTGCTCCGTGCTAAGGTCCAAACTTTTTGACATTTGCCGTCTGCCGGCTAAAAACGCAAACAATCTTTGCACCGCCTAATATGCTTATCTGTCTGTTTGTATGTGGGTCGCCTAGTAGTATGTCGTTGGCACCAACATGCTGGCTTTGGTCTCTGAGTCTAAATTAGTTGGTATTGCACCTGGTTGGCTCAGCTAAAGTAACTAAGATGAGGTTCCGCCAACATATGAAAAAGCTAAACATGCAGGCGAGATACATATTAAGGCGGGCCACTTAATAAGCCTACCGCCAAGTGTAGCATAAAAGTTGGCCCATAAATATTTACAACCCAAAATAAAGTTTTATGCGTTAACAGATTAACGCAGTGTTTTGTGCTGCCTTTGCAGGAGGAGTCTAAGGGATTGCCGCCTTGGTAGAGCTGGTGGAGAGATCCTGGGGGCTGACGCCGGCATTCTTGGGGCTGGCTCCGCCATCCTTGGGGCTGCGCTTGTCGGCTCCGGCTTCGCCTTCTTCGCCTCGGAAGCTTCAGGATCCGCCAAGGAGGGATCGGCTACGGCAACATGCGGGTCCGGGTGTTCCTTGTAGAACTTGCGGATGTCAACCATGTTGGCAACCCGGGTCGCATAGCCGCGAACAGACCGCAGCACGTCCTGCATCACGATGGCTTGGTTGTTTTCGTCTTCGGTGGGGAAGTACTCGGTGACTTGATGAATATCAGCCTCCGGGTACCACGCCGCCGTCATTGCCAATGCCAACTTGGCGCCACCTCGTGCTGCTGAGCGTAATGTTGTCGTGTTCAGCTGCCGCCTTCTCCAGCAGGTCCGGCAGAGCATCGAAGATGACGGGATCGCCGTCCTCCCCAGGGTAGAACTTGGCGGCAAATGCTTTGCCTGCGCCGACAATCTGGTTGACGATTTCGCCAACTTTCAAGATTCGGGCAAGGCGCGGCGTTGTAGCCAGGTCATCTCCCAAGCTAGCCGGCACTGCACAAACACAAAGTTACACACTGCAGCTTCAAGTTTCAAGAAAGCAAGGTGACAAAGATGAAGGATTGGAGACATACCCAAGACATGGTCGTGGATGGCGTTGACCTCATCCAGATGGTTCTCAAGCGTTTCTTGAGCTAGCTGGACCGCCTTTGACAGTTGGTCCTGCTGCTCCTTGGCGTTCTTGTTCACCTGGTCAAGGTTGTTGCTCATGGCCTCAAGTTGTCCAGTCAACTTGCTAACTTCGGCAGCATGGGCCAACGCACGCTCATCCAGCTCCTTGGCGTGATCCGCCTTCAGCTTGGTCACCAGCCCGGCAAGATCTGCAGCTTCGTTCATCAAAGCTTGCATGTCAGTGGAGTTCTTGAGAATATCTTGCGCAGTGTTTAGTAATTCTACAAATAAAAAGAAAGACGACTAAAATACTTGTCGGAAAAGAAAAGAAGTCGGACGAAAAGAAGGCAAAGAAAGCTTTGTCACCTTCATCCTTCTTGCGAGCTTCTTCCAAGCTCGCAATTTGGGCGTTCTTCAACTCCACGTCCTGCTGCAGTTCTGGCATTCCTTGTTTTCTTCTCTTGAGCACGAAATAGCTCAAGATTGGAAGCAAGAACGGCCTGCATGCACGAAAACAACATTATGGTTAGCACTATTTAGTCAACGAGACCACTTTGCCGGCTAAATTTTTCAGCCGCCAAAGTGCTCGGGGGCTGGGACCATAGGCTATTTTACCTCAAGTTGTCCGTGCAGGGTGTCGTGGAGTTCGTCCATGTGCGCGTACCAGTTGCGGGTACCGTCACGCATGGTCTTCAGTGTTTGCCGGGGGTCTTGCAACCCTTTGCCAGATTGGGAGCCAGGATGGGAGGACGATCCGCCTTGTTCGGCCGCCATCTGGTCATCCATCTCCTGCTTCATGGCAATAAATCGAGCGGCATCACTAGCCGAAGCTTCAGCCGTCTTGGAAGTGGTAGCCGGCAACTGATTTCTTGCCCGCCATCTTCTCCGTAGCCGCCTCTGCGGTACCAGCAGCTGTGTACGTTCCCTGGCATACAACCACGGGAACGCCAACTGTGGGCGTTGTCGGCGCAGCAGCTGGAGAGCGTGGTGGCTTGCCCCTGCCGGCAGCAATCTTCAAGTTGGAGCGGAGCTTGGGCATGGCAGGCTTGCCTCTGTAAGCAGAAAATGCAAGTTTGTCAGCACAAACATATCAAAATGCTAAGTCAGGGAAAGCCAAAGTTTGCTACCGCTTGAAGGGGACATTCCCCACGGTCTCATCCTCTGCATCGACAGAGGTGGCCGCCTTCTTCCTCTTCTCCAAATCCTTGGTGGAGGAGCTCAGCTTGCGCTTCTTCGATTTGCTGGCACCGGTGTCGTACCAGTTTGGAGCCAACTCTTCCTCCCCAAGGTTTGCAGCTGAAAAGGAAACAAGACAATATTAATCCAGTACCTAGTGGGCAAGGATGTTAGTGAAATAACAAAGTAGCTTTGACTTACCGCTGGGGCTGGGTTGTCATGGGTGAACATGGCGACGCCTTCAGCCGCCTTCACCGACAGAGGCTTGATAAGCTCTCTAAGCCGGTATTCCAAGGCATCCTGATCAAGGGTGCTGTTGCCGGCGTCATCCGCCTTGTACTCGCACATCTTCAGTGGGCGATGGCGGAGTGGCATATCTTCCTCGACACCCAGCAGATGACGGTGTCAACTCCGTCAAGTCGTGGAGCCAACATCGTCTTCGTCAAGAACTCGATCCGCCTAACGGCAATTCGAAGTTCCGCCGACAAGCTGCTGAGCGGCACCTTTGCCGTCCAGCAGGCCTTGTGGGTTGGCGGACCGTTGACGAAGGCCGGCATCCCTTGTGTGCTGCCAGGTGTCGGGATGTCCTTGCAGTAGAAGAAAGTGCTGGTCCAGTGCTTCACCGACTCGATGTATGGTATCTTTGGGTACCAGTCGGGTTGGCGGCAGTTGAACGTGACACTACCGCAGGTTGCTAGGTGGCCGCCTGGTATGGTTTGCCGGCGGCACAGGAAGCAGTACTTGAACAGCTCTATGGACGCAGCTATGCCTAAGTACCCTTCGCACAAAGCCTGGAAGCCGGCTAGCACTAGAATACTATTGGGCGCTATGTTGTGTGGCTGCAGCCCATAAAAACTAAGCACCGCCAAGAAGAAGGCGGAAAGCGGCAGAGACATACCGCGAAGGCTGTGCGACGCCAACATGACGCGCTCGCCGTCTTGGGGGTCAGGCACCGCCTCGTCGCCTGGAACCCTCCAGGAGCATTCCGTCTTTGGCGGAATGTATCCGCCTTCCTCCAGCTCCTTCAGTATGCTGACGTCATAACTGACGGCAGCCAGTACCTGGAACCCAGGTCTCCAGCCTCTTCCTCTTCCTCGACGTCGTCATCTCGTCGGCGGCAGATTCCGCCGCAGCCTCGAGCTGGTCGCCGCGAGGGATGGGAGGGGAAAGGTTGGAGCGGCGGTTGCAGGCGCCGCCGGAGCTGGGGAAGAAGTAGAAACCCCGCCCGCCACGGTGGCAGGGGAGGTCATCGACGCCACGGGCACCGCCGCCGCTGGGACAGATCCAGATCCGGCGGGGGTCGCAGAGCCGCAGCCAGCGCCGTCGCCGCCGCATCCTGCTGAGTGCTCGCCATTTGGGGGAGATGCGCTGCTCGTGCTCGCCGGAGTTGAGTACGGGAGGAGAGAGCTCGGGAAGGTGAGGAGGCCACGGTGGGTGCGAATGAGGAAGAAGAGCATCATGTGCCCTTTGGGTATTTATCCCCACGCGCCAAGATCCGTGCCCGAGATTGGGGGGACGCGAGATTTCCGCCACGTGCCCACGATTTGCACGTCGTGGCAACGGTGTCTGCGGCCTCGCTCCGATTTCTGTGCGTAGTGGAGAAACCATCATGACGCATGCCCAAGTCCAAACTGTCGTGGACTGCATGGCGTCATCCGTCAACATTTGACGGTCCAGTCAACAAGACTGGAAGATTCCTGACAATGGTCAGGCCGTCTTTCCCATGATGGCGGCAAATTGTCCGACTACTTTAGGCGGACCGCCGCTTACTTTCAACTTTGGAATGCTTCAAGCTCTTCAGACGCTTACAAGACAAGGCGGACGTTGCCGACAAAAGAAGACGGCGCCTGAAGAACTCGAACCCTCCCAGGGGCTAATGTTGGGGATATACCTACTAGGGGTATCACCAGCATGGATCAATCCGGCTAGTCCAGGGTGGCCCGCAGTGGTGGTGAAGGCTTTGCCTACCGGGCGGCCCAGATAGCTGACGACCAAGGAAGGCGGATGCCGGCAAGGAGGAGGCCCAAGACTGAAGCCCATGAAGCCACCAAGACCAAGACGGAAGGCGGCATACTTGCCGGCTAGGTTTAGGACTCCGTATACTTGCTGGATACGTAATCACCTTGTAACCCTAGGTCCAGCCGCCTATATAAGCTGGACCTCGGGACGCCTTTAGGGCAACTCCATACGATTCAACAACCAACTCATTGTAACCTGTTCACGGCGATATTGCCTTATAGTGAGTTATAGCAGCACGTAGGGCACCGCCACCGCCGTGGTGCCTGAAGCTGGGTAAACCGCCGTGTACAATCCCGACCTTGACGACGTCCACCTTCTTGCCCTACGTTCACCCTCGGCTAGCAGGACCCCGTCTCCTATCCAAGATGCCGATACGACGACAGCACCCGCTCATTTGGCCACCATTGCAGCTACCGCGAGATCCGCCAGGCGATGTACCCCGGCCGCCATCCGTCTTCCTCCTCCTCCTCGTCCTCGTCCTCCGACGAGGAGGAAGAGGAGGAGGATCGTGATCTGGAGATCGCTTGCCAACTCTCCCGCGCCGATTTCGAGCGCGAGGACGCCAAGCGTCGTCAGGACGGGGCCGATCTGGAGGCGGCGGTCCTCCTCTCCGAGGCGTCGACCCAGGTCGAACGCGCCGAGGAGGCAGTCTACCAGTCTGACCTCCGGGCCGCCATAGCCCTCTCTTTGGTCCACAGCGAGGGCAAGGCGCCGCCAGGGGAGGCCGGCGCTAGCTCCGTCGCCGGCGGCGACGCTAAGCGAGCCCGCCTCGCCTAATGTAAGACCCCAGTTCAGTAGGATAGCTGTTTTCTAGTTGTAAGTAGCTAATTGTTTATCCATAGATTTGCTCTGTTTTTAGTAGGCATTGTTTACACATAGATTTTAGCTGTTTTCTAGTTGTAAGTAGCTAATTGTTTATCCATAGATTTCTCTGTTTTTAGTTGGCATTGTTTACACATAGATTTTAGCTTTTTTCTAGTTGTAAGTAGCTAATTGTTTATCCATAGATTTGCTCTGTTTTTAGTAGGCATTGTTTACACATAGATTTTAGTTGTTTTCTAGTTGTAAGTAGCTAATTGTTTAACCATGGATATGCTCTGTTTTTAGTAGGCATTTGCTCTGATTTTAGCTTTATTTCTGTTATGCCGATGATTAAAATTAGGTGACACCTGATACGTCCAAAACGTATCTATAATTTTTGATTGTTTATGCCATTTTTATGCTTTTAGCACTTGTTTTTATATTAAGTTTATTATTTATTTGGACTAACCTACTAATAGTTGCAAAAGTGCACAATGTTCTTGTTTTACTCTTTGATGTGTAGAAATTATCAAGAATACAAGAGGAAACCTTGTTGGAGTCGAATTGGGACTTTCTAAAATCTGTCTGAGAACTTTTTATGAAGTTTGCCAGTTTGACCCTCGAAGATGACGTCAAATGGAGACCTGGCTTTTACGAAAGTTGTCACAATTTTCCATACGATATTTTAAGCCCGAGATTAGCCCAATCGGAGTTCGGACGCGGCCTGTAGGCCCGTTTGGGTGGAACCCTAAAAGGGTGACGGAAATCCGAGAAGATATATAAAGGGAAGAAACCTAATTCGTGGAGGACTCCTCCACCCACGAATTTCAGCCACCAAAAGCCACGTTTTTGCCTCCCCCATGGATCCCATCTCCATGGGGGAGGGCTCCCAAGAAGCCATGAAGGAGGGAGGCTAAGGGGCGGCGCTCCCCAAGCTTGCCGGCGGCGGGGAAAGGAGTTCCCCGCACTGCCGGCGCCGCCGCCGCCCTGCGCCGCCGCGCTGCCCCTCTCCGCCGTCTTCACCGCCATCTCCATCACCATCTCCTCCTTGTATTCAGTGGTTCATCCTCCCACAAACCTCTGTACCGTCCTATGTAAACATGGTGTTTGATGCTATAATATTTATCCTATGATTTACATCATGTTTCCGTAGTTTATTTGTCTTTTGATTGCTTAATTGAATGCATGAGGTTCATTAGAGTTGTATGTCTATATGGTGCTGTCCTTTGGTGTCCATTATACTTGTGCGCGCATGGATCAAACACCCTAGGGTTGGTAGTATTTGTAACGAAGCGGGGGAAGTTCTGCCGGAGTGACAGAAACCTGAGAACGCGAACCGATTAGTTGCATGTATGGGAGTAAGAGGAGCTTAAACTTAAGGCTATGGTTGGGAAACCTTAATGCATTGTTAGTATATGCGGATGCTTTCTAACAATCCAATCATATAGTACTTGTAATCCCAAGTAGTGGAGTGCATGTATATTTAGCCTCTCCCACATAGAAAACTGCATCGAAGACAATGAACCAAGTATCTTCACTAATTATTCTTGGACAAAGCCACCACAATTACCACCACTTTTCCACACTCATGTACTGTTAGTATATGGTTACTTAGTGTATTTTATTGCTGCAGCACTGTAACATCCCAAGTTTTTCAAAAAGTAGAAAAATCAAAAAAATTAAAACTTTTGAAAACTATTATGTATCTTGCTTTGAAAATACATTCATGCATGCATTCATCATCATATAGTATTGTTTGCATTTGGATTTTCCAAAAGTGGGAAATAAATTTCCACTTGAAAATATATTTAAGAAAATATATTAGTAGAGCAAGGAACGCTCCAAGTTTTCTTTTGACTTTTATGAATGTTTAGTTCTGATAGAGTTGCTTGTAAAATTGTTTGTATCTGTTGAAATATGTATATTTTGCAATTGTTCATCTTGTGGTATTTAAGTTTTACTTAAGCCACATTTGATTGTTTTAAAACCTATTTTTAAATTTGACATCAAGTGTCATCTTGTTTATTAAAAACTAGTTTAGAAATCAAAATGATTTCTATTTGAAAAGTGTGTTTTGGTTAAGATTTGTTGGTATTTATTTGGAACTATTCTATTACTTACCTATCCCCTATTATCAAGTTTTTACAGTTTTCTTTTGAAACAAAATAATTATTTGGATTTTAAATTGAGTTTTGAATCCATTTTGATTTATCAAATCCTTTTTAAACTATTTGAGTTTTATACAAATTATTTTATTGAGTGATATGTCATATTTTGGTATGGATTTTAAATTTAAGTTCAAAAGAATGTTATAAAACCCTATTTATAAAATTTAACATAAAGGCCTATTTAAACCTTTAGGTAATGTTTGAATTTTCAAAATTTGAAAAGTTGGAAAATGTTTTTTGAAAGTTTTAACACAAAGGGTTTATTTTACAAAACTATTGAATTTTGTTTGAATCCTTTTGGTTTTATAGTTTAAGAGTTATTAGAAAACCAGAAAACAGAAAAGGAAAAGAGAACAAAAAAAAAATGGAAAAGAGCTAACTGGGCCGAGTCCTTTGCCTCTCTCTCGCGCGAGCGCCCTGCAGCAGCCCAGCAGCAGCCCACTGCGGCCCCCTCTCCCTCTCTCCCACTGCCAAGCCGGGCCCGCTTGTCAGCGTCGTCTCCGCGTCGAAGAGGACGAGTCCGTCCCGGACTTCCCCGCGCACGGAAGCGCCACCGTGGCCGCCCCGGGCACGCATCGCCTCGACGTCCGCGCCCATAAATAGGCGCCCTCGACGTCCGCAACACACCTCGCGAAACCCTAACCCTAAACCTCCGCCGCCGCCTCGATCCCATCTCGCCGAGATCTGCCGCCGCCGTCCGTCCTCGATTCCGGTGAATAGAGCAAGCAACGCCGCCTCCTTTTGGTCTCTTATACTCCCCTTGACTAGGCGCATCTCCCTGACCCCTTCTGCGCTTTTTATCCGCAGCTAAACGTCGAATGCAAGCTCGACAGAAGCTCGTCGCCATCTGGAGCTTCTTCGGCCGAGCGTCACCGGCGTTACAGGACGGGCTCGAGCACGCAGACCCTCCTATCTTCTTCGTCGTGGTGCACCGCGTCCCGTCGCCATCTCCCCGAGGCCAGAGGAGCACCAGAGCGTCGCGAACATCAACCACCCGAGCCGCCGGCCGCCGTGACGCCATCTCCGGCGAAATCCTGCCGACAGGTAAAGGTCAACGACCCAGAGCCGTCCGATCCGTAATGAACGCGTAGGATTAGAACCATCCACGAACAGGTATCGACGAATAAGATCGCGACACGTCGCCTCGTCCAAGAAGACCAGTCAACAGAGGACGCGCACCAATCAGAAGACGCCACGTCGCCCAGGGACTTCAACGCGAAGATTCTTTTGTTTTTCTTTACAGTTTAGCCCCTGCGCATCACGGATAGGTCCCTGGATTTTAGATTCGTTATTAATTTTTATTCCTTTATCCAAAATTTATGAAATTTATATTTTTGGAAAGCTAATAATGTGTAGAAACTTTCTATATGCTTAATTTGAGGTTTGGACGAAATTAATTTAGATAAATTTTAAAAACGGTTTAATTGATATTTTGGCTATAATTTAATTATAAAAATTGGTAATTGAGCAAAATATTTTGCTATATTTTTGTTTGTATAAGTAATGGCCGTAGCATTGCTCTGTATTTTTTGTAGAAGTGTTTTTATGTGTTTTTACATGTATTTTTGTTTTTATTGCTTTTAGGTGTTATTTTAATAAGTAAATTATATTAAAATTGCTCTCCACATTATTTTCGAATAGAAAATTTAGCTAAGTAATTATGAACATGTTAGATGCAGAATAACTTAGGAATATTTCACCTCACCCACCAAAGTATTATTTCTTCCTTAGAAAGTATTTGGGTAAAATTTGATAACACTTTTCCCTTAGAAAAATTCTCCACCCTTATCTAAAAAGCTTAATCCTTTCCTTAGAAAATTTTTGCACTTTAGGAAAACTTAGTTGATTGGTTATTTTGCTAAGTTATAATAGTTGACAAGTTTTATCATTAGAATTTATTTCAAACTTCTGCTGGAATACTTTCCTTAGCAAAATCTAGCACCTCTTAATTAGTTTACTTTTCCTTAGGATTATTTTGACTTGTTGTCTTAACCTTTATTTCCTTAGTGGAAATTTCGAATCACATGTTGTGACTTGGTCCTTAGTTATTTTTGGAACATCTTGTTTGCTTGCATTTCCTTAGAGCATTTACATAAGCATGGCATGCATAATTAAGTCCTTAGTATTATTTTATACTTTTCACATGACTTCCTCCTTAGAAATTTTGAGGATGCATGGCAGATCTCTTGACCTCTCTAGTCAAAACCACTAAGTTAGAAATTAGTGGAAACAATGAAGAAACAAAGAAGAACTTAGCATAAAGACAAGACTCCAGAAGCATCTCCAAGAAGAAAAGTACTTAGAAAAAATCAAGAGGAAGTTCATGAAGACCAACCATCCTACTTTTTCTAAGTCTCCCTTCCCTTTCTCTCTTTTCCTTCTTTCTTCTCCTAGACTTCATGGTGGCTAAGTTATATTCAAGACCAACCTGCATGCTGCCAACAAAGTCAAGTCTTCAGAATCAACAACTCCACAAATGTGCAATGAAGTCAACACATCAAGTAAAACTACAAGGAAACAAGGAGAAGAATTTTTGAAGACCAACTACTTCTTTTCTTTCTATCTCCTTTCTATTTTTGTCTCACTTTGGACAAAGGCCAAGTCCTTGGTGTTTAAGACTAAGTTCATAGAGTGCTATTTGAAGATCAATGAAGCTGCAAAGGAGTTGAAGATTATTTGAAGACCAAACTTGTGAAGACTTAGAGTAGCTTTACAACCTTCAAGTGGTGGTTTTTAATCAAAGTTATTTTACTCTACCTTGACCTTGCTTTAGCTGAATGGGATAATGTTATTTTGTTGTCTCTCCCTTATTTTGTTTTGCTTGTCTTTCATACCACATTTCTTTGTATCATCCTGCATCTCATGCATGTCATATTTTTCTAAGTGTTGCATTTATGATTGTATGTTTATTTGTGATTTGTTTGACTTGTTAGAAATTCCGGAGAGAGACGAAAGTGGTTGCAACTGCTACTACTACACTACTGTTTGCCAAGGCAAGTGGCACACCCCCATAAATTTCCTAATTATTTTTATATGCATTTCTTAGTGTATTTCTTATATGCATGTGTTGGATAGTATTATTGCTATATGCCAAACCCACCATACCTTTACACTAGTTGTGTCTAGAACCCTATTGATAACTTAGTAGAATTATTGATGCTATGCAAATTTGTTTTATTCAAAGCTTAAATTCTACTAAGTTAATTTATCACCTGGGTGGATTTGGGCTTGCAAGGATGACGAGAGTTGAGTGTTGTCCCGAAGGGGATATTCACTTGTGGTTTGCCACCCAGGGTATTAAAGGGACCAATGTTTCTCTAAGTGAAGTTGCTACCGTGCAGCCATTAGTCATATGGGCTCTGGCTAGATGGATTAAGTTGCGTGGACTCCTCCCGGCTTGACAAGCAGATGTAGAGGATGTAGGAGGGAACGGGTCAAGCCGGTATGGGATGGGGAATATGCTTCTGAAAAGTCTCGTCTCAACTCTCTCCTTTTCCTTAGCACAAATTGAGTGCTTGAGGATAGTTTGGGTTTGTTGGGTCTAATGGTGAAAGTGCACAACCTCTGCAGAGTTAAAACTAAGTACTTAGCCGTGTCCCCGGTTACGGACAATCGAAGCAGCTGATCAAGGATGGCAACGGAGGCTCCCAACATCTTATTTCTTTAAGTAAAATTTTGATGGGTGAACAAGGGTAGCCGAGACTATGGATTTCATGCCATATTGTCTCAAACATTTGAAGAAAATGTTTTACAAAGTGTTAGGCAAAATTGGCTTTTATGCAAAATAGCCTTGAACTCCACCAGCCAAATATGCATATAGGCTATAGAGTTATTCCATTAAGTGTCCACACAGTGTCACTTGCCAGATCCATTTTTAATGGTATCTGACCCACTCTGTTGCAAAATTTTATTTTGTTGCAGATTGTTCTGACGACGAGTGAGTTTCGTTAAGGTTTCGAGTCTGCAACCAACATGTTTTCGCCTGTGGCACATGAAGATGATGGAGACTCCATGAAGAATAAATTTCCGCTGCTTTACTCTTTCAAGCTAGCTAAATGCTATGCAAGTTGTAATGAATATTTTACCAAGTCTGGATCATTCGATGTAATAATGATACTTTGTTGTGATACTACATCTTAAACTGTGTGTGCAAATGAAACGATCCAAGGGTTTGCACTATACACAGGTACCTTGCCAATTTCTAAGTGCAGGTACGTTACAGATGGTATCAGAGCACTGTGTTGCCTATAGGTTCGAAACCCTAAGACTGGTTAGAAATAAGAAAGCCCATAGGACAAAATTTATTTTCTCTTTGTCTAAAACTTTTTGATATCATTCTTGTAACTTCTTAACTATTCGTGATCTAAATGCCTTCTCTTATTTATAGATGTCCCGCCTCCTGGAATCACTGAAGAAAGGTCCAGCAATGACCATGACTTTGGAATATGAGACTGAGTTTCCAAAAGCTTTGAAGGACCTCATGTTGAGCATGGGACTTGAAGGAGCTGCAGTCTACAAAGGTTTTCCTTTCATGGGTGAAGGTCAAGAGTACTGGTGGGTGCAACTCCATCTATACAAGAACAAAGACGATGACCACAAGACCGAAGGTTGCTGCATGTTCACAAACCCAATAATACGAACATCATTCTTTGATTCAGCAAGAAGTGCAGCATGGGAGGCCATCGAGAACCTTGGAAGAAGACTTCAATTTAGACTTCACAACACCCAGAAGTACTTTGATGAACTCAAGGAAATAGAGGAAGAACTCGATGCACTCAAGAAGGAGATAGAATAGACCCCCTTATGTAATAGAATAAAGAAACCATGTTGATGTATTGACCTATCAAATTGTGGTATGGCAGTACTATCAAATTGTTTCCCCATATCCTAGGTGTACTTCGATCCAAAAACGACTAGTTTGGTTATCTCAAAAGTTTGTGCGTTGTTATCATGTGTGGTTGTTTGTGTCCAATTGCTTGTATGGGTAGGAATATTTCTCTTAGATCTGTCTATCTTTACTCATCTATGCTAAACCAAACAGATGCCGCGCCAAAGCACCAACGATGATGAGATGAAAAATGCAACGCAACTATTAGAAGCTCAGAGTCAGCTGATGCAACTCATGGCCCAAAATCAAGTCAACAACTGCAACAAAGAGTTACCCCAAGGGATGCAACAACTGTTGGATAATCAGACCCACATTATGCAGCTGATGCGCCACCACATGGCCAACAGTAACACCAAAACACCACAGATTGACATAGGTAACACGAAATTCAAAGGAAGTGTTTTGAGAAAACCTCAAGCCTGCCAGACATGTGGAGAAATAGGACACACATCCAAGGAATGTCATGATGAGTGGCCCCATGGTGTCTCTATCCAAGACGGATGTCCCACAACCCTAGTTACTTGCTTTTTGTGTGAGGCAACAAATCATATCCCATCACAATGTCAACTCTATTCCATAGTGCAGCAAGTTAGGCAGCAAATACAAGAGGGGATGCAACATGCTATCAGGAAGACCTTGGAAGCAGAAGAATCAGAGAAGAAACTCCAGAACAACCCCCTCAAGAGAGACATTAGTCAAGTGATGTGCTTCAAATGCAAGAACACAGGGCACTATGCCAATAACTGCCCCGAGAAGATGAATGACGCCAGACTCAGAACTCACCCCCACACTTCGAAGGTCACCACTAAATGTTGTTACTCATGTGAAGAGGAAGGTCATTTCTCTCGAGATTGTCCCATCAAGCGAACCAGATCGTCAGCCTTTGTGATAGAATATGATAAACAAGAGATAGAGGACCTTTTAGCACTACAAAGACCTAAAAAGAACAGAAAGCGGAGTTACAATAAACATCCTTTCTGAGCCTTCATTCAAAAGGTACATTACTCCTGATGTGAACCATGTCACAAATATGAGAATCACCATGGTGGAGGAAGTCACCTCAAGCATCTTGATCACAATGGTGGATTCAAAGGAAGCAATGGAGACCACAAGGGAAATGGACATGCTGGCCATAACCATAATAATGGACAGCACCGCCCAAATTCCGAGCTCAAGAGAGATATCAGCCAAGTGCTTTGCTACAAGTGTAGTAACAAGGGCCATTATGCCAATAAGTGCCCAGAAAAGGAAAAGACAGAAGAAACAACCAAGTCAAAGCCTTTTGGTAAAGTATATGTGAACCACGCCAATGTGGAAGGAGTGATTGAGGAACCTAGCTTGGTGAACGGTAAGTTCTCAATCGAGTATCCGCTTCGAAGTTTTCACTACCAACAAAAATTCTTTTAAGGGTGGTAGTCACCCAGATATCCCAGTCACAACCTTTTGCTAGCCTTCTCGAATATCGGGACGAGATTCCTTTTAAGGGTGGTAGTATGTAACATCCCAAGTTTTTCAAAAAGTAGAAAAATCAGAAAAATTTAAAACTTTTGAAAACTATTATGTATCTTGCTTTGAAAATACATTCATGCATGCATTCATCATCATATAGTATTGTTTGCATTTGGATTTTCCAAAAGTGGGAAATAAATTTCCACTTGAAAATATATTTAAGAAAATATATTAGTAGAGCAAGGAACGCTCCAAGTTTTCTTTTGACTTTTATGAATGTTTAGTTCTGATAGAGTTGCTTGTAAAATTGTTTGTATCTGTTGAAATATGTATATTTTGCAATTGTTCATCTTGTGGTATTTAAGTTTTACTTAAGCCACATTTGATTGTTTTAAAACCTATTTTTAAATTTGACATCAAGTGTCATCTTGTTTATTAAAAACTAGTTTAGAAATCAAAATGATTTCTATTTGAAAAGTGTGTTTTGGTTAAGATTTGTTGGTATGTATTTGGAACTATTCTATTACTTACCTATCCCCTATTATCAAGTTTTTACAGTTTTCTTTTGAAACAAAATAATTATTTGGATTTTAAATTGAGTTTTGAATCCATTTTGATTTATCAAATCCTTTTTAAACTATTTGAGTTTTATACAAAATTATTTTATTGAGTGATATGTCATATTTTGGTATGGATTTTAAATTTAAGTTCAAAAGAATGTTATAAAATCCTATTTATAAAATTTAACATAAAGGCCTATTTAAACCTTTAGGTAATGTTTGAATTTTCAAAATTTGAAAAGTTGGAAAATGATTTTTGAAAGTTTTAAACACAAAGGGTTTATTTTACAAAACTATTGAATTTTGTTTGAATCCTTTTGGTTTTATAGTTTAAAAGTTATTTAGAAAACCAGAAAACAGAAAAGGAAAAGAGAACAAAAAAAATGGAAAAGAGCTAACTGGGCCGAGTCCTTTGCCTCTCTCTCTCGCGCGCGCCCTGCAGCAGCCCAGCAGCAGCCCACTGCGGCCCCCTCTCCCTCTCTCCCACTGCCAAGCCGGGCCCGCTTGTCAGCGTCGTCTCCGCGTCGAAGAGGACGAGTCCGTCCCGGACTTCCCCCGCGCACGGAAGCGCCACCGTGGCCGCCCCAGGCCCGCATCGCCTCGACGTCCGCGCCCATAAATAGGCGCCCTCGACGTCCGCAACACACCTCGCGAAACCCTAACCCTAAACCTCCGCCGCCGCCTCGATCCCATCTCGCCGAGATCTGCCGCCGCCGTCCGTCCTCGATTCCGGTGAATAGAGCAAGCAACGCCGCCTCCTTTTGGTCTCTTTCTACTCCCCTTGACTAGGCGCATCTCCCTGACCCCTTCTGCGCTTTTTATCCGCAGCTAAACGTCGAATGCAAGCTCGACAGAAGCTCATCGCCATCTGGAGCTTCTTCGGCCGAGCGTCACCGGCGTTACAGGACGGGCTCGAGCACGCATACCCTCCTATCTTCTTCGTCGTGGTGCACCGCGTCCCGTCGCCATCTCCCCGAGGCCAGAGGAGCACCAGAGCGTCGCGAACATCAACCACCCGAGCCGCCGGCCGCCGTGACGCCATCTCCGGCGAAATCCTGCCGACAGGTAAAGGTCAACGACCCAGAGCCGTCCGATCCGTAATGAACGCGTAGGATTAGAACCATCCACGAACAGGTATCGACGAATAAGATCGCGACACGTCGCCTCGTCCAAGAAGACCAGTCAACAGAGGACGCGCACCAATCAGAAGACGCCACGTCGCCCAGGGACTTCAACGCGAAGATTCTTTTGTTTTTCTTTATAGTTTAGCCCCTGCGCATCACGGATAGGTCCCTGGATTTTAGATTCGTTATTAATTTTTATTCCTTTATCCAAAATTTATGAAATTTATATTTTTGGAAAGCTAATAATGTGTAGAAACTTTCTATATGCTTAATTTGAGGTTTGGACGAAATTAATTTAGATAAATTTTAAAAAACGGTTTAATTGATATTTTGGCTATAATTTAATTATAAAAATTGGTAATTGAGCAAAATATTTTGCTATATTTTTGTTTGTATAAGTAATGGCCGTAGCATTGCTCTGTATTTTTTGTAGAAGTGTTTTTATGTGTTTTTACATGTATTTGTTTTTATTGCTTTTAGGTGTTATTTTAATAAGTAAATTATATTAAAATTGCTCTCCACATTATTTTCGAATAGAAAATTTAGCTAAGTAATTATGAACATGTTAGATGCAGAATAACTTAGGAATATTTCACCTCACCCACCAAAGTATTATTTCTTCCTTAGAAAGTATTTGGGTAAAATTTGATAACACTTTTCCCTTAGAAAAATTCTCCACCCTTATCTAAAAAGCTTAATCCTTTCCTTAGAAAATTTTAGCACTTTAGGAAAACTTAGTTGATTGGTTATTTTGCTAAGTTATAATAGTTGACAAGTTTTATCCTTAGAATTTATTTCAAACTTCTGCTGGAATACTTTCCTTAGCAAAATCTAGCACCTCTTAATTAGTTTACTTTTCCTTAGGATTATTTTGACTTGTTGTCTTAACCTTTATTTCCTTAGTGGAAATTTCGAATCACATGTTGTGACTTGGTCCTTAGTTATTTTTGGAACATCTTGTTTGCTTGCATTTCCTTAGAGCATTTACATAAGCATGGCATGCATAATTAAGTCCTTAGTATTATTTTATACTTTTCACATGACTTCCTCCTTAGAAATTTTGAGGATGCATGGTAGATCTCTTGACCTCTCTAGTCAAAACCACTAAGTTAGAAATTAGTGGAAACAATGAAGAAACAAAGAAGAACTTAGCATAAAGACAAGACTCCAGAAGCATCTCCAAGAAGAAAAGTACTTAGAAAAAATCAAGAGGAAGTTCATGAAGACCAACCATCCTACTTTTTCTAAGTCTCCCTTCCCTTTCTCTCTTTTCCTTCTTTCTTCTCCTAGACTTCATGGTGGCTAAGTTATATTCAAGACCAACCTGCATGCTGCCAACAAAGTCAAGTCTTCAGAATCAACAAGTCCACAAATGTGCAATGAAGTCAACACATCAAGTAAAACTACAAGGAAACAAGGAGAAGAATTTTTGAAGACCAACTACTTCTTTTCTTTCTATCTCCTTTCTATTTTTGTCTCACTTTGGACAAAGGCCAAGTCCTTGGTGTTTAAGACTAAGTTCATAGAGTGCTATTTGAAGATCAATGAAGCTGCAAAGGAGTTGAAGATTATTTGAAGACCAAACTTGTGAAGACTAGAGTAGCTTTACAACCTTCAAGTGGTGGTTTTTAATCAAAGTTATTTTACTCTACCTTGACCTTGCTTTAGCTGAATGGGATAATGTTATTTTGTTGTCTCTCCCTTATTTTGTTTTGCTTGTCTTTCATACCACATTTCTTTGTATCATCCTGCATCTCATGCATGTCATATTTTTCTAAGTGTTGCATTTATGATTGTATGTTTATTTGTGATTTGTTTTGACTTGTTAGAAATTCCGGAGAGAGACGAAAGTGGTTGCAACTGCTACTACTACACTACTGTTTGCCAAGGCAAGTGGCACACCCCCATAAATTTCCTAATTATTTTTATATGCATTTCTTAGTGTATTTCTTATATGCATGTGTTGGATAGTATTATTGCTATATGCCAAACCCACCATACCTTTACACTAGTTGTGTCTAGAACCCTATTGATAACTTAGTAGAATTATTGATGCTATGCAAATTTGTTTTATTCAAAGCTTAATTCTACTAAGTTAATTTATCACCTGGGTGGATTTGGGCTTGCAAGGATGACGAGAGTTGAGTGTTGTCCCGAAGGGATATTCACTTGTGGTTTGCCACCCAGGGTATTAAAGGGACCAATGTTTCTCTAAGTGAAGTTGCTACCGTGCAGCCATTAGTCATATGGGCTCTGGCTAGATGGATTAAGTTGCGTGGACTCCTCCCGGCTTGACAAGCAGATGTAGAGGATGTAGGAGGGAACGGGTCAAGCCGGTATGGGATGGGGAATATGCTTCTGAAAAGTCTCGTCTCAACTCTCTCCTTTTCCTTAGCACAAATTGAGTGCTTGAGGATAGTTTGGGTTTGTTGGGTCTAATGGTGAAAGTGCACAACCTCTGCAGAGTTAAAACTAAGTACTTAGCCGTGTCCCCGGTTACGGACAATCGAAGCAGCTGATCAAGGATGGCAACGGAGGCTCCCAACATCTTATTTCTTTAAGTAAAATTTTGATGGGTGAACAAGGGTAGCCGAGACTATGGATTTCATGCCATATTGTCTCAAACATTTGAAGAAAATGTTTTACAAAGTGTTAGGCAAAATTGGCTTTTATGCAAAATAGCCTTGAACTCCACCAGCCAAATATGCATATAGGCTATAGAGTTATTCCATTAAGTGTCCACACAGTCACTTGCCAGATCCATTTTTAATGGTATCTGACCCACTCTGTTGCAAAATTTTATTTTGTTGCAGATTGTTCTGACGACGAGTGAGTTTCGTTAAGGTTTCGAGTCTGCAACCAACATGTTTTCGCCTGTGGCACATGAAGATGATGGAGACTCCATGAAGAATAAATTTCCGCTGCTTTACTCTTTCAAGCTAGCTAAATGCTATGCAAGTTGTAATGAATATTTTACCAAGTCTGGATCATTCGATGTAATAATGATACTTTGTTGTGATACTACATCTTAAACTGTGTGCAAATGAAACGATCCAGGGGTTTGCACTATACACAGGTACCTTGCCAATTTCTAAGTGCAGGTACGTTACAAGCACTAACATTTACTTTCTTGCATTTATTATCTCGCAAAGCTATCTCTCATACCCGTATTATAGTCTAGTATTATTTCCTAGATAATAAACGTTTAGTGTGCGTAGAGTTGTATCAGTGGTTGATAGAACTTGAGAGAATACTTATCCTACCTTTAGCTCCTCGTTGGGTTCGACACTCTTACTTATCGAAAAGGCTACACGCGATCCCCTATACTTGTGGGTTATCAAGACCTTTTCTGGCGCCGTTGCCGGGGAGCCATAGCGTAGGTTAATGTTCTTGTGTGCACTTGTTTGCTTTATCTCTAAGTAGTTTTTATTTTCAGTATTAAGTTGTTCTTTATCTTACTATGGATAGGGAATGCGAATTACAAAAAAAATTAGGTGTAGTTGTTATCTAAAAACGTTTTCAAAAAGAAAAGTGATTGGAAAGATGAGTAATGGTTAAATGGGGGTCGACCTTGAACACTTGTGTTCATGCCTATGAAACCAAAACAAATCTTTCCATGGAAGCTTTTCATTAAAAACATGTAAATATTGTGTATATACCTCTGTACATAAAAATAAAATGCTAATTATAGTCTTAGTTAATTGAAAGTTGATAGTTTTACTTTGCTGTCCAGAAACAGATTTTCTGTGCTCCACCGTATTAAATGTTTAAAATCACCAGAACGTGATCTTGATCTGAAATTTCTTGAGTGCAAAGTGATGCTTATTAGCTTTCTTTCATTAGACTAACTTTTTCTGATTTAAGGTACGTAGATAGGTCGAAAAATTCGATCTTTACTGACTGTTCTGTTTAGACAGATTTTGTGCTTCTCTGTAAATAAAATCGTGATAAATCTCAGAATAGTATTTTGACTTGAAATTTTTGTGCATAAACCTGAGATTATTATCTTTCTTTCATTAGACTAAAGTTTTTCGATTTGAGCTACTTAACTATCTCGTTGAATGCCATCTTTACGGACTGTTCAGTTTTGACAGATTTCTTTGTTTATTCAATATTGTACTTGGTGTTGTTAGTTTCATTAGTTTTTCGACGGACAACGGAAATCATGAACACCTTAGTATATACAGTGGCTAATGTTGAGTAAAAATTATAAAACTTGTCAATGCTTGAACATGAGTGGATTTTATTTAATGAGTACTAACCCTACTAATGAGTTTTGTGAAGTTTTATGTGGATGTAGCTTATAAGATCTAATCAATATGGTGATATGAGATGAATAAGAAGACGCAAGAGCTCAAGCTTGGGGATGTGTAGGTGCATCCCAAGAACATATTCAAGAAGATACAATCATCTAAGCTTGGGGATGCCCGAGTCATCCCCCTATTCATCAACTAACATGAGGTTGTCTCGTTCATACTCTATATTACCCGTCCACATGATATGTATTGTCTTAACTTGTATTATAATTGCTTTTATATGTCTTGGTTTTACCTTCTTTAGTTTTATTAGGCTCCTTATTTGGTTTCGATTGCTTCTTTACTTTCACTTATAAATTCAAAATAACAAAAATATTTTCTTTTGTTTTGCTTCTTTGTTTGGTTCTTTATTTTATTTGGGTTTTACTTTTGATTTTTATTTAGAGTTTTCCTTGCTGTAGCTAGCATGTTTAGGTCTTGCTTAGCCTCTGGTTTCTTAGTTTATCAAAAATAAAGTACCAAGTTTTATCCATTTAGCTTAGTTGATACATATGTAAAAAGTGATTTTCTGTTTTCGGTATCTACTGCTTATTGCGCGATTTTTCATATTTTACTGGAAGCTCTAAAAATCACGAAAAAATTACTGATGTTGTAGCACCTAATCCTCTGCATGTACAAAAATTGGCTAAAATTTCGGGCATGTTTAAGTGCACCTAAAAATTGCGTTTTCCAGCTGCTGTTTTTCTGGACAGATTCTGACTTTTGTTGCAAGAGTGGCCTCTTTTCGTTTTCATTTGATTTTTAATGGTTCTTACCTTTCATTTATAAGTTGGCCATTTAAGCAACCTTTCTGTAACTTAAAAACAAAATTTTATTTGGTTTAATAGTAGCACTTGGGAAATATTATCTATTGTACTAATGTCTAACCGCAGAAAAGAATGGGAAAGTTTTTGTGTTGAAGTTTTTTCACAGAGAATGAAGGAACACCAAACTATGGAATATTGAAGAATTACCAAAGTCATAAGCTTGGGGATGTCCCCGCATCCCTCTTCATCAATAACCCCACGGTTTGCAAACCTTTAAACTTTGTTTTTTGAGCAACATAGGAACTTAACTAAACTTGAAGCGGCTGTATTTTATTATCTATTTATCTTAGCATCAAACACCAGTTACATTAATAAGTGGATCATCACATATTTTATTTATCCTCTGTTTTCAATGTTTACTTGGTTAATGGATTACTTGTTGAAACTTAAAAATGATGTGTGAATAATACTGTTTAGTAGTTTATGTTTTCTTATGGTTAGTCTCAACTAGCTAATAGTGCATATTATGTTATTTTGATATCAACATGCATTGTCCTGTTCATAAGATGGTATGGTATTGTGGTATCCTCCTCTGAATAATTCACTTGAATCGACTTGGCACATGCTCACACATGTTATGACTGAAAAATAAAAGTCAATTAAGCCTTGATGATCTATTTTGCCTCAGAGTTTTAGTATCGTTTTTATGCCTCCGTTAATTTTATTTTGTCGCAAGCATGATTATGACCGTTATCGCTCTCGTGGTTGTCGCTTCCCAGTCTATTGCTAGCCTTCACTTGTACTGAGCGGGAATGCTGCTCGTGCATCCAAATCCTTAAAACCAAGTTATCCCAAAGAGTCCACCAAAAAATTCCTATGCATGGTATTTCAAGCCATTCCAAGTAAATTTGCATGTGCTACCTTTAAAACCTTCAAAATATTTCTCTTTTTGTGTCAATGTTTACTAGCTCATGAGGAATTAGTGTGGTTATTCTTTATTCTATTTGTCAAATGGACTTTTACACCTGGACTAGTGGCATATACATCCGCTTATCCAATAACTTGCAAAAAGAGCTGGCAACGGGGTGCCCAGTCCCAATTAATTACAACTTTAACCAATTAATTCTCTTCACACTTTTGCCCTGATTCATCAGTAAGCAATGACAAACAGTGAAATACCTGAATGTGTGTAAACCAAAGAGAAAGAGGGATGATCTGCCTTGCTGGTAGAAATAACGTCCTTCATGGGAGCCGCTCTTAAAAGTCCGTTTGACAGGTAGAATACTGTTCTCACCCGCTACCATTCGTTGACAATTAACAAACACCTCTCAAAACATTTTTACCTCTGTTTTTAAAAAAAAAGCTCTAGCACGTGTTAATCCCTGCTTCCCTCTGCGAAGGGCCAATCTTTTATTTTTATGTTGAGTCACCATCCTTTCTTTGAGCACTTCTTCGAGAGCATAGCTGTCGTTCTTAGTGTAATGTGCTTGTCCCAGAATACGATTAATTGAGGTATAACCATGATGCTTTTATCTTTGATATCTCTATATCTAGTCTTCACTTGAACTTCAGAGGTGCCTTGGCATTTATGTTTTGCTCCACAATTAAGGGCAAGCGAGATACCACTCTATCATGCTTTATTATGGTCATTACAATCTTGTTGATGTTTATAAATTTCATGTTATAAGCTCTTAGTTCGTTGATACTTTTCATTAGGAAACATGATTGCTAAGTTTTATTATCCATACATCATGCAATTGTTAAAGACCTGATCATAGCATTTACAATCAAAAATTATTTTGTTATCATTTACCTACTCGAGGACGAGCAGGAATTAAGCTTGGGGATGTTGATACGTCCAAAACGTATCTATAATTTTTGATTGTTTCATGCCATTTTTATGCTTTTAGCACTTGTTTTATATTAAGTTTATTATTTATTTGGACTAACCTACTAATAGTTGCAAAAGTGCACAATGTTCTTGTTTTACTCTTTGATGTGTAGAAATTATCAAGAATACAAGAGGAAACCTTGTTGGAGTCGAATTGGGACTTTCCTGAAATCTGTCTGAGAACTTTTTACGAAGTTGCCAGTTTGACCCTCGAAGATGACGTCAAATGGAGACCTGGCTGTTACGAAAGTTGTCACAATTTTCCATACGAAGATTTTAAGCCCGAGATCAGCCCAATCGGAGTTCGGACGCGGCCTGTAGGCCCGTTTTGGTGGAACCCTAAAAGGGGTGACGGAAATCCGAGAAGATATATAAAGGGAGGAAACCTAATTCGTGGAGGACTCCTCCACCCACGAATTTCAGCCACCAAAAGCCACGTTTTTGCCTCCCCCATGGATCCCATCTCCATGGGGGAGGGCTCCCAAGAAGCCATGAAGGAGGGAGGCTAAGGGGCGGCGCTCCCCAAGCTTGCCGGCGGCGGGGAAAGGAGTTCCCCGCACCGCCGGCGGCGCCGCCGCGCTGCCCCTCCTCGCCGTCTTCACCGCCATCTCCATCACCATCTCCTCCTTGTATTCAGTGGTTCATCCTCCCACAAACCTCTGTACCGTCCTATGTAAACATGGTGTTTGATGCTATAATATTTATCCTATGATTTACATCATGTTTCCGTAGTTTATTTGTCTTTTGATTGCTTAATTGAATGCATGAGGTTCATTAGAGTTGTATGTCTATATGGTGCTGTCCTTTGGTGTCCATTATATTGTGCGCGCATGGATCAAACACCCTAGGGTTGGTAGTATTTGTAACGAAGCGGGGGAAGTTCTGCCGGAGTGACAGAAACCTGAGAACGCGAACCGATTAGTTGCACGTATGGGAGTAAGAGGACCTTGAACTTAAGGCTATGGTTGGGGAAACCTTAATGCATTGTTAGTATTTGCGGATGCTTTCTAACAATCCAATCATATAGTACTTGTAATCCCAAGTAGTGGAGTGCATGTATATTTAGCCTCTCCCACATAGAAAACTGCATCGAAGACAATGAACCAAGTACCTTCACTAATTAATCTTGGACAAAGCCACCACAATTACCACCACTTTTCCACACTCATGGTACTGTTAGTATATGGTTACTTAGTGTATTTATTGCTGCAGCACTAACATTTACTTTCTTGCATTTATTATCTCGCAAAGCTATCTCTCATACCCGTATTTAGTCTAGTATTATTTCCTAGATAAAGTAAACGTTTAGTGTGCGTAGAGTTGTATCAGTGGTTGATAGAACTTGAGAGAATACTTATCCTACCTTTAGCTCCTCGTTGGGTTCGACACTCTTACTTATCGAAAAGGCTACACGCGATCCCCTATACTTGTGGGTTATCAACACCGTGTGATCCGGGGTGGCGCTAGTGATCCTTGTGATATGCACAAATACACATCGATCTTGTGCATCCTACTTGGCTCGCTTGCTCCATCCCTGGAATTTGTGTGTCCAATCTACCTATATATGAGGCATTGTTTAGGCTATGTTCTAGTTGTAATTAGTTCTATATTTTCTGTAATGCCGATGAAGAAGCATATGTCTTGTGTATAGAGATGAAGGAGCTTACATTTTGATTTTTTTTCATCTCCTTTAGGGCGAGGAGGAAACCTGGAGACTATGCGGCGGCCGTGAAGACGTAGGAGCGGGGCTCCGTCCACACGGTCCACTGAAGCCGGCGCCTCCAGGAGCAAGACTTTTGTGCAGTACTAAATAGGTAAAAGAAGACCACGCAATGAAGCTGGGCGAAGAGGAAGGTGAAGAACCGGCGGCCGTCAAGCAGGAACCACAGGGCTCCGTCGACGGTGCAGCAGGCGTCACCGCTTTTTTTTGTTTCCTTTAGCCCTCATTACAAACGTCAAAAACTAATCTCCGTATCTGATGTAAAGACTAAAGGCAACGGTTATATATTATGCCCGTTGCTAAACTTATTGCAAACGATAAAAATCTCCGTTGCCATTGTGAGGCTTCACATCAGTGACAGAGGCGGGGACGGACCCTTTCTCCGTTGCCGAAGGGGTTTTTGGCCCGTTTCCGATGTGTCGTTCTGTACTAGTGATGGGTAGTGTATTGGTTATTGACAAAAATGCACTAGAGTTTGGGGATTTGTGGGGGAAAGGTGGGGATAAAACCTGCCCAATACACTAGAAACAAACTATGTTTTGGGATATGTGGGAGTCGGTGGTTTGACCGGGATAATCCCCACCAATCGCTGAAAAAACTCTAGTAACAAACATAGCCTTAGGTGGATAGAGACGAGAGAGAACGTAGGGTGCAAACACTCTTGAGTGGAAAATCCACATTTTTAGAGGAGATGTGAGTTCGTAAGGTGTCGAAACAGATAAACATTGAATAAGTGAACTAAACAGTAAACAAGTAATTATATCCAGGGGCGTAGACAGGCCCCATACCACACTAGCCTTAGCCCGGGGGCGTGAGCCTGAAAGCTATAGGCTTGTTTGTTGCTGCCGGCGCGTACTGTAGCATACGGTAGCTACAGCGCACTAAAGGTCCTGGCTACGCTACTGACTATATCCAAATTGCTCTCCTCGTTTTCACAACTCTTGATCCTATTCTATGAGGACCATTGTGAATGTCAACCGAAACTTGTTGATAAACATTTTGGTCGAAGAATCAGGTTTACCATGCGGAGAAACTTGGTTGTTGACGAGGACTTTTGGGCCGGTCGATCATGAATTTTCGCATCTATGTGGAGCAATTGTGTCATTGTGTGTTTAAGTATATTGGTTGCCTCCATCGTCAACCGAGGCAGAGAAGTTGATACATGTGACATCCTGGCCCATGACTTAACAGAATTGGTAGGATACTTATTCATACATCTTTTATTTTCAGAAGCTCATCCTTAATGAATGAACCTCGAGGTTAAGCATGTTTGGCCTAGGGTAATTTGAGAACGAGTGACCAACCGGGGAGTTCTTCCTGAGTGCGCAAGAGTGAGAACAAAGTGTGTAGAAAAGACTAGCGTTGATTTTTGGGTAAGTCTAAAGATTCTATAGAGCTGACACGAGTAACGGTCGTCGGCCTCACGGTGGTTGGGGTGTTACATTTGGTAGGTATTTTGGGTAGAAGCAAAACCGATTGACACCTCCTTTTGGTATTGTGAGAGTTAAGCACGAGTTTTTCTCTAGAGGGTCTTTCCAAATGAGAAATGACTGCATACGAGGTTTTGGGAGAACACTTGGTTAGGGAACTATAATGGTTGTGCGTCACTATAACATAATACAACAAAAAATAAGTTTTAGTGGCTAATGTTATGGATGAAATCTCTCTAAATGTAGCTTTTAGAAGGGTCCTAATTGTAACTTAATGGTCAAAATGCTTGCATTTAGTTCAACGTTAATGGATGATAAGCTTTCGATAACCCGAATAGTTTCATTTGGAGATTAACTACAGCTAGTGGTTTTAAGGTCCAATTTATGTACCTAGACTTATTAAATAGACGCACTAGGTTCTTTTGTAAGTATATTTGGAAAAATGAAGGTGCCACTAAAAAATAAAGATATGCATGTGGTTTCTTCATAAAAAGTGATTCGAATAAAAGATAACCTGGCAAGATAATAAAAAATATTGTTTTGTGATCAAGAGGAAACGATACAACATTTATTCATTTCATGCCCCTTCTCTATGATAATTTGGCACATCGTCCACATTATGTTTAACTTATCACCCCAACCAACATCACATTTTTATAAAAAAATGGTAGAGGGACGTAGCTAAGAATGATAAGGTTTAAATCTGACCGGATGTTTGTGCTTTACTTTGGGCTATATGAAACGTACACATTGATTTTGTATTTAACAAAGCAGCAGCTCCATTTTTTTCGTAGGTTATTCTTTGTCCACGGATATGTACATTGTCCTATCTCCAGCCGACTGGGCACAAACAGGGAATGGATATTGGGTTCAATCGTGTGGAAATGGTTTCACGGGACATACACAACCAGTTCGCCCGGAGGCCTAATAATAGAATCACATGTTGATGTGACGGCGTTACATCCATGTCTCAACCTTATGTGATTCTTGAATTGCACTTTTGTATGGCCAAACTTCAAAATGAGTAATAAGATGGCCACATGTATCGATCGATATAGAGGTCAGGGCTAACCCCTTTTTGCAAAAGTATCTGTAACGGAACCAGAACGTTGAACATGAAGCTTGTTACTATGGGTTATTAGGACCTAGAGGATTGGAGTTATTGCGGAGCTCAATCATTTTTGGTGTAAAATTTTGTGCAAGTTTGGTGACCGCCTCAGTGGTCCCATAGTGGATTTAGGAACTTCACTTTGTGTGAAGGCTCGAGGAGAATAAGATAAGCATATGTGGTGTCCGTGAGTGGTGTATCTCTGCATCTTGAGGTGAATCCTTCGTGGCGCTTAATGTGCATTTTTTAACCACACCTCAAGGTGAAACCTTGGGGCGTTCGGGAGCATTACACCTATGCACCTAACGGAGATTAGCTTATTTTGAGAAGTGAATTTCAGGATACATTTTCATCTCCGCATGCTTCGGTTATCTCTTATCTGAACTTCACTACTTATGCATTTATCTTGTGATAGCTTTCATGCTTGAAGCTATATATATTGTTATATATTAATATCACATAGTTGTTTACATCTTGTCTAGCATAAGTTGTAGCCTAGCATATATAGGTTTTGTGCTTCATAAAATAAACGATTAGTTTATTTCCGCATTTACTCAAGTCAGACTGTAATTGTTTTAAATCGCCAATTTAGCCCCTCTGGGCGACATTTAGATCCTTTTTGTGGCTTCGGGGCTGCCGTATGGCGTTGTGTGTCGTATTGGTTTTCGGCTAGTTTTTCTTATAAACTAGAAGGACACCCCGCGCGTTGCAGCGGGTATCTCTTAAGAAATTTAATAAAATGCATGAAACTTGAAGTTTAGTAAAGAAAAATGCAAGATTTAGTTAATCATGATAGTCAAGAGGCTAAAAAATTAGACATTGAATGTATGTGTGGTTTATATTATAGATTGTTACGGTTTAGTAGTGTATTTGATTGATATAGATAAGATTATATCAACCGGTTGAAGAAATAGATGTTGTGGATGGCTTGCATGAAGATGACATGAACATTGCCTCATAATATTTTAGAAACGTTTTGAGTGAATACAGAAAAGATCCCATAATTTGAATATCAACTATATGAATTTCATCATTAAAAATAATTGGCAAAAAGTTCACGTGCGAAACTAATTCTAGTGTTCTACTTGCACATGATTTACTTGTGTAAGTACATAGCGACATCGTGTGATCTTATCATTTGAGCTTAAAAAAAATGTGGACAATTTGATGGGCTAAAAAAAGATGATGTGGATTCTTGTATGTTGAGATAGAAAATAATTAATGGATGTTAGTGGATGACATAGATAGTTGATTGCTAAAAAAGTAAGTGATGTGGATAGCTTGCATGTTGAGATAGAAAAATATTAATTGCACTTAGTGGGGTTTTGCTTTATAAGAAGTATAGACTAGCCAACTATATTATTATTTATCAATGTAATGACAATTTTACGTTGTTTGAAAAAAGCGAAGTTAAACATCTGTATTCACCACTATGACCACATACACAATGCCAGCTACAACACAAATGATCTAATTCGTTAATTCCAATGGCACACATATCGGTATGGTTTCTTGTGACCAAGAGTATTTTACTTGAAACATATGGGCATCAAAATCAAACGAATGATCAGTTAACCCTTTATTATTATATAAATATATGATATTGGAGCGCGAAACCAAAAGATAGTATACAACTGTACAGTAATCAGATTTTAGTGAGACTAGTCTGGATCTTGGTCCAAATGTCATAAGGTTTAGTTCTTGAAAATGCACTGAATTTTGTTTAAAAACTCATGGCTTATCAGACTCACTGTTGAGTTTCATGCACCAAACAGTTCACGCAGCAAAGCTAGATAATTAGAGCAAGGTGTGGGCAACACATAATTCAACACCATGTGCTCTTCCAACGCTATATGATGTGATATTGCGTGAATCGCAAATGTTTTACTCCCTCCGACCTGAATTACTGGGCGGGACCGTGTTTTTTTTTACAACCCCCCCCCCCCCCCCCCCCCCGCAAGTTCGAAATGAATTGAAATCACGTCCATCTTCGTCCTGCTCCACCTCGCGACGACCGCTGCCGTCCGCAACTCGCCGGAGAGCGAGTCTGCGGCGGCTCCGCCCGCAGTTGGGAGGCTCCCTCGGAGGGCTCCCGCCGCCGGCCGCTTCCCCTTCACATCGCCGCGCGAATCCGGCGGCGGCCACCGAGGGGAGGACGGGGACGGAGCTGGGCTTCACCGAGCGATCCGGCGGCGGCCACCGAGGGGAGTACCGCCGCTCCTGTTCCCGCTCTGGCCCCCTCGCCTTGTTCCCGTCCCGACGTGGAGCTTGCCCTCCACGGCCTCTTCCTCGTCGGCCAAGCCTCCAGAGCACCCAAGCTCCTCTGCCGGCTGCCGTGCGCCTCCATCTCCGCTGGCTGTACAGCTCCAGGCCGTGGAAGAGGAAGGAGCTGTCAATCTCGATGTCCAGGCCCTGTCCCGGACGTCCAAGTCACTGCTGATCATCTCCTCCTCCCGCCGCTGTGCTCGTCTGCTCGAGGCCTCTGCTCCTCTGCTCCCACCATCGCTTTGGTTAGTTTTCCCCAACCAAAATCCCTGCAAGTTCAAATCATACACAATTGAGCTGAAGTATACACAGTTCAGCAGCAGTAATGCCTAGAAACTTTCAGGAAAAAATTGGGCAGTGTAAGATAGATTGACAGTCACTTCTACTCAAATTTTACAGTAGCCTCACTGGACCAGCAGGTGTGAGAAACATTGACAGTCAAAATTTTACCACAACATGAATCCTGAAGATAAAAACATGAATCATGTACTGTACATCTAACTCCACCCCAGAAACCGTTTCAGCAATTGCCTTGTTCTGGTATGTAGTCCTTATGCGACAGATAACAGAATTCTGGAGTAGAAAATTTACCAAACTTACTGGCAACAACCAACAACAACACAAGGAGACCAAGCACAACAATTCTGGTACAAGCACAAGGAGTATGTACTTGTAGGATTTCTTGCTAGGATTAGTGTGAGCTTGCTTGGTACTGCACTTAACTGAACTTAACAAGAAATAAAACATGAACTTAGCTGAACTCAACTTGCATGTGTCACAGTTAGATAATTGCATTCCACACACCATACTTGTCCAAAGCTCAAGGCAGAATATAATTGCATTCCACACACCACACTTGTTCTGCACAGAAACAATGTATGCTCACCAACAGTTAGCAACAGGAAACACTTGTTTGTTTGTTTGTTTGTTTGTCTATTGAAACCAAATAATATCAAACTAACATGGAAAGGAAACAACAGAATTATCCCTAAGTGGCCTCTTTGTGAACAAAACATACTCATGTGAGAAGATAACATTTGCATTTCGGAAATACAAGACGAAAACGTACTTAGCAATACTATGAGAAATAGTACCTCCAGCTGTTTGTTTGTTGGTTTGTTTCTTTCTTTCTGCTTTTCTCTTCTTATTACACACTAGTTGTGATGTAGCTGTGAGCTATCAATTTCAGAGAAACTAAATACTCCTCAATTGCTTTTCTGCAGGTTGCCCAGTCCACCATAGGACAAGATGGTCCTCTTTGATATCAACTTCACTCCTCCACAAGAGCAGGATGATGGAGGGAGGGTTCTGGATCTCAACTTCAGTCCACATACTCCAGAAGAACAAGAACAAGCTGCTCAGCCAGGCCACATTCCAGAAGAAGAAGACCAAGAACAAGCTGCTCAGCCAGGCCACATTCCAGAAGAAGAAGACCAAGAACATGCTGCGGAGCCAGACCACATTCCAGAAGAAGAAGACCAAGAACATGCTGTGCAGAGGCACCATAAAGATCTGCCGGAGAGTTATAAATTTGCAGCATATATTGCACTGAAAGCTCTAGGAAAAGATAGACCCGTGGTGAAGGCGGATAAAGAAATTGTGGCTCAACTTTTGGGAATAAGTCTTAGATCTGTCGAGAAGACATGGAAGAAGGCCATAGATCAAGAGGCCAGAAATGAAGTGCTTGATTTCTCAAATAAGCGGAAGGGAAGGTGCGGAAGAAAGAGGAGAGAGCTTAATCTGGATGAAAGGGTGCCTAAAGTTGCACTGAACAAAAGGGGTACATTGAGGGGGCTGGCAAGGTCCCTTGATATCCCTTTCGCAACACTGCAAAGGAGGTTGGCATGGGGTGATTTAAGGCGCCATACCAATAGCCTGAAACCACATCTAACTTTGGAAAACATAATTAGAAGGCTCGTATATTGCATCTCAATGGTCGATGAAGCAACAATATTAGAAGCAAAGCTTTCGTTCATAAAGATGGGGAACATAATGCATATGGATGAAAAATGGTTTGATATGACTAAGCGAGACAGGACGTACTACCTAACACGAGAAGAACCAGAGCCAGTTCACACTATCCATAACAAAAACAGCATCGGGAAGGTGATGTTCTTAACTGTGGTTGCAAGACCTAGACATGATGCGCAAGGAAATGTGACATTTGACGGAAAGGTAGGCATCTGGGCTTTTGTCACAGAAGATGCAACCAAATACAACTCGAAGTATAGGACAAAAGGCACGATGGAACTAAAGAACCTCAATGTTACTAGAGACGTCATGCGGGAATACCTCTGTGAGAAGGTAATTCCAGCAATTGTAGAAGTGTGGCCTGACGATGGAGATGTGGGAACAATATGGATACAACAGGACAATGCTAGAACGCATGTTCAGCCTGATGATCCTGTATTTCTGGCCGCCGTAAAAGCTTCAGGACTGGATATTAGGTTGACTTTCCAACCTCCTAACTCGCCAGATGTTAATGTTTTGGATCTTTGCTTCTTCAGCTCCATCCAATCCTTGGCATTTCAGAGTGCACCTAACACTCTCAAAGAACTGATAGAAACAGTCGAACAAGCTTACGATGCATATGACTTGAAGACACCTGCCAAAGTGTATGTCACCTTGCAGTCTGTCCTGGTGGAGATTATGAAAGACCAAGGTGGAAACACATATAAGCCACCCCACATGGGCAAGGACAAGCTAATAAAAGAGGGAAAGCTGCCTAACACACTAGAGGTTGAGAGCAAACTATATGAAGAAACCTTAAAGCTAATAGCCGACTATGAGAAACAACAAGTGGAGAAAGAGGAGGAGAAGATGAAGGATAAACAAGCAAAGAAAACATCAAAGAGAAAAGGAAGGTCCCAAGTAATCGTGGATGACGACACATTTATCGCAGCAAAAGAATATGGCACATGGTTGAACGACCCATCAAGCATTGTCCGTCCAAGGCGTCTAGTCAAGAAAGTATGTCAATGTCTTATTGCTTGTAATTATCTGTTTTAAGATACTCAGTAGGTCTAAACTGATGCATCTTACTGACAGAAATTTATGTTTACTATTTACAGAAACTTGATCTCATCCGAGAAACACAAATAGGCGAATTTGAAGCTTCAATACAACCAAGAATAGAAGAAGAGAAGCCTAAGCATGAGAAGAGGAAGGGAAAACAACCAATAATAGAAGAAGAGAAGCCTGAGGAGAAGAAGAGGATCAAGAGGAGAAGAGGAGGAGAAGATGAAGGGCAATACAAGAAGCCAAGGAAGGCACAAGAAGAGAAGCCTAAGCATGAGAAGAGAAGGGAAAACAACCAATAATAGAAGAAGAGAAGCCTGAGGAGAAGAAGAGGGTCAAGAGGAGAAGAGGAGAGAATATGAAGGGCAATACAAGAAGCCAAGGAAGCCACAATTGTAAATTAGCTGGCATGTAATACTAGAGCAAACAATTGTAAATTATAAGCATGGTAGTGACAGGGAGTATATTATCTTGTAAAGACAAATATTCATGAGTATGTGATATTCATAAGTTGCAAATTTTGACTGAAAAGCAAGGAGTATTTGATTAACTGAAAAAGCAAGGAGTATTTTGACAGCACACAATCTGTTCCAAGGAATAAACAACATCTATTTTAGCTTATATGGCATTCCACTTGTGCATTAAGCCTAACAGGGTACTCCATAATGAGAAGCTGAAACTGAACAAGATGACACTAGTAGGAAAAGGCTTATAGGTGGAACAGCATTCTGTGGCGCACCAATTTGTCATGCGCCACAAAAATTATTTCTGTGGCGCATGTTTCTGCGTGCGCCACAGAATTTTGAAATTTTGTGACGCACGAAACTCACATGCGCCACAGAAAACCAACTTTCTGTGGCTCACCCCCAACATGCGCCACAGAAATGTGACTTATGTGGCGCATCTGACCACATGCGCCACAGAAATATCACATATTTCTGTGGCGCATGTGGTCAGATGCACCACAGAAAGTAACATTTCTGTGGCGCATCTGACCACATTCTGTGGCGCATTGTAACACCCTGGATTTTTGGCCTTTTTAATTTTTTTCCAAAATGCATTATTTCTATTTATTTAAGTACAGTTGGATTTAAACCTCAGGAAAATCATTTTAAGTCTTAAACGTTTTCAATCTAATAAATCAAGATGGGATCTTGTGCTTTCCATTTCCCTCCCACTTGGTACTTGTATCCGTGATTTTGCCTTGGACAAATATTAATTTGAGAAATTTCTTTCTCTTTTAAAATTTAGCCTTTTATTTGGCCTTCCAAAGGAACCCCTATTTTTATATCCCCAAAAATTCTGCAAAAATTAGGGAACCTTCCCTAGTTGAAGTGGACCTCATTTATAAAAAAATATAGTGCCATGACTTAAGAAAATTTCCCTCCACATTTCTTTTTACATTCTGCCTATTTTCTCAAAGTATTTTTAAATCTAGCAAAAACAATTTTCCTGGATGAATCCAAGGCATGGATAAGCTCCTCTTCATCACTCCTACCTCAGGACAAAAGGGCATCTCCATCTAACTCCATCTACCCCTCCAAACATTTAAATCACATTTTGACCAGTACTGTTTTTCACAAATTCTAGTCGGACCAACTTTCGAATTTGCAAAAACTCTAGTCAGCAAAGTTGTAGGGCTTCCCATTTGGCGCACAACGGTGAAGACCTCACCTCAAATGGAGCTCTGAGCTGAGAGAAACGAGGTGATGCCACTTCTGGCATGCCCCAAATCGTGGTCACCACGGGCACGGCCGAGCCAGGCGGCGCCGCCACCTTGTGGTCGTCGCCGTTCCGCTTCCCACCCCTCCGCACCATGCCCAGCGAGTTCCTCTTCACTCTCCCCACCCCCTTGCACCCACGCGTCGCCGGAGGAGCGCTGCACAGCCGCCGCCGCATACGCCAGAGGCGCTACGCGACGCACCGTCCAGTACAGCGCCGCCGGCCCCCTGGTCAGCGACCCTCAGTCGCCCGAACCTATCCACCACCTCTCCTGTGCCGCGTGCGCTTCTGTGCCACCGGTTTCGCGATGCACCGCCCAGCACAGCTTCCACGCCACGATCGACACCTCGCCGCGCCATTACTACGGCCACCGCACGGGAGAGCTATAAGAGGCCCTCTCCTCGACCTCCAGAGCACCGCATCCACCTCCCAGCCTCCCACAACCCTCCCCTGCTCCAATCGTAGCTCGACGAGCACCGCAACTCCGGCGACACGTTTGCCCTAGCCGTCACAGCCGTGGATAGATTCCTCGCCAGAGGGGCTCCGTTCATTGATTAAACCAGCCCACAGCCTCCGCTGAGCACCACGATGCCGCTGCCGTGCTCGCCGGGGTGAACGGTGGCCGGAATCATCGAGTCCGTCTTCGACAGGACGCCACCGCCGCCGGAGAAGAAGCTCTGGTGCCGCACGAGCTAGCCGTCAACCTCGAGTGCACAGACGGCTGCGCCACGCCTTCCTGAGCCTCCCTGCCTCCTCTCCCACCGCTTTCCCTCGACCCAACCGCCGCAAATTGACGCCGGTGAGTTCGCCGGAGACGGCCGCCGTGTTTCTCTGTTTTCCCGCGACGTAACGGTTCGCTTGAACCGGGGTCACTGACATGTGGGACCCGCGCGTCAGCGTTTTAAACATTATCCAAACCGTTTCTGTTTTCTTTTTTTTTCTTTTTTGGAAAAGGCAGAAAATAAACCAAACTTTGAAAGGCAATATCTCTCTCAAAAATGGTCAGAAAAATATGAAACAAATTTTGCTGGCTTTGTTTTAAAATTGTCTTTCCAATGGAACCAGAATGGATTTATTTGGAGTTTATTTTTTGGCATTTATTCGATGACCTAGTAGGGGTATTTGATGCATATTTTCATTCCTTTAATAGATTCAAACCTCTCCGACGGAGTAGAAGTTGTTCCCGAACCCTACCCCACTGCTGAAGGCAAGCCGCTAACCCGATTTCAAGCTCGGTCGAACTTTAGAAATTTCTTGATTGTTTAAATTGGTTGCTGTTGCATCTCACATGCCATGTTGCATCAAATATTGTCGCATCTATATTTTGTGGATCTTCGCAACACCCTTTCTTTTGTCAAACGAGAAGGCGCTGGTCGGAGGTTGCTCCGCCACAGTCATCCGGTTGACGTTTCTTTTCTTTTGTCGAACAAGAAGGTGTTGGTCGGAGGTAGCTCCGCCACAGTCATCCGGTTGACGTTTCTTTTCTTTTGTCGAACGAGAAGGCACTGGTCGGAGGTAGCTCCGCCACAGTCATCCGGTTGACGTTTCTTTTCTTTTGTCGAATGAGAAGGCGCTGGTCAGAGGTAGCTCCACCACAGTCATCCGGTTGACGTTTCTTTTCTTTTGTCAAACGAGAAGGCGCTGGTCGGAGGTAGCTCCGCCACAGTCATCCGGTTGACGCCATTTTATTTTTCTGGACATTGTTATGTGGAGGTTACTATGTTTTATTTACTGCTTGAATTACCATATGAATATCATGTGTTGCTTGGAAGGCTGGAATTATAATTTTGACTAAGAAGATAATCACCTCCCTCGACTAGATTGTGTCACATAGTGCCACTCACCAAACACAACCAGCACAACCATGCGTCGTTCATATGGGCGGACCATGGCCGAGTATTCTATCAAGCCTCCTTTGACGCCACCCATTTGGCAAGTCTAGTCGGTTACCTTTGTGGTCGGGGCTAGTCTTGCGAAGGTTCCGGAGCTAGGCGTCGCTCATCTGTTGGGGGCGTGCCGGATTCACTTCGTCATAAGACTTGGTCCCTTGGACGTGTCGGTGGCTACACAGGGAGTGTCCGGGTAGGATAAACGGTTGTGGAAGTGTGGGTTTGTGCTGTCGCCATGATCGGTTCTAGTACTTCGGTACCGGCGGTACAAGCCTAGACTTCAGCGTGTGGATAAAAGTTGCAACCTCTCGAGAGTGTAAATCTAGAATCTAGCCTTGTCCCTAGGTTATGGGACGATGTTTGGGTCAAGTCACGCTATGAGTCAGTCCAGTCGAACTTGGAGAAATAATTAATATGAAACCCAACGATCACGTGGAAATTTGAGAGTCTAGCCAGAGTTGGCTAAGGACTTGAGAATCGAGAAATAAGCCAGAGTTGGCTAGAGGCTTGGAAGCCTAGTTGTGGTTACGAGTTGTTGAGTGAGAAACGTGATCTCACTTGATAACACGAAACGTCCCTACTAAGGTAAGTAGGTAAGTTAAGTCCAACCGTTAAGCTTGGACTCGCACTTAAATACCCGAACTTATGCCATGCTACTTTCCGAACTTATGCCATGCCATATAGATAGACCTTGTTTGATTTTGGGCTAATGTCTTGCGAGTACATTCAATGTACTCACCTGGCTTTTCATGTGGCCAGACCCGCTGCACCCGTCGCCGAGTACCTGCTGTACGAGAACTAGGAATCAGTATCCCAGGCAGAACCCCGTGGAATAAGGCCCGCAGTCGCCACGCTACTATCTACGTACCCGCTACGATCTCCGCTAGAGGCTCGATGTTGGATAAATAATGTACATACTGTTGTGTGCATGTTGCGCGATGCTGGAGCCTCACCCCGTGTTGTAATATTGTAATCGACCGAACTCGGAGCCTTGAATATATTTGGTTATGTCTTTGTTTATCAAGTTGTCATATATCCAGTGTTTCTGGGACTGGTATATGGGGTAGCTCGATCATCTGGATCGGGGTGCCACAGAGCTTGGTATCAGAGCCTAACTGCCTGTAGGATACCCTAGTTCCATGGACGACGTAGGGTAGAGCTTGTTGTGTTGCCTACTTCTTCACTGTTTCTCTGTCTGTTTGTGCTTTTAAAACTTAACGCTCACTTTTTGAATTCTGTCCCTGGTACAGATGGCAGAGTTGTTCGCCGAGACTACCGCCGCACATTTCCCGGCTTTCCGCAGTTTCTCCGTGAGGTCTGGGACCACCTCTACCCAGGCACACCTCCCCCGACCTACCGCGTGTACTACAACCGTCTCGACAGGTCCACCTCGGAGTTCACCGCCACCGTCCACTTACGCCCAGAGCCACTGGCCGCTGGGATCTCCCACGCCCTCACTTCCGGTGTCTCTACTCAGGCGACTCGAGCCATACAGGAGGCTGCAGGAGACGCCATCCTCTTCCTTCGCACCTTCGATCCCGTCATGAAGCAGTGCACCCGTTACGCCTACTTCCCGAGGTTGGATTTAGACAACGGGGACATCCTTTTTCCCAACCCCGGTGACCCCAGCTCACCCCTCACCGCCCTCCTTCGGTACACCACCTTTCTCCACCAGTATCTCCACATCACCCTCCTCCAGTTTGCCTCACTTCGCGCCAACGTGGCCTTGGCCGAGATGACGCGAGCTCTGGAGCTGGTACTTCTCGCCCCCCACCTCGGCTCCCCACCTTTACCCACAGCTCCCTCGAGCAGATCAGGAGGGGAATCGCCCGCTTTTCCGCACCCATGTTCCGTCGCCACCTCCCCGCACTCGTAGCAGCGCCGCTCACTACTACTCGCGCTTCACCCCTGTCTCAGCGTCGCCGCGTCCGTGCCGACACCCCCTCCTCTGGAGACTCCCGAGGCGACCGCACTCCACCCGACTACAGCCCCGCGAGGGAGGACATCGACATCATCCCACCGGCGACACCCCTCGAGATGGAGTTCTAGACGCTCGGAGACAGTATCGCTTAGTGTATTATACCTTTCCGCTGTATCGCGCGCTCGAATAATGTAGTGGTAGAGTTGTATCCTGCATCTTGTATCATGTACCTTGTATGGTGTGTCTTGTATCGAGTGGCTTGTAACTTTTATCTTGCATCTCTTGTAAAATAGCGGTACTAGAATCTTGTAACTCAACCAGCCATTGTATAACACCATGCTTGTTGTCTTTGCAAACCGTGTTTCCATTTGGTTTTTCTTGGATGTTACACTTTTCCCCATATGGATGCTCATGATACGCGTCACCCCGTTCAACCGTTCAGGATGAGGCCCAATAGCGGTGCAAGTGGCAGCCAAGGAACCCCGGTTCGTCGTTCCGCACGACAAGCGGGCGAGGATCCCGTGCCCCCGCAACCACCTCCTCCTCCACCAACTCAGGAACCAAGCCCAGTCAGTTATGATGATGATGGATGAACGTCACAACCAGCATCTGACTCAGATCATGAGAGAGTTTGGCACGTACATGCAAGCCCAAGGTGCCCCACACGCAGGCCGCTCAAAGCTGCAAGACTTTCAGCGTACTCAACCCCCAAAGTTCTCATATGCTGACGACCCACTTGAGGCTGACGATTGGCTCCGTACTATGGGAAAGAAACTGGAGCTCGCTCGCGTGGACGAGCAGGACAAGGTGCCCTTCGCCACCCACTACCTTGAGGGCCCTGCCGCGTTTGGTGGGACAATCAAAAAGACGCCAGGGGCATGGACCCGCTGTCACTTGGACAGAATTTCAGGAAGCCTACCGCAGAGCCTACATTCCCTCAAGTCTCATAAAGATGAAACAGCAGGAATTTCTGGCACTCACTCAGGGCAGCAAATCCATCAGCGAATATCTGACCAAGTTCAACAACCTTGCTCGCTATGCACCTGAGGACACCAACACAGAGGAAAAGAAGAAAGACAGGTTCCTTCATGGGATGCATCAGGCCATAAAGACTCAGCTCAGTGTTTAGTTTCCAGATTTTCAGGCCATGATCAACACGGCACTAATCTCAGAAAAGGAGCACCGCACGATTTATGACTCTCACAAGCGGAAGTTCGAGCCACGTAAGAACCAGCATGAAGGAGCTACTTCAAAGCCCGTACATGGCAGCCCAACAACCGGACCTCAACACCTCAGAATACTTGGAATCAACCCAGGAAGGAGGGATATCCCCGTGAAGGATTCTACCACAAGCGCCCCCTAGTGGATGACTGCAAAAGGGAGAACTCCTGCTTCAAGTGTGGCAAGACAGGACACTACATCAAGGATTGCCCCCTTCACAACGGCAACAACAACAACTCCAACAACAACCACCCTGCTGGTGCAATCAAGCCACCTCAAGTTGCCCGTGTCCACCGCATGTCTGCAGAGGAAGCATATGAAGCTTCAGATGTAGTACTTGGTGCGTGTACTATCAACACTAAACCCGCGCTGATTTTATTCGATTCTGGAGCTTCCCATTCTTTCGTCTCGAAGGATTTTGTTGCCAAACACCGTTTTCCCGTTTCCCCTTTGGGCCATCTTTTGGTAATACAAACCCCTGCCTCTGAGATGAAAACAAACACCGTTTGTCAAGACCTGACATAAGCATCAACCAAGTGAAATTCCCAGCTCAGCTCAACACTCTCAATGTGCCCGGCCTCGACGCCATCCTGGGTATGGATTGGTTGGTCCAGCATGCAGCCCAGATTGACTGTGCAACTAGAGCAGTTACTCTCACCAACCCGGAAGGCATACGTACCACCTACTTGCCAAATAAGCCCCACCAGATAAATGCAAAGATGTTTCTTGTCCAAGCCCCGGAGATAGGAGAAGTGTATGTGGTCAGTGAATATCCAGATGTGTTCCAGATGAACTACCCGGAATGCCCCCTGACCGTGATATTGAATTTGCCATTGAAGTGTACCGGGAACAAACCCAATATTCAAGAAACATTACCGTATGACAAGTCCGAGCTAGTGGAACTGAAGAAACAGCTTGATGAACTAATCGGAAGAAGTTCATTCGCCCGAGCATTTCACCTTGGGGATCACCAGTTTATTTGCAAAGAAGAGCGATGGTACACTCCGATTATGCATTGACTATCGTGCTCTCAATGATGTCACCATCAAAACAAGTACCCTCTCCCACGAATCAATGATCTGTTTGACCAACTCCGTGGTGCTCGAGTATTCTCCAAGATTGATCTCCGCCGGGTATTATCAGCTGAAGATCGAGAAAGTGATATTCCCAAGACCGCTTTACCACCAGATATGGACTGTATGAATGTACTGTTATGTCCTTCGGCCTAACAATGCTCCTGCCTACTTCATGGGCATGATGAACAAGGTATTCATGGAGTATCTCGACAAGTTTTGTGGTGTTCATCGACGACATCCTCATCTACTCCAAAATGAGGAGGAGCACGCCGAACACCTCAGGTTGGTTCTCGGAAGACTACGTGACAACAACTTTATGCCAAGTACAGCAAATGCCAGTTCTGGTTAAAGGAAGTGGAGTTCCTAGGACATGTATTGTCTGGAGCCGGTGTGGCCGTAAACCCCAACAAGATCTCTGATGTGCTGAACTGGAAAACCCCACCAATGTGTCAGAAATCAGAAGTTTCCTAGGATTGGCTGGTTACTACCGAAGTTCATTGAAAACTTTTCCAAGATAGCCAAGCCCATGACGGATTTGTTAAAGAAAATCGCAAGTATGCTGGACAGACGAGTGTGAAGAAAGCTTCAACGAGTTGAAGACCCGGTTAACCACAGCCCCAATACTGGTGTTGCCTGATGATGCCAAGGATTTTACCGTATACTGTGATGCATGTAGAAATGGACTAGGGGCCGTACTCATGCAAGAAGGGAAGGTCATCGCATATGTATCAAGGCAACTCAAGACCCACGAGCTCAATTACCCCACCACGACTTGGAATTGGCCGCCGTCATACTCGCCCTGAAGACTTGGCGACATCACCTTATTGGTCGAAGATGCGAGATCTACACTGATCACAAAAGCTTGAAGTACATCTTCACCCAGCCTGACCTCAACCTGAGGCAAAGAGATGGCTAGAGGTGATCAAGGACTACGACCTTGGAATTCATTATCATCCAGGAAGGCCAACGTGGTAGCAGATGCCCTAAGCAGGAAGCCCCCAAAGATGCGACCAAGTTTAGAGAAGGAGTTCGCAAAGCTAAATTTGTGCGTGGGAAGTAGGGCCTATTTAAGCACCTTGGAGGTGAAACCAAACCTGGAGGAAGAATAAAAACCGAGCAGGCCAACGACCCCGGCATAAAAGGATCAAGACCAAAATACCACTGGGAAGGCCAAGGAATTTTCCTTGGACAGTCAAGGAGTGCTCCGCTACGGTAACCGCCTTTGTGTACCCGACAAGGCCGCGCTAAAGCAGCAGATCCTCAGGGAAGCCCACGAGTCTGCCTATTCTATTCACCCGGGAAGTACCAAGATGTACCAAGATTTGAAACAAATATTCTGGTGGGCGGTATGAAGAAGGATATCGCCTACTATGTCGCGTGTTGCAACGTATGCAATCTAGTGAAAGCCGAGCACCAAAAACCCGCGGGATTTCTCCAACCTCTTAAAGTGCCCGAGTGGAAGTGGGACAACATAAGTATGGATTTCATTGTCGGACTTCCCAAGTCCAGCCGAGGGAATGATTCTATCTGGGTCATTGTCGACCGTTTAACGAGGTATCTCACTTTTCCCGTCAAGACAACGTACCGTTCGGACCAGCTGGCACAACTCTATGTGAACAGGATTGTCAAACTCCATGGAGTCCCGAAGACCATTGTGTCAGATCGAGGTACACAATTTACCTCCAAATTTTGGACAAGCCTGCATCAGGCCATGGGGACAAAACTATCATTCAGCACAGCATATCACCCACAGACGGACGGTCAAACAGAGCGAGTCAACCAAATATTAGAAGACATGCTCCGTTCGTGTGTGCTCGCCTATGGAGCAGGTTGGGAAGATAGTTTACCCTATGCGGAAGTTCTCATACAACAACAGCTACCAGGCAGCCTGAAAATGTCGCCATTTGAAGCACTGTAGGAGAAAAGTGTCGGACCCCACTCAACTGGTCCGAAGTTGGAGACAGCAAGATCTTTGGGCCCGATGTTTTGTTGGAAGCCAGAAGCAAGTACATCTGATTCGAGACCGGCTCAAGGCAGCTCAGTCCCGCCAGAAGAGTTATTACGACCGACGACCGTCAGATCCACTTCGAAGAGAACGACTATGTCTATCTTCGGGTAACACCCCTCAAGGGCCTGAAAAGATTCCACATGAAAGGAAAGCTGGCCCCGAGATTTATTGGACCCTTCAAGATCTTGGCAAGAAAAGGGTCGGTAGCCTACCAGCTGGAACTACCAGAGGAATTGACTGGAGTGCACGACGTTTCCACGTATCCCAGCTGAGGAAGTGCATCTCACCCCCAACCAAACAGGCCGACTTTAGGAATTGAAGTTGAGCAGCGAACTGACTTACGAGGAACACCCCGTCAGATCTTGGATGAGTCAGAACGCCGCACCCGCAACAAGGTCACAAAGTTCTACAAGGTACAGTGGGACAGACACACAGAGGAAGAGGCCACCTGGGAACGTGAAGATTTGCTAAGGACTGAATATCCGTATCTTCACGAGCCGCAGGAATCTCGGGGACGAGATTCATCTTAAGGGGGGAAGGTTTGTAACACCCTGGATTTTTGGCCTTTTTAAATTTTCCAAAATGCATTATTTCTATTTATTTAAGTGCAGTTGGATTTAAACCTCAGGAAAATCATTTTAAGTCTTAAACCTTTTCAATCTGATAAATCAAGATGGGATCTTGTGCTTTCCATTTCCCTCCCACTTGGTACTTGTATCTGTGATTTTGCCTTGGACAAATATTAATTTGAGAAATTCCTTTTCTCTTTTAAAATTTAGCCTTTTATTTGGCCTTCCAAAGGAACCCCTATTTTTATATCCCAAAAATTCTGCAAAAATTAGGGAACCTTCCCTAGTTGATGTGGACCTCATTTATAAAAAAATATAGTGCCATGACTTAAGAAAATTTCCCTCCACATTTCTTTTTACATTCTGCCTATTTTCTCAAAGTATTTTTAATCTATCAAAAACAATTCTCCTGGATGAATCCAAGGCATGGATAAGCTCCTCTTCATCACTCCTACCTCAGGACAAAAGGGCATCTCCATCTAACTCCATCTACCCCTCCAAACATTAAATCCATTTTGCCAGTACTGTTTTCACAAATTCTAGTCGGACCAACTTTCGAATTTGCAAAAACTCTAGTCAGCAAAGTTGTAGGGCTTCCCATTTGGCGCACAACGGTGAAAACCTCACCTCAATTGGAGCTCTGAGCTGAGAGAAACGAGGTGATGCCGCTTCTGGCATGCCCAAATCGTGGTCACCACGGGCACGGCCGAGCCAGGCGGCCGCCACCTTGTGGTCGTCGCCGTTCCGCTTCCCACCCCTCCACACCGTGCCCAGCGAGTTCCTCTTCACTCTCCCACCTCCCTGCACCCACGTCGCCGGAGGAGCGCTGCACGGCCGCCGCCGCATACGCCAGAGGCGCTACGCGACGCACCGTCCAGTACAGCGC